>VXBL01008501.1:105321-145494 GCA_013400195.1 Aramus guarauna | reverse complement strand
AAAAAATCCAAAAAACAAAAAAAAAAAAGAAAAAAAAAAAAAAAAAAAAAAAAAAAAAGTAACTAAATTGGAATACATTCTAATTTTCTAATTATGGGATCGTAGGTACAATAGAAATAGTGGGGGAAAAAAGAAGTAAAATACCCTAAAACCTTGCTAATTTATACTGGCAGAGTTGTCACATTATCAAGTGCATGAGTAAACAACAAATAAGCAAGCTAAAGACTCACAGAAATTGTAAATGTTCTTGAAAAGCTAAAGTACCTTTATAGTGTGAGACCTCATAACTATATTCCCTGTTTAGTGGAGATAATACGGATTTTAGATACTTTTCTGCTTAATGATAATGCACATGCTGCCACAGAATACCTTAACCATTGAAAAATATTAAGTGTATAAATCATAACAGCCTACTCCTTTTTGTCTCTCAGACTCTCTGATAGCACCGGATTGAAGCACTGCTTATTAGTTGCTTGCTTGTTCTACTTTCTACCTCATTTTCTTCCTTTATTTTTTTTCTGCTGTTCCAGGAAACTTAGGCCAAATGTCTAGTTTCACACAGCCTCCTGCTGAGAAAGATCTGAACATTTTTGTTTACTTTTGTTTGTAGTTCATTCTGAACATCCTGTGTTTATTTTTTACCCACAGTTTCACTCTTTCAGAAGATTGCAGATGTGATAAGAGGGTGTCGATTTAAAGGCTTGAGAGTGCGTGAGAAAAATCCCTTTTTTTTTTTTTTGCCATTTCCAAAAATAACCAAATTTTAAGTATGTGTCAGTATTTCATAAGAATTCTGTTCTATACCACCCAGACATGATGATGAATATGTCACAAAACCATATTGCAGCAACACCTCTTCTTAATATTCATCCTCCTCTGGCAGGAGAACGAAAGTTGCTACATTATATTTGAGAAGGTTATCAAAGTTAAGAGCATCTGCCTAATTCAAAAGAGCATCTGTCATTCTAAGGAGAATACAAGGGCTAAAGTTTTGGGGCCATCCATTGCAAGAAGCAATTTTCCCATCTGTTATTGCACCGTTAACCAGGAGCTGAGCAACCGAAGTAGGATTGCAAGGCTGCAGACGTTACAGTGCCAAATGACCTGCATGCTAACTGGACAGCAAAGGAAAAATAGATTAAGGTGGCCTAACTACATTATATGACTATTATTTAGCTTGAAATTCTTTTCAGTGGTGAAAGAGTTAAGTCACAGATTTCTGCAAAGTATTTCTTTTTGCTCCATTACTAATTGGAACTAAGTTCTACCTTTCGGTTTTTGTAGTTTATGGAATGATTGCTGCAGATATGAATATTGAATAGGAAAATATTAATATATATTCACAGTTATTATCTCACATAATGATTTTTAACACTTAAAACCTTCCAATTCATCACATGAATTAGGAGTTCATGTAGAATAAAAGAATATTATGAAAGTTACTGTGTTTGTTAAAGGCTCATTTTTCAAATGTCCTGTTTAGGTCATAGAAAGGATTGTCAGAAACACTTTAAATGAAGGTTGCATACTTAAATAATTAATAGAAGATTAACAGAAATTTTTTCCATTCTTTATGAATTATTGACCTTTATTTATTTTGAAATATTTAAAATACAGCTATCCCAAAATCTAGGCACATACAAAGGTCATTTTGCTAGCAAAATTTATGTGCAGGGTATCTTGCACCATTTCCTACACCATCCTGAACAGAAACTTTTCTGATCTCCCTCTTAACCTCAGAGTAAGTCCCTTTTTCCATTTTGTCCCTTTCCATTTCCTTTTATTGGCACTTAATCTCATGGGAAGAAATGAGAAATCTGAATGGAAGGACACTAAAATCTGAACCTAGGAGAGCAAGTTCAAAGTGAAGAACTAAAAACAGTTTGCTTCCATTTCTCCATTACCCCTAAGCTTCAAAGACTCTTAGCTCAAATGTTTCAGCTGATGTGCATTAAATGGAGGGAGAAAATGCCAAACTTATTGAAGATGGCTTTATTATAGAGCTACATCGAGTATTATATGAGTATTATATAGTCAATATATTATATAAATAGTATTATTTAAACTATTGATTCTACAGATAATTTATTTTATATCCCATGATGGTGTTGGTGACTCCAAGTTTTCTATCCCTTATCCCACTCTACATTTACTACTGGAGAGATCACCCTTGCTGAAAAAAGCAGATCTGCGGTGTCGCTGGAAGATACCCCATAAAGGCTACTCTACACACAAGGAATATGACACACTCTCATGGGGCATTGTAGGAGTGGACAGACTATGAATCAACAGGAATTGACCTAGTGGGGATTTCTTAGTAATGAATGTGATTTGCATGAGCTTGGAAAAGGCTGAGAGACAAAGCCATGGGAACAAAAATAAATTCAGCATTTCTTCTGCTTCCAAGATTCCTTAAGTTGTATCTTGGCCTTATCAGATAAAGAGGTGATACATTCAGTGTCCTGGTTCTGGCCTGGAATGCAGGATAGCTGGGATTTATTTCTTCCTCTGTCACTAACCATCACTCTTTGACCTTGAGCAAGTTGTTCTTTGGGTATGTGCCTTCATTTGCCCTTCTGCTCTGTGTATGTTATGCTCCTTTAGAGATCATATATTAACTTAGCAATGTACAACACCTAACACAAGAGAAAAGATGAATAATGAAATGTCTGTGGAATTACAAATTTCTGGCTTGTCTGCCCTAGAATTAATAA
The DNA here is from genome assembly GCA_013400195.1 of Aramus guarauna. Lineage (NCBI taxonomy): Eukaryota > Metazoa > Chordata > Aves > Gruiformes > Aramidae > Aramus > Aramus guarauna. Next base: position 142,780 of record VXBL01008501.1, on the reverse strand, counting down.
ACAGGAGGAGACTTGAAAAATCAAACAAAAATCACAGCAGTTTTGATCCATTCAGAAGGATGTTGGGATGGGAGAATATTTCAGGCATTAGAGTAATACAAGAAAGCTTATGGCATTTTCGTCCAGTTAAAAGCTTTCTTTCTTGCCCTCTTTTGCACACACAAAAAAATTGTACATGAACCCAAGATATAAAAATAGCCAGTTTCTGTCTTTGATGGAGGGAGAAAGACACAAGCCAGATTTATTGGCTGTCTAGAGACCTTATGTTCAGCTTTCTCTTGTCACATTCGCACCAATTAAATGTGAGAGTTTATATGTTGTCCTATCTGTAAAGATGACAGCCAGATCCTTGTCTGGCTCATTTAATTGTCTCTGTGGGAGAAGTTCCCCCACCCTTGTATAGCAAACAATATTTCATATACCTACTTGTAAAACCCTGTTTGCCTGAATATTTTTAAGAAAAAAAAATAAAAATCAGAAAAAACGATATGCAAGAGAAGATTGTATTCTTTTCTCTCAAGTTAGCACAAGCTTTTTAAATGGAATTTAGAAACACGTTATTAAGTTGAAGGTGAAACACCATATATAAAATCTGCTGTACCTATAAAGACATATATCACAAGTAAGTGTTCAGGCCAGGTGTTGTTGCTAGCATGCACAATTAAGTTACTGTTGCTACCTGGAATGCACAATCAGAAACTGAAGGTCCAGTGAAGTCATCATGCTCCAAAATGAAGTGTAAGAAAGCAGACAAAATCTTTCAAGTGAAGTAGCCGATCTTCTCACCTATATTTTTTTTCCCCAGTCTCATTGCAAGAATTGACTCTTCTGTTGCACCTTCTTTAAATACCTCTTTTATTCAGTTCCAGAGTATTAGCTAACTACACCACAAAGTTCAGACAAGACAGGTATTTAGTACATGAAAGCCTACAGTGGCCCTTCCATCTTTTTTAACATAAAAAAACCCCACAAAAAAACAACAAACCAGGATTTAATAAATAGTAGGAAAATCAGCTGATGAATTTTAAGCATTTGCCAGATTTTTTTGACTAGAAAATGTTTGTTGTTCATAGGAATCAAGGGACTCTGAGAACTAGAATACTCTCTAGAAGTTAGAAAGTAAATATAAAAATATTTGGCAAATAAAAACATGTAATCTTATCATGAAATATTTCCTAAAAAATCTTAAAAAATTACCTTTCTACAGAATATGAGACCTTTTTTTTTAAAGCTGAAAAAAATCTGTCCTTTAATTATAAAGTACCCATGATTAAACTCAAGGTTGAACTTCATTCTTTCTAATGATTCCATCTTTGTTGTTGATTTTCTCTTTCATAACTGTAAATCCAGTCCTTCGTTATTTAGTGACTTCCACTGTGAAAAAACATAGCCTAACAGCCTGTTACTTGGTTACAAGCTGCTATAAAATGAAAGATTGAGATTTGATAATATTCCAAATAGAGATTTTTAAGAAAAACTGATAGTATGTCCTAATGGTGTCAATGAAATGAGATTGCATTTCAGATGTAGAATCATAGAATCATAGAACTATAGAATGGTTTGGGTTGGAAGGAACTTCAAAGATCATCTAGTTCCAACCCACCTTGCTACGGGCAGGGACACCCTCCACTAGACCAGGTTGCCCAAAGCCCCATCCAACCTGGCCTGGAACAATTCTGAGGAGGGGTCTCCACAACCTCTCTGGGCAACTTGTTCCAGTGCCTCATCACCCTCACAGAGAAGAATTTCTTTCTAACATCTAATCTAAATCAACCCGCCTTCAGCTTAAACCCATTACCCCTTGTCCTATCACTACACTTCCTGATAAACAGTCCCTCTCCAGATTTCCTGTAGCCCCCCTTCAGGTACTGGAAGGCTGCTATAAGGTCTCCCCAGAGCCTTCTCTTCTCCAAGCTGAACAACCCCAACTCTCTCAGCCTGTCCTCATACGAGAGGTGCTCCAGACCTCTGATCATCTTTGTGGCCCTCCTCTGGACTTGCTCCTACAGCTCCATGTCTCTCTTGTACTGGGGAGTCCAGAGCTGGATGCAGTACTCCAGGTGGGGTCTTATGAGAGCAGAGGGGCAGAATCACCTCCCTCAACCTGCTGGTCACCCTTCTTTTGATGCAGCCCAGGAATACGGTTGGCTTTCTGGGCTGCAAGTGCACATTGCCGGCTCATGTTGAACTTCTCATCAATCAACACCCCCAAGTCCTTCTCCTCAGGGCTGCTTTCAATCCATTCACTGCCCAGGCTGTAGTTGTGCTTGGGATTGCCCCAACCTACGTATAATTTGAGTCATATACAGTAGCTGTTGAGTGATACATTTTCACTAGGATGTGTGTTTTATGAGATACACGATCATGTCTTTACATCCATTAACTAATACTATATTGAATTACTGTTTCCACCAGTTTCATAAGTGCAGTTGAAAATAGGTAAAGGTAACAGAACCTAATTCAAAATGAAAGCATAATGTGACCATTTCATTATTGTTCTGTTAATGAGAAAATATCTGCATTTCATCTTTTTTTGTTCTTGTTGTTTCAGTGGAAGATCAATGATATTCTGTGCTTTAAAATCACAACTTCTGTGTTTAAAAATGTGATTTTTTTCCGCATTAACCAGCAAAGTTTTATTGCCAGTCATTCTTTTTAGCATTTCTTCTAGATTAAAACTTTCCCCATTGTTTCTGTTTACATGTCTGATACATGTAAGGTCTACTTTTACTTTCCAAATCCTTTCTGCTTTACTGAAGCAGAGAAGGAGGACGTCATCTCCAACTGCTTAGAATCATCTTTTTGCCAGTTGCAGCCATTGAGATCTGCTTGAAGTTAAAATAGATCTGTTCATTTTCCGACTACCACTCAGTACAGTTCACTGAACTGTCACGCTGAAAAACAAGTGGAGTTCCTGGAGCAATGCATTACATTTGCATCTTAGATTACTTTGAACGTATTCATTTTAGCTCATTCTTTGAAGCAATTTTCCACCAAATCGGCAGTACTCCAGTAGGCAACTTATGCCTTCTCTGGCACTTTCCACTTGTGTTTATAAAGCAAGTTTTCATTCAGATCATGAGCCAATTTGGGAGCCAGACTTTACCTTACAGTTTTATCCCAGGTTTTATTAGCAGCTGTGATATAGCATAATGATACAATAAATATTATTTATAACTGGATGCATCCTCTTACCAGTCACTTCCTCACTTAGGGGTGAGATAAGAAATGACAGTATTCAATTTCTTGTTTTTTCAGTGGCTTCCCTAGATTATTGACATTCATTCTTAGGTTCTCTGATTTCACTGATGGAATATAATGTAAGGAATAGTGTCAGCAACAAGGCAGTGTGTGTTTTTAATGGTCATTAACTATTAAAATTTGCTAATTTGAAAAAAAGGAAAAAATTCCAAGTGACCTACATACCCCATGTAAATGACTTTGCCTTTAGGTCCTGAAAACTGTCCACTGAATTTTGGGGGGGATTTTTTTTCCCTTGCACTAGAAATACACAGGAATCTACCAGCAAGACAAAATATACTGCAATAACTGTCTGTGTTAGTGACTGTATTGTCATAGTTGATGATGCATTCCTGATTTATTCCCTTATTCAGTGAATAGTCTTCTCCTTCTTGAAACTGGTGACTACAGATGTACAAAAATTCTTAATAAAACCTAAAATTCAGGAGAAATTGACCAATTTTCAGTTTCTAGGACCAAAGCAAAAGCTTTGTCTTATTCAGTGTAAAATACTTTGAAAGTGAAAGGCTTGTCATAATTTCAGCTGGTTTAGGTAGAAATTCTAAATTGCTAAATGTAAAAAAATTCAACTTCAGCCTTTCTCATCATGTTGTTTTTGAAAGATAAAAATTTTGGAGTCCCTAGAACTCTGAATTAATCTAGCAGCTCATAGGTCCTGCTATAATCTATACTGGCCAATATTAGTTAATAAAAAGAAGAGGGGACCAGAAAACAGTGGGCAAAATCAGGCAGTCTAGAGTTTAGACTTTATTGATAAACAAAATAATGTAGGAGATTAAGCTATTTTTTAAACTCTTTGATAACCCACAGTTTGGCTGATTTGGAGAGAATTAATGCACAGGAAGAGGTGGGCTGTGCCTCTGTGCCAGCTACATGCCAGTAACTTCCTGCCATCCCCTTCTGGCATCACAACAGTTGTCCCAAAATATCATGAGCATCCACCACACCAATATTTAGAAATCAGATGAAAGGGAACCAAAGGATTATGATACCTCTACTTTCCTTGGTTAAATCCTCAGTGTTAACCTGGTCATCGTGATAGGAATTATGACTTTGTTCTTTTTTATTATTTTTCTAATTTACACTCATTCTAATTTGTCTTTTTTTCCTTCTTCATTCAGTTGTTCCTTTCCTACTTTCTGTTTGAAAACTGTCTGACTTTGTCAGCCAAGATAGATTTGTTGCAGTACTGCTGTGAGCCTGTGACCAAAAAAGAAGTTGAAAGCAATGCCTTAAATGCTGTGACAGTGACACAAATTTGCCAGGTCTTGAAGTAGCTGATAAAACCACATGTTATGTCTGGGTTGTTTTGTTTGGTTGGTTTGGTTTGGGTTTTTTGTTTGGTTGGTTTTTTTCCTAGCAGCAACCATGTAGGTAAGAATCAAGACCTAAAGCTAAAGCTGGTTTTACTTTTCTTTTCTTCCCCCCCCCTGCCTTTTCTCTTTTGTCCTTGGTTTCTTTGTTTTAAGGAAACAGGATTGAATTCCAACAAGAACAACTGCTCAAGCCCTTCTGAATAAAGTTGTCTTTCTTCCCAAGAAAGGATAGTAATTACTGACATTCATACCATCTATAAGACTGTCAAACAGGGTAAGGGTATTTTATAAAAGTCTATCAGTGAATAAAAGAGGAATGGAGTGAAATCTCTGCTTAATTCTTTACATTTCAGTGTAAATGTCTTTACAACTTTAACCGTTTTTTGTTGTATTCTTTACAAGTGGTGTAAAAATTCTTGTGTTCGTTGTTTTTCATGGGGTGAAGCGAGCTGAGGTCTCTGTATAAAAACCATCAGAGTTAACTGCTTAGTATTGCACAGTGACATTATCATATTAAGAACCTTGTCTTTCTCAGACTACTTATTCCATGAGATTTTGTATTTTACTGTCCCAAATTGGATAAAGAATTTTTCTGATTTTGTTTTGACTTTTAGATTTTTGAGTTTTGAGCTGTGATGTGGAACTCAGGTGAAGTGAACATCCGAGAACTGAAACAGCAGAGAGGGCTCATTTGAACCTTTCTAAACAAAAAAACTTTGACTTTCATTTTTCTATACTAAAGTTTTACAAAGAGTGTGGAAAAAACTGAAATGAAATTAAATAATTTTTACATATGACTTTAAAGCTAGCTGGGTATAAATTCAACACAGGTCCCCAACCCCAAATGAAACAGTAATAGAGTGAAACTAGAAGGCTGGACTTCAATTCAGAATCCACATTAATATCTGGAAGCATTCAGACTGGGTTCAGTGTGCTATGAAAGAGAAGATAAGACTTCAGTGTGTCCTCAGTGTGCTTTGTAAACATACATTATTAAGCTGATATACAACCCAACGTATGTGTATTATTTAAAAAAAAAAAATCACAAAAAATAATTCCATGTCAGAAAAGATTCTCAATACAGATTCCTTTTTCACAGACATATATCAGGTAGTGATTTTCATAACAAAGAATGTTTCCAAATATTTTTTAGACATTAAACAGAAGTGGACAGAAAAAAAAAATAATTTGAAACAATATCTGAGTTGCTATCTGAGGATATGAGAAAGTTAGTGGGATATATTTTCAAATATGATATTAAAGTGTTATTGAAATTCAGAGGTGGCTGAATAAAAATCTAAAGATGACTGGTAGAGAGCTTTTTTCTGAACATATCTTCTGTCACAAGTTTTATGATCCTGAAGGTTATGAAAACTGATTTTTTTTTCAGGCATCAAATGGAATTAGAACAGAAGGATGTGCTATCTGTAATTCCTTACTCGTGCCTTTTGTGCAATGTTCAAGGAGGCGGTAAATATTGCTGTCACTAGAGAAGGTTATTAGCCAGAATGACATTTTATTAAGCAACTGGATAAACTACTTCCATACCTGGACATTGCATTTGAGCACACAGGCTAGCATGTACCAAAACTTTCTCAGGGGATTTTTCTAATGCTTTGCCTGCATGATGATCACTTGCAATTGCTGTAACTGTGGCCTGGCCCTGTCTGTTCTGTTAGTATGAGCCTATCCAGACTGACAACAAAATTAAGTGGCTTGTAAAAGCAAATGACCAAACAGGAAACTAACCTAACTCATATATCTTCAAACTGAAGATAAATAATTATTTGAATCAGGTACTGAAAAAATACAATTTACATTTATTAACGAAGGCTAGCAAAAGGGTTAAATATGTTGACATTGTAAAGAAGCAAAGCACGAGTGTTGAGGGCAGAAGCAACCACCTGACAACCTGGAGGCTGTGCAGCCACTGAACAAGGCTCCTCTTCTGAAGGAAAACTTGATAGAAAAACCTGCTTCAGATAAGGACGTTGCCACAGATAACAGCTAGCACAGAGCTATTACTTATTCACTCTTTTGTCTTTGACTGTAAAAATTCCACTAGGATTATGCTGAGAATTAACCTAGATGAATGAATTTTTTCTGTCCCACAGACATTTTTCTGTTAATAGTTTCATGATATTGCCAGCTAATCTGCTATGACATTTAACTTATTTCAAGGAAGATGGGCAAACATTTACTGTATGTGGCTTTTACTTGCCTATATGGCAATTTTTATCCCGGGGTTAAGTGAATACAACATTCTGTATAAACAAGAAAAAACCCACAAACAATCAGATTTTTAAATTAATGGCCATAATCCTTACATAAAGTACTGAAACAATCATATGAATAAAAATTTTAATTTCTCAGAAGCTTAGAATAGGAAACAAAAAATAAACATCTTGGATATAAAATGACATGGACGTCATGAAAGTTATTAGCCTGGATTTAATAGCTAATAATAGGACTTAAAGTAGGACTTTGTAAATTTTTTAATAAGGCTTTCATGCCTAGTTTAACCTCTTCTTTTTTAGCAGAAGCTGTGTAACTTCCATGGATTTTTGGCAATGTTCTTTTATAATGTTCTTCCATAAAAGGATTATTTTTATAGATATACATGGTTTAGTTCCCCATGTAAAAGTCACACTCTTCCTAATTCTCAAATAAAGGTTCTAATCTATTGTTCTGAGGACAATTATAGCGCTGCCAGTGGAATTTTCTAGTGACAACAATAAGGAGACTGATTAAGAAACTCTCTGAAAAAGCTGTGTGTGTTAGAGTATTATTTTTACATGGTGCATCCTGTTTGATTTCAGTCTCTGATGACCTAAGAATAAAATATATTTAATAAGCTTGATTATCTGCTTATTGGCAGGTCCCTATTACATTTAAACAATCGATGACTTGTCCTTTATGAACTCCAATGGGAATATTATTGTTATAATTGTGATTTGTATCATAGTAGTACTTTTGGTCTTATAACTACCTACTCTAATAATATATATAGTGTAAAATGCAAATCCTAGTCTATTATGCTTGGCAGATAACGTACATAACAAAGAGAAGGATGTCGTATAATCAAAGCTTCTCAGAAGATACACAGGAAAAGCAGGACAAGAATCCTTTTCCTAGAGCCAGGGTACTGTAGACAAAGAAATTTCTCAGGTGCACGAGACAGGGTAAGTTTCATGTCTGTACAAATGTCAGCTGTGGATATAGAAAGGATTATTTCATCAGACTGTGGAGCGTACCTTAGCTACAGCTTGACAACAAGTCTCTGAAAGTTTTGAGTGAGAGTTTACATTCTAAACCAGAAAAAAAGTCCCCAATACTTCTCACATTTCACTTCTAAAAGTGAAGGAAACAAAACACTCAAAGAGAAACACTTGGAATTGATAACAGAGCAATGTCAGAATCAAAGCAGGCAGTAGTCTTGCATCTTCTACATTTCAGGTATTCCATGGGGATAAGCATTTGTTGAAATGTAGAAGTTATGGTTAGAATTCAGAAATGCCCCTCAGATGTATAGGTGAGAGGCCAATCCTTGGTACAAATTTGAATATCATTAAAGAACTTCAGAATCTAGCAGCTCACTCCAGCACGACAGAGGGAAGAGAGCAGAAATTTTACCCTTAGTTCCCTTTTGCCATTTATGTTTGCTTTGCATGTGTTGGATAAGTGTTGTAAAAGTCATTTTAGCAACCAAATTTTTCTGAAGGAATTGACAGATGAATCAGGCAGGATCAAAAGGGCAAGTCCTTTGGAAATTCTTGGAATAAAAGAATATGGGGATGAAAGTTTGATTTTCCCTCTTTCACAAAGCTTCCCTATTGTCCTCAGGGAAGCTTTAAAGGGGAAAGCATACTCTCCAAGTGACTACATGGACAGACTGTAGCCATATAGAAAGAGTTTGTGGCTCTTGTTCATATGTTGTGTCAAATTTACTGCTGCCATTTATGATCTCATCACTTATTTTTAGTCTCCCCTCACCTAGTCCTTGAATATTTATTCTCAAATTAGCAATATATCATATAAAAACTTTCTGAGGACACAGGGAATAAAATTCAGCACAAAGCAACAAGTTTCTCCCCAGATCATCGAGAGTATTTTCTGTGAGGATTGCATCAGATAATCTTGACTCAAGGGGCTACAAATGATCACTTCCAAATGACACAAGGAAGACGTATACAATATTATTTCCTCAGCTTCAGAGAGCTTTACCGCAGGTGACCAGTAGGCTGCAACCCTTTGAATTTATGATTCAAAGGTGACTCAGTAACTGCATTGTCCACCTACACCACAAGCAGTACAACGTTGTCACTGCTGAAGGGGTCATGCAGGTTCTCATGTTTTGGGTAGCTCGTGCCATGGTCAACACAGCTTGAGAGAGTTCCCTCTGCCAAAGTAGGTTTGAGGTGGGTTTCTCTCAGGGTTATGGACATCCAAGAAACACGCTGGGGGTAAAGTCAGCTTGATATACCTGCAGTTACTCCAGGGCTATTAAAGCTCAGTCCATATATAATGTAAATAGACATTTAAAAGTGTGTCAAACTCATACATCAGGCAGATGTGCATAGAATCAATCTACCACAAGAGCTTTAGATCAGAAAATCTCAGGGAAAGGATGTAGGAAATTTCCCTAGAAGCATTTTATCATCTATAATGCTAAATTGGCAATATGTAGCATGTGTTAAAGGGGATGTTTTAGTTTCCATGTTTAATTGAATAAAAGTGAGTATAGTAATTTAGCACCTGTGGAAGAAAATAATATATAATTTAAATTATTTTGTATGGGTGTGAACGGTGCTTAAATTAGTTAAGCCCTGAAACCTAGCACAAGATAGGAACAAAACAACCACTCAGACAGTAGCACAGTAAGGCAAGGATTTGTGATACGTGACTGAAATATGTGGTCCTACAGAAGTTAACAGCAAACTCATACTGGTTTCCAATCGACTAAATATTCATGTAACCATAAAAAAACCCAAAAAAAATTCCTACAATGCTTTCATATGGAATATTCATAATATGTTCTCAGACTTTCAAATACAATACCTTACACTTCAGAGATGGCCTAGATTCACAAAATTTGCTTCTGAAGCATCTGAATTTAGATTGATATTTGGTTTTGTAAAAAAAAAAAAAAAAAAAAAAAGAGTTCTATCAGGAAATATAAAGCATCATTGCTAGGATTTTACTTCTTATTTGCTTTTGGTTTCTATAAATATATTTAAAATTCTCCCCATGTCCCTGGCACAACTCCTATCCTTCTACATACAGGGGAATCTGTTCCATAGGATCCTGGTCTCCCGTCTGAATTTTTAATTGAAAAATAATACTCTAGGTTATACTGGCCAGCTAGTAATTACAATAGGGAATTTGTATTAATCTAAGAGCATTTTCATTCCAAATTTAAATGAGTTGGTTCAACTCATCCTAAAATGGAGACATAAGACATTCAGAATTGGATTTAGCTCACAAAGCCATTCACAAAACAAGTGTCAAGAAATAAATGTCACATCTAGGATTTTGACTTTTGCCCACCTCCTGTTCCTCAAACATTTGGTCAGAAGAAATAGAATTCAGATTTTCATAATCTTTCAGGGACTTCTCAGTCTTCTGGAAAGGGCAATATATTTTAAGCCACTTAAGTATGTTGACAGTGAAATCAGATTGTACCAAGAAAGGTGCCTGCTTTGAAAATTCACACTTTCAAGAAGCTGTTTAAACACATTCATTTCAATTTCTTTCTTTAGACATGTGGCATTCTCCTAATTCTCTTTATTCATTTTCAGAAAATCTCTATTGAATGATAGTTTTAGACAGTCTTGTCTCGGTATTTGCTCTCCAGCAGCTTGTAAATTTGATATACAGCAGAGGAGGATGATCATATTCACTCTCTGCAGAATAACTTCCAACACTCTTCTCCAGGATTTGTTATATCCTAACAGAACAGTATAAGTAATTGAACCTATATTGTTTGGATTTTTTCTTTTTTTTTTTTTTTCTCACAACCAAAAGTTACTTTGTGATTAAAGAGTGATAACCAAACTGTTTTCTCCCTCAAAAATCTTTTTGTTTATCTTCCTCTCGTGAATGCAGCATGCTTGTTTCTGGGGAAGGACATATTTCTTATATAACAGAATTGGCAATTTTCTTTTAAGCCAACCTCATTGTGATAATAACTGACTGATAATGAACTCTATGGCAGGGATTGCAAATACTTATGCACCATATATCCACCAGAGAATCTGTATGATATGTTTACAAATGCTGGTATCAGTGAAAGACATGGTCTCAAGTAGCTTTTCGTCACCATTTGGTTTTATGCACAATATGGTCCGCAGTATGTGCTTACACTCTCTCTTTCTTTCTTTCTTTCTTGTTTTANTCTTTCTTTCTTTCTTTCTTTCTTTCTTTCTTTCTTTCTTTCTTTCTTTCTTTCTTTCTTTCTTTCTTTCTTTCTTTCTTTCTTTCTTTCTTGTTTTATTGATCCAAATATGTAGATGATTCCTAATGACAGATCTTCAGGTGTCTTCCATAAATAGGTGTATCTGCTGGAGTTCTGATGCCAGATATATTTCTATATAAACAATACATACAGCTGCACTGTGGCTGGAAAGGGAAAAAAGGGAAGGCACTTAAGCTTACAACAGCAACTAGAAACTTCCTTTCTCAACCTCCAGTGAATTCCACACAGAAACATATGCGATTATTTTCTCTAGGAAGTTCTAAACCAGGCAACTGATAAGCCAGCGAGATGTACACAGAAGGGGATCACTCTGTTCTCACCTTGTTCCTTCTATTGCTTCCCCAAGACCCTGCTAGTGTTCATGAATGAAAATTGCATGCTGTGGAAGACAGAATATATAGCTTGGCTCAGTAAGAGCTCATACTGTATTAATATTTTACAGATTGGATATAGATTTAGTGCCTAAATATGTGTATTTATGTGTGTGAACAATATCAATATTGTTACAACTTTGTATATTTCTTCCAATTATGTAAGTTAAATACAGCAGTAAATTAAAATAAACCATTTTGCACTTTTTTTGTGCCTCTCCTATTCATGGACAAATGGTTCAGAAATGTATGATAATTAAATCTTAAGTGTGTCTACAAGGTAGTTAAGCATGAGTTTCACACTTGGTATTCAAAATACCATGAGAAATACAAATTTCCATCTGATCTAATGTACAGCAGATGACCCATTAAAAAAGCTCTTCTACCGAGTTTCGATAGCACTTTCTAAAAAAAAAAAAAAAAAAAAAGATACTTGTTTGTCAAAGCAGCTGTGATTTTGAGATAATTTTACTGTACATTTATATCATCATGCTGATTTTGGCTGGGATAAAGTTAATTTTCTTCATACTAGCTAGTAGGAGGCTATATTTTGGATTTATGCTGCAAACAATGTTGATAATATAGAGATGTTTTCATTATTGCTGAGCAGTGCTTACACAGAGCCAAGGCCTTTTCTGCTTCTCACATCACCCCGCCAGCAAGTAGGCTGAGGGTGCACGAGAAGCTCAGCATATAAAGCTAGGGGCAGAAGTAGGGGAGGGACATTTGGAGTTTGTCTTCCCAAGTCACCGTCACGCATGACGGAGCCCTGCTTTTCTGGAGATGGCTGAACACCTTCCTGCCTGCGGGAAGTGGGGAAAGAATTCCTTGGTTTGCTCTGCTTGCATGCGTGGTGGTTGCTTTACCTATTAAACTGTCTTTATTTCAACCCACAAGTTTTCTCACTTTCACTCTTCTGATCCTCTCACCCATCCCACTGAGGGGGGAGTGAGCAAGTGGCTGCATGGTGCTTAGCTGCCGTCTGGGACGAAACCATGACAATCATCCATATAAACAAATGATTTTATATAGTTTTGTAATAATGATGATGATTTCCCTCAGCAAATTATAGCCCATTGCATGAGGATATGGACAGTAACAGGACCAGACTTCACAACCCTGGGAAACCCTTCTCAACCTCACTTCACCTGGACCACTAGGACTTCTTTTTCTATAGCCTAACTAGTAACTTAAATTTTAAGATGTTATCTATATAACATTCCTCCTGCATCCATATCATGCCTGCATTGCCTTTATAACACATGGGTTCAGAGATGATGTATGCAGTATAACTACAAAAAATAAACAAAAGATTAAAAACCCTATTGAAGTAAAGCAATGACAGCAATCAGGTTAATAAAAAAGCTCAGAGTATCCTACCTTTTTTTTCTTCCATTGTTCTTGTGTTTATGGGTGGGCATTTTTTTCACTCATGTCATTGTGTTTTTTTCCTTTTTCTCAAAAAGTACCTTTTATTTCCCATAACTGTCATAAAAACACATTTCATTTTGCACCTCAGATACTCTGAGTAGACACATATTATATATCTACTCATGTAATGTTTCACCATTTTACATTTGTTTGCCAAGTGGTGATTTGATTTATAACTTTATTGGTGCATCTATTCCTTGAACTGTAGAAGTCATTATACCATTCTTTTAATTATCTTCTCAGGAATCAGCAGTACATTATTTGCAACATTATTAGCTTCATCAAATACTTACTTTGCGATGAAGGACAAAAAATGCACACAGGAAATAAGCAATGATCTAATTGGTTGTGCCATGTAACACTAAGCACCTGGCATGAACTGATGGGAAAGTGAAAAGGAAAAAATAAAAGGTTATTCAACTGCAGTCTTACAGCTCAGGTGCTTTTAACTGATTTATGCCATTTATAAGTACACCCACTAAACTTATCCTGAAGTCAGTGAACTTAGAGCATAAGCTCTGTTAGGAAATGTTCAAATTCTCTTCTGTGTTTGCAGGTGTTTCTGGGGCCTCAATAACAATCACTGTGAAAGCCTCATAATCTAGCATAATTAGTAACAAACGTGGGCACATTTTCTTCAGTGTTACTACAACGCCTTCTTTTCATACCACTTTCACACTTACAAGGACATACAGCTGTCAAGTCAGCTCTGGAAACCATCTTCTAATTTACAGAAAAAAAATCTACAACACAGTGCATGTAAATGGGTGGTGTAAATTGATTTACCTACATCAGGGATGTATCCAAGGGGATACTTATGACTATATTTTTGTTGGATCTATTTGGTGCTCTTTTTTCCTATGTGGTGCTTAGAATTTTTATCCTATTGCTAGAAAGCAATATCATGCCCTAGCCATAGCTACTCAATTCTGAATTCAGTTTACTTTATATCTTGGATTTGTGCCTATGATTGACATAGTAATTACAGTTTGCTGCCAAAAAAGGTGCTGAAAGCAACTTTTGGGCCAGATAAAAGAGGTTTAATTAGAAAATAAGCACCAGGCTTGTGTTCCCGTTTCACAGGTAGCTGTTCCCTGAAATTGTGTGAATGTACAAACAGTGGGACAAGTTCTGACACAAAAAGCTAGTCAGAGGGGGAAAAAAACCCTAAAAACAACTATCAAGAGCTGTGCTGTTTTCAGCTTGGTTAGCAGTGGAAAAATTTTTAACCCCTACCCTTCTTTTCCACGGTTGAGAGTCACCTTTTGTCTTGTATTTCACTCTCTAAGCACAAGCTATTGGGGGTCTAAACTAGCTACAGCATACCTGGAATGGTTTGAGACTGTCCCAGCTGAAAGAAAATAGATGTTGAAAAATCATGGCTCTTCTGGCCTTTGGAGTAAGAGGGAATTGTGGGGTTTAATGCTGTAATATTTCCGGAAGGTGTCACTGCATAAGGACATTTTTTTCCTGTGTTCAATATTAAACTGTAAATACTGCAGAAAAGCCCCAAACTCCACAGTGATCATTTTTTACCACTGTTTATACATGACACTGAAAGCAATCATAACCCTGTAGATAGGAACAGTTTCTAAGGTCTGTGAAAATACAAACAGTAGAACAACAGTGAAGACAGTCCCAGATTTCAAGATAGGATTGATGACTTTATAGACAAAAATACTATCACTAAAGCAGATTGAAGATACTACTCCATTTCAGGGTTGGGTCAAAAAATGGCAGGTTCTAGTGTGGTGAAGCCCAGTATGTTGTTATTCTAACACCATATGTTCTTAAAAACTGTAACCCAGTTTTCTTTGTCATTCCATAAAGTAGTAGTTTGTTTGACCTCTTCAGTATTAGCAGATAACCTTTATGAATCTCTGAGTCTCCGTAGAGGGTTTATTTCAAGTTTGGTAACAGGTTGTTCTCCGTCCTACCACTTGTTCCATATCTCAGCCACTTGACTCTTGCTAAGGCAAACATAGTACTCCCTGTATTTGTATTTTTTTATTCCCAGAGAGCCTTCCAGTAACTAACCTCAGCTTCTGTTTAACTATTACTTACCTAAGTGTACCTTTGTCATCTCCTTCAGTATCTTACACAACCAACCAGCTCTATTTCTTAGTTACACTACTACTTGGATTCTCAGGTTTAAAGCTAAGCCTGTTAGTCTTGACAAGACAATGTTAATTGAAAATACACTGTAAACCTGTGTCTTCCACATAAAAAGAAAAAAAAAAAAGCAACACAACAAACAGTTGTGCTAGTCAATATTTTCTTAATCAGTTATCACAGACATCTCCAGTTCCAATTACACAGAATAGTGTAGTTGTTTCAGACATCATTACATACTTTTTCAGGAAAGAAAGGCCAGCAAGGTGAGGTGGTGGAGTTGCTCTTTGTGTGAGAGAACAAGTAGAATATATTGAGCTCTGCATAAGAGTGGATGAAGAATAAGTTGAGAGCTTATGGTTGAAAATTAAGGGCCAGGCTAATATGGGTGACTAATTGTGGGTGTTTACTTTAAGCCACCTGATCAGGAAGAGGAAGTTGGTGAGGCCTTCTACAGACAGCTGAGAAGTAGCATCACAATCATAAGCCCTGGTTCTCATGGGGAACTTCAACCACCCTGATATTTGCTGGAAAGTTAGCACAGCCAGGCATGCACAGTCTAGGAGGTTCCTGCAGAGCATTGATGATAACATTTTGATGTGGAAGGTGGAGGACCCAGTGAGGGGAGGTGTGCTGCTGGACCTTGTACTAACAAACAAAGAAGGTCTAGTTGGGTATGCAAAGGTTGGGGGCAGTCTTTGCTTCAGTGACCATGAAATGGTGTTCAGGATCCTGCATGGTAGAGGGAGTACAATAAGTAGGATTACAACCCTGGACTTCAGGAGAGTTAACTTTGGCCTCTTCAAAGACCTGCTTGGGAGAATTCCATGGGTTAGGGTTCTAGAAAGTAGTGGGGGACCAAGAAAGCTGGTCAATATTCAAACACCACTTCCTCCAAGCTCAAGATTGGTGCATGTCTATGAGTAAGAAATCAGGTAAAGGAGTTTCGAGACTTGCATGGATGAGCAAGGAGCTTCTGGAAGAATTCAAATGGAAGAAGGAAGTTTATAGAATGTTGGAAAAGGGACTGGCCACTTGGGAGGAATATAGGAATGTCATCAGAGTATGCAGAGATGTCATGAGGAAGGCTAAGGCCTACTTGGAATTGAATCTGGTAAGCGATGTCAAGGACAAGAAGGACTTTTTTCAAGTACATCAGCAGCAAAAGGAAGACTAGGGAAAATGTGAGTCCACTGCTGAATGAGGTGGATGCCCTGGTGACAGAGGATACAGAGAAGGCAGTGTCACTGAATGCCTTCTTTGCTTCGGTCTTTACTGCTCAGGCTGGCCCTTAGGAATTGCAGACCCTGGGCATAAGAGAGAAAGTCTGCAGAAAGGAAGATTTTCCCTTGGTTGAGGAGAAGAGGGCTAGAGATCATTTAAGCAACTTGACACCCACAAATCCATGGGCCCTGATGGGATGCACCCACGAGTGCTGAGGGAGCTGGCAGATGTTATTGCTGTGTCACTCTCCATGACCTTTAAAAGGTCATGGAGAATAGAAGAGGTGACTAGGACTGGAGGAAAAACAATGTCACTTCAGCCTTCAAAAAAGGGCAAGAAGGAGCAGCCAGAAAACTACAGGCCACTCAACCTCATCTCCATCCCTGGACAGGTAATGGAACAGCTCATTCTGGATATCATATCTAAGCACATGGAGGAAAAGAAGGTTATTGGGAGTGGTCAATATGGATTCACCAAGGGGAAATTGTGCCTGACCAATCTGATAGCCTTCTATGATGGCATGACTGGCTGGGTGGATGAAGAGAGAGCAGTGGATGTTGTCTACTTTGACCTCAGCAAGCCTATTGACATTGTCTCTCATAACATCCTCATTAGCAAGCTTAGGAAGTGTGGGTTGGATGAGTGGACAGTGAGGTAGATTAAGAACTGGTTGAATGGCAGGGCTCGGAGGGTTGTCATGAGTGGCACAGAGTCTAGTTGGAGGCCTGTAGCTAGCAGTGTTACCCAGAGGTCATTACTGGGTCCAGTCTTGTTCAACATATTCATCAATGATCTGGATGAAGGGAAAAAGTGTACTCTCAGCGAGTTTGCTGATAATACTAAACTGGGAGGAGTGGCAATACACCAGAAGGCTGCGCTGCCATTCAGTGAGACCTGAACAGCCTAGAGAGTTGGGTGGAGAAGAACCAAATGAAGTTCAAGGGCTACTGTAAGGTCCTGCACCTAGGGATGAATAACCCCAGGCACCAGTACAGGTTAGGGGCTGACCTGCTGGGAAGCAGCTCTGCAGAGAAGGACCTGGGAGTCCTGGTGGACAACAAGCTCTCCATGAGCCAGCAGTGTGCCCTTGCGGCCAAGAAGGCCAGTGGTATCCTGGGGTACATTAAGAAGACAGTGGCCAGCAGGTTGAGGGAGGTTATCCTCCTTTTCTACTCTGCCCTGGTGAGGCCACATCTGGAGGACTGTGTCCAGATCTGGGCTCCCCAGTTCAAGACAGAAAGGTATCTACTGGAGAGAGTCCAGTAGAGGGCTACAAGGCTGATGAGGGGACTGGAGCATCTCTTGTATGAGGGAAGGCTGAGAGAGCTGGGTCTGTTTAACCTGGAGAAGACTAAGAGGGGATCTGATCAATGCTTGTAAATATCTAATGGGTACGTGTCAAGAGGATGTGGTCATGCTCTTTTCAGTGGTGCCCAGTGACAGGACAAGGGACAACAAGCACAAGCTGGAACACAATAAGTTCCATCTGAATGTGAGGAAAAACTTCTTTACTGTGAGTGTGACAGAGCACTGGCACAGGCTCCCCAGAGACTCCAGTGGAGTCTCCTTCTCTGGAGATATTCAAAACCCGCCTGGATGCAATCCTGTGCAACCCGCTCTTGGTGGTCCTGCTTTAGCAGAGGGGTTGAACTCCAAAGGCCCCTTCCAGCCCCTACCATTCTGTGATTCTGTGATTGCTGAAAGATAACTGTTTGGTAAATGTTATCCTTTAAAGTTATCACTCTGTTATTTTCTTTTAGATTTGTAGAGAGCAAACATAAAAGAAAACAAATGTGTACGGAGTTCAACTATGCAATCATCGTCCGCTGCCTACAACAAAATGGAGGAGTCAGTTGCCAGTGCCTCCAGTCCATCCAGGACCTGCAAAAACAACAGTTTCATATTCTTTCAGAGAACTATCCTCATGTAGAGGGTTACCTGATTTACACTGAGACACCTTTCCAGTCCAAAATCTGTTAAAACTTGGTTTATTTGTGGTTGTCCCATATTTCCTCCTTCACTGAAACTGGAGCTTTCCTGACAGGTGGGTCTCATACTGTGATTCTTTGGAACTGCTCAGCAGCCCCATGTCCATGAGTAGGGTTTCCTGTGGCTCAAAGCACTGGCTGCCCACAGTTCTAGCAGACTGTGAAATCCAATTAATTACACTCTGCAACTACTATTGCAGCAGTACTTAGAGAGCGGCTGCTCTGGTGTGAGGAAGAACAGGTTGCGTCCTAAATAAGACTATTTCTGGATTTCATAGTTTCTCAGGGTCTAAAAGACAAGCACATCTCCTATCTCTGATTTGATCCACAAATGGCAATGTTTTACATTTACATCTTTCTCTCCAAAACAGACACTCTCTTTTGAAGCTAATACCTCAAAAAGGTAAGAATTATAGTTAACCTTTATCTGCTGGAAATATATATATATGACAGTAACTAAACATTCAATGTGGGCAGTGCACAGAACTCAGAGAATTTCTCACTGTAATGAGACCCCAGGTTTTCCTTGCTTCAAATGTGTCAGTTTTTCTGAGAGGAATGGAAAGCTCCTTTGTTTTGCTGACACTCAGACTGTATCTGTTATTGATTTTTCTCCATTGCTGATAACACAAATGCTCCTCCTGCTTCATCTGCTTCTTTGTTTCCAAGGGGCCCTGCAAATCACATGGGTGATGTGTTCCAACAGAGATTAGATCACTTGCTTGCTCATTTGTTCTCACTTTTGGCTTCTAAGTTATTTTTGCAATTTACACATTCAGCAGCTAATGTGCTTACCTCAGAAAGCCAGACACACTGCAATTTCTCCCTTGCTCCAATGTCACAGCCCTGTGAACTAGTGGCAATTTCATCACCTTTTCCATTTTTCTTCCATGAATATGACAAAGAAACTCTACATAACTGCCTAGTATTTTTTGTTAAATACTGTTTCAGTAATTAAACCTGACAATGTTAACATATATAAAAATTCTATATAAAAACATAGTATTACTTTCTATTGTTTTGATTCTCTCAAACTAGCATTCTCTGAGCACTCTTCAAATACAGCTTAATATAATAATACCATAGTGGGATCCAAATTTCAAAGCATTTAGCTTTGTTGTAATCCCTTTGATAGGCCCGTTGCTGTTTTTGTTAAGAGTACATCCACATCTGAAGTTTACGCAATAAACCAGAAGCCATGCAGGTGGCTGGAATCTCAAAGCTGCCAAGCATTAACACATTCTTGGTTACTACTCAGTTTTCTAGGTAGAACTGGTCAAGACTTGATATTGTGCAAGTGACAGACAAAAACAAGACTCTGGAAATAGCACCTCCAGTTCAGTTCCCCTCTGCACTACACTGAAGACTGCTATGTCTCATAGTGGTTGTGAGGATCCCACAAGAATGATGCCACGTTACTGTAGCTGGGGCTCATCATCCCTGCTAGTCCTCCGCTTCCTATTCATGATTGCAAAGTACTTTCAGTGTTGACAAGGAATCAAAGGAACTACAATGAAATCATAGCTTAAGAAGTCTATTGTGCAAAGAGACTTCTCTATTCAATGTTTTTTCTATTCAAACTTCTAATCCCAATTAAGTTTACCACAATAGGATTGCAAATCTGGCCTGGTGTCTCCTTATAAGAATACATAGCTTTGCTGCTATTTGCAACAGTCCCTCATTTATGCTTACATCATGGCTGGGACTGTCAGCTGATCCAAACCACTGGCATGGACCAGGCAAATGAAGCAAAATTTACCTTACAGCTTCTGAATTGCCCTTTCCCATATTTTTGACATGAAGTAGCAAATGACAATTGCCATGTCTATCTAAAAAGACTCTTAGAAGTCATATGAGTAAATATAAAGTGTTGATAGACCACAGTGATGGAGAGAGTGTCTTCACATTACATATTTCTGTGACAAAGGAAGAGTTAGTGCAAAGACTAATTCCATCACCGAGACAAGGCTTGCAAAACCTGGCCTATAGCCTCTGCTGCCAATGCAATTGAAGGAAATGGAAAAGACAGAGTGTGTCTTATTTTTCATATCTGAGACTTCCTAAAAGAAAGAGAATAACCTTGAGCAGACCAATGTCAGAAAACCAGTCTAATAAGATGCCCTATTATTCACTTATACAATTACTCAGTGAAATTAAGGTGAAATAATTTTTTTGATACAGCTTCTAATATTATGATCTAAACCAGTCTAATTTCTGCTGTGAGACAGGTTTGCTGAAAGCTCCAGAAAAGGAATGTATAAGCTATACAAAAAAAAGTCTTTTTTTTTCAGTTATACTTCTTTTAACTCTGTGAGCTACCTAGGAAGATCAAAATAATGTGGTTCTGCATACTTTTTGTCTTTGTTATGGTCATAGTTAGCCATCCATCAGAGAAAGAATTTGCATCTCCATTACCCTGAGTTTATACTCCTTTCTACCAGGGTGATTCCAGAGCTTTCAGAAGAATTAGCTTTGATTCATAGCAACAGAACCCAGAAAAGACTCACTCATAGAGTGAAAAGGTGGATGGGTTCTAGATATACAACAATTTCAGAAGGCTTTTTAGACATACATAGACTGAAATTTATTTTCACAAAACCAGGAGAGATGGCTAGGGATTAAAATGGTAGTGTCAATCTATGCAATTTCTTAGACAAAAAGAGGTCAGAATTCAATACAATGCTCATTTTTCTCAGAAAAAAAATCTTCTGAGAACAATCCCAGAGGGTTAAAGTAGAGCATAGCAGAATGTGTTGGATGGTGGCAGTGCTTCAGGGCATGCATTTTGGCTTTGCATTACCTGTCAAATTCTGCATGCTCCAGACCCCGCAGACACTCCTCCCCATTGCATCCACAGTCCCTCATAAACCAGGGAGCTGTCCCATTTCTTTCCCATACTCCCTCTATTTTCATATGTTTGATCTAATATTTATATTTTCTTTTTGTTTATTTGTAATCAGTTTCTGAGGAAAAACTTCTCACTTCAGTTTAAGAAACTCCTAAAGTCTGCATTACTATTATTATTTTTACACGTACTATTTAGATCTCCAGTTTTCTGTACAGTCTTATCAAGCTTGAATGCACAGAGTTAAATCAAAGACTTTTAAAAAAGGAAATACTAGGAGATAAAACAATGTCAAGAGATAATGTACTTTGTATGTATCACCCGGGATCCTTGGGACACAAAGGGAAGCTTTTAAGCAGAAAATACAACAGGCTTTGCTCTCACTAGGATATTGGACTTTATTCTTTCCCAAACAGATCTTGGCTCAAAGGGTATACTAAGGATTTAGAGATGCCACTTTAAGTAGGAAGGAATGAAGGAAATTAGGGCAGCTGACTGGATGTGAAAAAGTAACAAAGAAGTTGCAGTAAGTGGTGTGTGCATCTGCAATGTCAGAGGTGGAGAGAACTACATTGAATGACATCTACTAAAGCTTCCAAGAAATGTTATGGTATTAAGGATGTGAAATCAGGCATTTGCCTGATTTTACTTTTTCTTTTTTTTTTTAAGTGAAGGGACAAATGACTCATGGAGTTATCTTTTGTTTAGTTTTAGGGGATGAGGGATATGAAAAAGCATTTAATTCTGACAATGGTGTATTTCCTGATTGGTGCATGTTGCTGATGCTATGTAATATCAGAAGAATACTACAGAGAGTATTAATTTATTTTGTTTAAGCACCAGTATCTAGTCCAGTTTCAGATACTGGAATGTACAGTAATGTAGTTATCTGTATAAAATGTGTAGACTTGTTCAGCCAAACATAGTTAGATAGCCATTTTATCACTTCAGTCTTGCTAAACATTTTTAAAACTTGGTTCTCTTTAGAAGAGAATTATGTTCCAAGAAGCAAGAAGTGCTTTTACCATTCCAGCTAAGTGCACACAGACCAACTCTTCTCGCCTCTTGTCTTAACATTCATCTGCAAACTGTGTTACTCTGTCCAAAGTCAATAGATTGCTTTTAACAAGTTCTGCTAATGTGGAATAACGGGTATGAACATTTACTAACACAATGCTTAGTAGGTCTAGAGCTTTCTAGAATTCAGTTTACCATGAATTTGTGGCTTTACTGCCATCAAAATCCTTCAAAGTATTGATCTTCAGCTCCAACCTTGTGCTGACACCCTCACTTCACTGTGAGATGTACTTCTATCCCTTGCTGTTCATGGCAATTTAATTCTATGGTGTGGTTTCTTCTGACTGTTCTTTGTAAAACCAAGCAATGGCTCAGACTTTTTCCAAATACCTCTGGCTCCTTTTATTTTGCTGTCTTGAATTTCTTGCTTTCATGTAACTCATTTCTGTCACTAACAGTAGTTTCTATTTTGACTCTGCATGATGTGACTGAATATTCAGAGCCAAATATGCATACCTGTGCACATTGCTTCCTTTGGTTTAGTGGGATTCTAAATTTTTTTGCTAAATTTAGTGGCAAATTTTCCATTTTCTTCTGTCTGGTGTGCAGCTAAATCTGTGTCGTCCAACTGGATGCTCTCTAATTCCTGGAAGAGACCATGGGAGCATCCAGTGTGAGATCATTGTTAGAATTTATCTTTTGTATGTGAATTGTTACACTGATCATTACTTTCATCTGTTACCTGTTGATACTGAATTTCCTGGTTTCAGAGTATGTCCTCAATAGTTGATATTTTCATCATTATATAGTTTGCAATTGCCATGATTTTGCAGGAACAGTGGTTCATAATTGCTTTCAAGTGCACTCCATATCCAATAAGACATTTGTGGTAGGATTTATTTGCTAAACTTTGGTGTCTACAACCATTTTAGACTTTATATGGCATCCCACATGGTATTTCAGAGGGATAGAACAGGTCCCACGGGTCTGTGTCATAACTGCCAAACCTGCTTGTGTGTCTTAAGGAATATCTGACAAGGATGTCTCTGGTGACACTAGTTACCTATGCCTGAGCAAACAGATCCTACCCCAAATATAATATGCAGAATCATGGGGTTGAAATTGTATAGTAACATCAAATGCTGATCATACACCTTCATTTACACCAGTATTTTCAGACTGTTTTATGTAGTTCCAAACTCAGTGACTTGTTGTTGCAAAGACCAGATCATATGTATGGCTGACTAAAAGCCAAAAGGTGATAAAGGAGGGTAGCAGTAGAGGAAGTTACTTCTGTCATGATATTTTTGGTTTTCAGGTTGCACAGAAAAAAACAAAAATGACTCGAGGTCTGAAGATTCACGTGTTCTAACTTTTAAAAAAACACACCAATGAGTGGTTTTCTGTTGGTTTAACAGCCTATACTGAATCATGGTAAGACCAGATGATGATTAATGCTGGATGATGACAGAGTACAAGACAAGGGTCCAAGAATGGCAGCAGCAGTGCCAGTTTATGTGGGTTTAAACCATTATGAAATGGCATCCAAGAGAAATGTTCAGAGTTAAGGATGATCAGACTGTTCAGTATAGCCATTTTTTTTTTATTTTATTTGGCTCGTTGTTTTTCTAGCAAGGATAGCATTCACATTGTAAGGCAAAAAGAACGTTTTCTCTTTGACACAAAGGTAATATGGAATGTGTATAATTTGTATATTTTGTTGACAGTTTAGTCTCTGTAGTTTCTCAGTTCTTTCAGAAACTGATATAACACGTCCTAAATATATATGAGATATAATACTTCTTGTGTAATGGGGAAAAAGAATGTGAACAGATCAAGACTATAGAGGTGGAAGAGCAGTTATACATAACAATAGTACAAAATCAGGCAGGAAAAGAATTAAATTATTTCCATTCATCAGAGTGCTTTTGAGTATAAATAGAAAAAGAGTATTTTTACTTTATAATATTACATATGTATACATACATTGTGAAATGCATTGGTTGTATTGTGCTGGCAATACATTTCAAGCAGTGAACATTAAAAGTTTCCATTGATACATCATTATAGGTATTATAATCATGTACATCTGCATGCTATAGCAAATTTATGAAAACTATTCTAAACTCTTCTGTGTCATGGTGATAAATAATATATATGTAATTTATTAATCTACTAGAATATTTATACCTATTAAACATTTGTTAAAACTTGTATTCCTGTTCAACATAATTATGTGTAATTTAAAAGGAGCATGAACAATGCAATCCTTAACAAGCAGTGGTACACCAGAAAAGAATACAATAAACTGATTTGGAAAGATAGTATAATTCTATTATTAAATTAGATAAAAATAATTTAATGTAATTTCTTTTTTTTTTTAAGTATTGGTGTTATATACTGGCAATATTTCTTATTTTGTCACATTGAAGATCAGCTAATGTTTTATATTATCTTAAAATGATAAATTTCTTAAATATTTTATTGTATTTTTCTTAATCTAATGGAAACTGGATTTTTAATTGGTAAAACAATGTGTTGATTAAACTATTTCACAATGACAAAGTACTAATTATGTTTTCAAAATTTAGCACATGTAAACAGTCAGCTGCTTATTGGGCAGCTATCTCAGAAATCAAGCCAACTGATGACGAATTTCAAGCTGATATGCCTAGGCTGTTATCAAATTAGGTCATTTCATAGTGAAAAGCTTGAAGGCTGTAGTCTGAGTTCAGTGTCTGTTCTGTGCTAGATGCTGCACAGATGACACTGAAAGAATGGCTAAACTTTATAGGATTCCCTCTTCAGTCTATTGTGAAACACAGTAGTTGCATAAGAACTTTTAGAGAGGGATTTAGGAAGTCATGTGGACTTGTCAATGAATACATGGCTGAAATAGTAGCCATTAAGTCAATGCGGGCTACAGACTAAAACCTGGATCAAAGTAAATGAAGACTTAAACCCATCTAAACTCTTGAATCTGATTCTGCTTCTTTGACAAGTGCAGAAAAGGTAAGATGGAGCATCAAGTACAGCCACCCAAACTAGTAGGTTGAAGATGCTTCCTTCTGCAGAGGCTTCTTCCACTCCACTCCACTCCACTCCACTCCACTCCACTCCACTCCACTCCACTCCACTCCACTCCACTCACTGTAGGACCATTAGACACCTAATTTAGATACCCCGGTAAATCACCACAGAAACTTTTCCCTTTCAGAGGAAGGAAAGAGAGAAGGTGTAGCATTCAATGCAATGCTTGAGGGTTAATGCAGGCATATATTTTACTTTTTTCAGGGCAACTTTCTTTTGGCTGTATGACAATTTAAGCTTAAGGTCAGATTCTATGTTGGTAGCAGAGCAAAGTGTGATTTGCAACAGATCTCTGCAGCAAGATAATAGACCTAGGGACAGTTACTTTTTTCAGGTCTTTTTTTTTTTTTTTAAATCTTTTCAACTTCTCAGAAGTGCATGTTTATGCAATGTAATTGTCTTAGTCATTCTATTAATTTTGTTCAAAATAATCAAGTTCCAATGTTTAATCTGAGCATCATTTTTAATATAATGGTAATATTTAAAGCATGTTGTTTGACATAATTTGACAAATATATTTTGTTTTAATTTTTACTGGCTATCTGCAAGGAAATGTGAATAGTATCATGTTTTTTCTTGTTATATGAATCTGTGAAATGCAACTCAATCATTAGGATTTTCCTCATTTTTAAAGGTTTGAGTGACACTACTTGAATAGAAAAAGATTATTGGCTTTTGTTATTTTATTAAGCTATTGTATTCATATCTTGCAAAATGTATTAAACTGGAGGTGAAAAACCAAAAACTGCCTGAAGAAGTAGCTTGCTATTTTTGTCAAACAGATCACACTTTTTCAAGCCTCTTGAGGCTCAAAAAGCATATTGGGAATTAAAGTGAGAATAAAGAGAAGTTTTTCTAAACTAGTTTCAAATCATAGAATAAGTTAGAGTAGAAAACCTTAGATCTCACCACATACCACTTTCCTTTCCTATGAACCAACTAATTTTTCCACTTTTAGGTGAACTTATCTGTCCACTTGGGAATTGGTCCTCTAATGCAGAATGTCCTACATAATAAGCTTAAAAATGTTGCTTTCAGAACCTTTTCGAAAATCACATTCTCCTTTTTGTGTATTGTTTTACATCACTCTAGTTCTTGCGTGTGTATGTACATACATATACAGGAAAGAACACAATGTATGGGATAATGGTATTTTAATTTCCCCTAGGTTCTTTGCAATGTTTTATCAGAGATATATTACAAGGAGCCAGAAGGTATGACTATGAGCATTTCCTCATACAAGGAAAAATTGCATTCTGACTACCAGTAAATTGCTCTGAATCTGAATGTCACTTGTCTTTTTCTGGAAAGTGTACTGTTTCCTACTGCTTCAAAATACTACATTTTCAAGCTGCTAGCTATGAAGTTAAGTGAAGCTTTTATTCTCACTGTCCTTTTGCAGCTTTACATGTGATGTCAATTGCATTCAATGATACTTTATTAGCATGACAAGATATACAGGAGCGTGGCTGAAGTGTAAAAGAGGACGACTGCTCAGGTATCTCTTATAGGTAGATAACATCTCCCCACACAGAGTTTCACATAGTGTCTGAGGCTTTATCTTCCATGTCTGTCTATCAAAACTATCCGCTGCTGTTCCTGCGGCAGGTTTTGGAAAATGAAAACCAAACCTCCTAAGTGTATACTAGAGGTGCAGCCTATAAGGAGGCTTTCTCAGAAAAATTATGCATCCAGCTCTAAACCAAACACTGAAATGTTATGTTATATTGAATAACAAGTGTAGAATTTCAGAGACAAAACACAGTATAGATAGATCAGAGAATTATAGAATTATGGAGGTTTTTTGGTTGGAAAAGACCTTTAAGATCATCAAGTCCAACCTGGCACTGCCAAGTCCACCACTACACCATGTCCCTAAGCACCACATGTCATCTTTCAAATACCTCCAAGGATGGCGACTCAACCACTTCCCTGGGCAGCCTGTTCCAATGCTTGACAACCCTTTTGGTGAAGAAATTTTTCCTAATATCCAATCTAAACCTCCCCTGGCACAACTTGAGAACATTTCCTCTTGTCCTATCCCTTGTTACTTGGGAAAAGAGACCGACACCCACCTCCTTTCAGGTAGTTGTAGAGTGATAAGGTCTCCTCTCAGCCTTCTCTTCTCCAGGCTAAACAACCCCAGTTCCCTCAGCTGCTCCTCATAAGACTTGTGCTCTAGACCCTTCACCAGCTTTGTTGCCCTTCTTTGGACGTGCTCCAGCCCCTCAATGTCTTTCTTGTAGCAAGGGGCCCAAAACTGAACACAGTACTCAAGGTGCCGCCTCACCAGTGCTGAGCACAGGGGGATGATCGCTTCCCTAGTCCTGCTGGCCACGCTATTGCCGATACAAGCCAGGATGCTGTTGGTCTTCTTGGCCACCTGGGCACACTGCTGCCTCGTGTCAACCAGCTATCAGTCAACATCCCCAGGTCCTTTTCCACTAGGTAGCTTTCCAGCCACTCTGCCTCAAGCCTGTAGTGCTGCATGGGGTTGTTGTGACCCAAGTGTAGGACCCGGCAAAAAGCCTTGCTGAACTTCATACATACCCAGAGAACAACTGGTCTTACTGCTGAAGACTGAGGCAAAGACGACATTAAGTACCTTAGCCTTTTCCTCATCCTTTGTCATTATGTTTTTCCCCTGCATCCAACAAAGGATGAAGATTCTCCTTCGCCCTCCTTTTGTTGCTAATGTATTTATAAAAACATTTTTTATTGTCTTTAACTGCAATAGCCAAAATAAGTTGTAGCTGAGCTTTGGTGCTTCTAATTTTCTCCCTGCATAACCTAACGACACCTTTGTAGTCCTCCTGAGTTGTCTTCCCCATCTTCCAAAGACAATAAACTTTCCTTTTTTTCCTGAGTTCCAGCCAAAGCTCTCTATTCAGCCAGGCTGGTTTTCATCCCCACCAGCTTGCCTTTTGGTACATGGGGACAGCCTGCTCCTGCACATTTAAGATTTCCTTCTTGAAGAATGTCTGCCCTTCCTGGACTCCTTTACCCTGCAGGACTACCTCCCAAGGGACTCTGCCAGCCAGTCTCCTAAACAGCTCAAAGTCTGCCCTCTGGAAGTCCACGATGGCAGTTCTGTTGATCTCCCTCCTTACTTCTCCAAGAATCAAAAACTCTATAATTTCATGATCGCTATGCCCAAGACAGCCTCCAACCATCATATCATCTACAAGTCCTTCTTCATTCACAAAAAACAAGTCCAGTGGGGTGCCTTCCCTAGTTGGCTCACTCACCAGTTATGTTAGGAAGTTATCTTCCACACACTCCAGGAACCTCCTGGACTGTTTCTTCTCTGCTGAATTCTATTTCCAGCAGACATCTGGTAAGTTGAAGTGTCCCACAGGAACAAGGATTGTGAGACTTCTCCCAGCTGCTTATGGAATATTTCACCTGCCTCTTCATCCTGGTTGGGTGGGTCTAAAACAGACTTCCACCATGACGTCTGCCTTGTTGACATTCACCTGATTCTTACCCATAAACACTCAGCCCAGTTGTCACCATCATTAAGCTCTAAACAATCAAAACACTCCTTAACACACAGGGCCACCCCACCACCTCTCCTTCCTTGCCTATCTCTACTGAAGAGTTCGTAGCCAACCATTGCAGCAGCCCAGTTGTGTGACTTATCCCACCGTGTTTCTGTGATTGTGACTATATCGTAATTTTCCTGCTACAATGGCTTCCAGCTCATCCTGTGTGTTGCCCGTGCTGCATGCATTCATGTAGATGCAGTTTAGTTGGGCTACTGTTTCCATCACCTTTTAGAGGGGAGAAACCCTAATTCCTACCTGAGCTTCAGTGGTTTCTAACACATCAATAACCCTTGTGTCTTTGCTGTCATATGGCTCTCCATCTCCTACCTCCACTGAGATGGTAAACTGAAGGACCTCACTAGCCGACTGTGCCACAAACATTGGCGTGCCATCCCCAGGCTTATCTCTAGTGAGCCTGCTTTTATCCCCTTCCCCCTTCAACTCTAGTTTAAAGCTCTTTTAATGAGCTCTACTAACTCTTGTGCAAAAAATTCTTTTCC
Source organism: Aramus guarauna (assembly GCA_013400195.1). NCBI lineage: Eukaryota > Metazoa > Chordata > Aves > Gruiformes > Aramidae > Aramus > Aramus guarauna. The sequence goes on along the minus strand of VXBL01008501.1, from coordinate 113,602 downwards.
CCCTTTGAAAAGGGGAAATGAACCCCTTCACGATACTGGTGTAGTGCAAAAAGATTGGTAAAAGTAGCTTGTAAAAACTCTAGATGAAAGTTTTGGAATGAGATATAACTGTTATCCATTTTTAGGTAGCAGTTATATCAACTTACTCAAGTATTTTTATGCCCTTTTAGATATAGTTAAACATTGAGTGTCTAGAGGTTCATGGAAGGACATGGAAAATTGGGACATTTTTATGACATATATATATACACACACTTTTTTTTTTTTTTTTAGGGGATGGATTTTCCTCCTGGGTTTAATGAAACTTCCATTTTTGCAGATATAACTATTATAGACACTATTTGCAATTCTTATGCAGGTTCTCAAGCTCAGTTCCAGATTGTGCCAATAAGCACAAGTGCAAAATTGGGTCCTCTGCTTGTCTGCTCTAAACCAAAAAATATAGTGATTGAAGCATTGTCATAAATTTTATCCAACATATGTAAGGTGTATTCTCTTCTAATAGCTACAAAATATGGTAGTTTAAGTTTAAATGTTTTTTCCTGTATGCTTTTAGCCGATGAACTTTTCAATTGCTTAATGTAAAAAGTAAAACAGGAAGCTTACATTTTCTTTCAGTCTGCCACTTCTGCTTTTTCCAGTTTTACTCCTTTGAAAGGAAAAAAAAAAAATAAATGGTCCTTCTAACATTTACAGTTGAACTTTTTGGATCTGCTGCATTCTTTTTCTGCATTTCAGTTAGGTGGTTTGTCCTGTATGTGATAGCTCTGTAGCACATTACTGAAATATTACAGCAATAATTCTGTACCATTATGCCTAATGTTACAGCAACATCCTGCAGTTTTGCACTCTGAATATGGGAGGAATTCAGGTTACTTTAATGACTAGCTAATGAGTCTGAGCTACACAGTTCAAAGTGAACTGCTAAGAGAAAGGCTGTTATGAGCCAAAACTAATAACAGGCTCCAGTTCTATTCACTTTAGTGCAGTGAGAGAGGGGATAAGTGTTAGGAAGAAAAAAAAAAAAAAGATGTGCCCAACCAATGTTTAAAATAATGTAGGCCAAATACTACAGCTTTGCCTGTCCACTGTTTGGCAGCCCTTTGGACTTCGCAAGAAACTACCTCCCTTCTTTATTAAAGCAGTTAGAATCTCACACGGTTCACACTGGTTGTATGAAGTTGGATCGTCATTTGGAGACTTAGATAGACCCAAATTATTTCTCTGCATGTTGGCAGAGATTACTCTTCACTCATAAATGAAGAGCCTCCTACTGGAACAGCTATATAGTGATAAAACAGGCATACTGAAGACTTCAGAGACTGATTCCCTTCTATTAATGGAAAAGAGACTGATATAATATTAAATGAGATATCAGGGATCTTTCAAGGCAAATGTGTCCTTTTAGACAGCAGGAAAAGAAGCCTGAGAACACAATATTTCACACTAAAAGGTTATTTTTCCTCCCATTTGTTCACCCACATATTGTTAACCATATTGGCCCAGAGCCATCCACTGCTGCATGGGACCACAACTCAACTTTCAGCTATTTGATGTTCCTCCCAATGAAGTCAAATAACATCACTGAATCAGGTGACTCTGGACAAGTAATGGGAGTGTGAAGTTTGTATAACTTGTTCTCATGTTTTTGTCTCAATATTTCCAGTGGAAGTGAAATGGAAGAAAATTAATACAAAACCTTGCTCTCAGTTCACACCAGACTTTGCTGTTTATGCAGTTGAAGGTATTTTATGTTTGAGATTATATACTGCTAAGAACTTCCATGTGATAAGCAGCTCCATAAGTGACTGCAAAGAAGGCTTGCATTAAAGTTCCTATGGCATTCCATGCCACCCATGCATCCAGTAGTAGAGTGAATACTAGTCACAATTTTAGTTTGTATTCCAAACTTATCGGCGGTAGGGGGAAAGTTACAATCGGGTGTATATTGGCGCCTTTACAGTCATACTTTTTCTTGTGCTACATTCTACATGGAAAATTCCCAGGCCAAATTCACAAGGCTGTCACTTTTTCCTTTTTCTAACCTTTTTGGTTTTTTGGTGTATAATGCAAAATCCAGGGGATAATGACATGTTAATATACAATTCTTCTGGAATCATTAAGTTCATGTAGATTAAGAAATATATGAAATAATACAACTTGTAAAACATTTGTAAATCCAAAACAATCTATAGGAACAATATGAAAGGCATGTAGAAGAAGAAAGTTATGAAAATATGCTTTTTGCATATATGACCTTTTTTTTTTCTATTTTGTAAAATTAATATGAAATTAAGTCTTCATCTGAATGTAATATCTTATAAAGAATTTTGGTTTAAATAGTCCCATGTCTACTTGGCACTAAGCTGTCAGCAGAGTGGACAGTAAGAATTTCCTCTTCTCCTGTACTGTTCACCGTCTTTCTGTTAATATTCTGAATGTTTTTACCCTAATTTTTATATAAGCTAAATAGGAAAACCCTTCTCTCCTGCATTCTAATTTTACCCTCATTTATAGTGTCCAATAAGCTTAAGGTAAATTAATTATCGAAACATCAAAACATAAAATACAGCTTAATAGAAATGTCAAAAAATACAGGCCACTGATATTTTGTATGATGTGGCTGGAAATTAAAATTCTATTGCAGTCCAAATTCTCAGGATGAAAGTTGTAGTAAGAACAGGAAATGGCATAAAATCTGTTCTGCATGGTACAGATTGTTGTGGAAAAAGGAAATTGTGAAAACTTAATTTTTGGTCCTCTCTCAAGATAGTAATCTTACAGTCATTTCTGGATGAAATTAAATAAAGGGGCTCCTTAGCTTTTATTTGCAGCACTGATCTGCAACTGTCTCTTTTTCCAAGCAGTTTTAGGGTAGGCACATTTATTATTTAAGGAAAATCCACAAGGAACATTTTTATAGCACCAGAATAGAAATAATACTGTAACAATAAAGATCAAAGATTGATGCAATTGTGAGTACAAGTAATAGCTGCCTTGTGTGGCTGTTATCTCCTTGAGGGAATTCTTTAGAATGGCTTTCATTTTATAAAATGTGTTTGTTTCAGTGCTATAGTATATGAGTAGAGAACTGTATTCTGGTGTTTCTTTTTTTTTGTTTGTTTCTTTTTTTCTGCCCCGAGGAAAAAAAAACCAAACAACCAAACACCAAACCTCATTTAAAATTGGTGTGAATGGTTTCATGAACTTTGAGACTGCTCTGAACTTCAAAGAAATCAAAAATCACCCAGAAGCCATTGGTATGTGTATGTAGTTTAAAGGTATTTTGCCTGTCTAACCTTTTTCTAAACCAGTAGATGCCAGCAGCTCTGATATTGTTCCTGGAGGTTAATCCTTTTCGTGTAGAACAGTCAGGGAATACATCAGTGTCACTCATTACCTGCTCGCCAGTGCTGTTCAGCCACTCTACCTCTTTTCTGGAAGCATCAGATCAGACATGAAGCCAAAGCAATTTACATCAATTGAGTATCCTGTCCAAAGTCCCACAATGACAAAAAGATTGTCCTCAAGATGGGGAAGATTTTAGTCCATACACGATGTAAGTATGCGTGTGTGTGTGTATATATGCATACATCTTTATTATTATATATTATTTAGTATATATAAATTCATAGCTCTTTCTATATGGATTAAACGTATATTTGTACATGGTGAAAACATGATACCTAAGGGAATGCTGGAACACTCTCTGGTTTTCCTGAGCATGACTTGACCTAAGTTCAAACAAGACACTTTGCTATTGGCTTAATATCCGTGAGGACAACATTTGTATTTCATTTGTGAGCAGAGGTGTAACAAATGTGGCAAAAAGGGGACTCAGTTTTTCATAAGAATTCCAAATCCAAGAAGAATCTGGAACATCATATTTTTTTCCATTTTCCTTCCTCGCTATTAAGTCCTTAGTTCAGTGCTACCACAACCAATCAAAATCAAAAAGCTTGTATTGTTTTCCTAATTTAATATTGCCAACAGGAAAAAAAAAGGGGGGGGAGGGCATAAAGTTGAATTTATATTAGTGGATAAAAAAAAGAGATTGGTTTAGAAAGGGAGAAGGGAGGAGAGAAGTGATGACTTTACTAGTGCCTAGATGATAGAGGCTAGGAAATAGAATGGTTTATGTGACAGTGATATTTTAGGTTGATGATGATAGAGAAAGGGACATTCATAATGGTCATAAAAGAAAAAGGGCAAATAAGTCCTGATATTTCCATGGTAGGTACTGAGATTTAGCTACTGAGAAGTCTAAAAGTAACGCTGCACGGACATCCAGGTTTCTCCAAGCTGCCAAGTAATGCTGCTTGATTCTGTATACTGCCATCCTGACACTATTGCAAGGCTTCCAAGAAACCACTAAAAATATTTCACATTTGCACTATTCATTATTTTCATTACTTCAGCTCACGTTTCTGTGAGATAAAAGAGGTGATAGTGTATGACATCGATCTAACTCTGATTTATTTTACCAATAAGTCTTGCTTTTTTTTTTTTTTCTTCTCTTCACTCTACATACAAAGAAACAAAGGCTCATAGCCTCTCTTGGCAAGCCACTTACTTTATTTTTCTGAGCTAAAATGTATTCTTGCTGTGTAGCCATTTTCCTGAGCTTCAGTCTTTCACATCAGTATTGAAATACATTTGTCCTTTGTGAAGAATAGTCTTAATATCTTAACCATAATTTTTTATTATTGAATTGGATGAAGTAGTAAACAGCACATTAATTAAAATATTCAGACCCTATGTAGCTTGAGGTGTTACAAACGAGATGAGATAAATCAAAAAGGGTCAGAGGCAGGAGGTTCAGTTTGAAAAAGACTTCAAACTTTACAGGGAAAAAAAATGAAATAGAGACTTCTAGTGGAGAAGGAAGTATTTGGAAGGACTTAATCCCTAAATTTACAGAAAACTGGGCATGAAGATGCAGTGTAATAAGGTGTGTGCGTATGTGAAGATTAAAGCAATCAAACTGCCTAATATAAGAAGTGGGAAGGTAAACATTTCTCTTCACTGCAGGTAAAACTGCACCCAGCTCTGAGAAGGATTTGGGATATGAGCAATAAAAATGATTAAGGCAATGGGAAGGCCAACTTATGAGAAAATATTAAAGAAGCTAAATAACTCAGTCAAATGACATCAGAAGGGGGACACAGCCACCTTCTGTAAGAATTTAAAAGGTCATACAACAGGCCAAAAGGACTTTTCCCTACAGTGCATCAGGGTGTATTACCTGAAACACAGGCATGTAATTAAGCATGATAGTATCAAAAGAAATATTGAAATTTATTTATTTAAAGGCCCGAAAAAATTGTATTGTCAGGAGAAATCTACCAGGACAATGTAGTACAGGTAGAAAGAAATCTCAGAAAATAACAATGCAAATTAACAGCAAAACAGGAGAGACTATCAGACACCCAATGGAAACAAACATATGTCAACTACAATGTAAATTAGTACATCATGAGTATAAAAAGAACACAGGTACATCTGCATCAGAGTAATGCAGACAAGAAGTAAAAAACAACGGAAATAAATAAATACATAAAATTCGATCACAGGAGCCACTAGAAACAGACAAAGAAATGCAACCTTGCTTAGTAGCTAGTTGTCATCCACCATAGAGTCACAGCTCCTCCTTACCTTTTTAGCAAAGTGAACTACCTACCTACTGAGAGTTTATAAAGCACGCTAAGTGCATGTGACTACAGCTACTTTCTTTTATGTCTAGAATGTATTTTTGGCAGCATCATCTGTTTATTATTTATGTTGCCCTCTCACAGGGTCTACAAGATGTTAGACCAATGGCACCAAAGGGCATTGCTGCAGGGTCATGTTTATTGTATGAGAAACAACCACATAAAAAAGGTCTCCAAATTAGGAATGAGATTTGCCCAAATTCTCTTTTGTTGGCAGATTAATTGGATGATAAATTAATACAACCTCTTTCCACTCTATATATCGCTTATAGTCAGAGTGATTTAATCAAGAATACCTAATCATTTCATGGAGTCTGAACTGCAACCTCTTTCGTTACTGCACACTTAACTTCCAGTGGTTCAGAGTGATTGATACTCATAGGGATTCATCAAGAGTGTTCTGAAAGCCCTGAGAACCGAGCTGTCATGGTGTCCTGGACTTATTAGCGCTACATCCTTTCTCAGGAGCAAACCACAATCCACAGACTTTGACATTCCATATAGCTAGTGTCCATATGAAAGAAAAATGTATCTATAATAGTTTGCCTCCATTTCATACTAATTTATGATTCAGAGTCGACAACTATCTCACAACCAACTGGAAATTGACATTTCCCAAAACTATTTTAAAATTAATTTACATTTTTAGTTAAAATTACCATATTCTCTCAAGTATATTCAAGACAAGCTATTTTCTAGCTGAGTCCTGTGACATCTGACTTGTCATCAATATGAGTCAGACAGTCTTAATGGTGTCAGATACATCTCTCCTTTGCTTTCAATGGAGACATGCCCATTTACAGCATTTAATGATGTAGTTCAATGTGCATTAAGTTCAGCCCCTAAAACTGTCAAAACTGAAGGTATCTGATTGTGCAGCTATTGCTGTGAATCTGCCCTTCTAATTTCTCACTTGGAAGAAGTTGGTCTGGAAGCAATAACAATGACAAAATGCAGTAAAAGTGGCTGAGCTTGTAATTTTCTTCCTGTGCCAGAAATTGTGTGTGGAAAAAAAAAAGATCTTTGAATAAAAGGCCGAGAGTTGTGGAAGTGTTATTCTTGAAAGGAGATAATGGGATTATAACTTACAAAGAAAAAGCTGTTCCAGAGAAAGAATATTAAGATAGTGTTCTCACTGTCCCATCCCATCTTAACTAGGAGATATCTAGAAAGATGGTACATCTAACATTAACAAACTGTTTTTTAAAAAATATTGTTATAAATTACCAGTGGAAACAATTCATACAGGGTTTGCTGAAACATCATCAGAAACATGTTTATGCAATATCTTCTTTGAGTAAGGCTCAAGTCAGGCTCTAACTTTTGAGATCAATGTGGCATGAACAAGGGCTGAGGTTATTGGTACTAACCCTTCAGGGCACTGAAAACTGGAAATGATTGGCGAGTATTTTGTTACATTAAACAGAACATCTGTGTGATAAAATGGCTGATGAAGTTCAAATTTAATAAATACAAAAAATGGACTATGTAGAAAAACACGTCCAGCCTTACATAGACAGTAAAGGGATCTAAAACAGTTGCTATTATTCAGTAAGGAAGTCCAGGGTTTATAACAAACAGCTCCATGAAAGCATTGGCTGAATGAGTAGTTGCAGTGAAAGAAGCATATAAAATTCCTACAGAACTCGTAGAGGACAAACTAGAAAACATAAATCTTCACACGTCTTCAGATTTTAGGGCAGGTCTTATTTCCCTAATTCAAGAAGGATACAGAGCAAAAAAAAAAAGGGTTTAGAGAAGGATGTCAAAGGTAAATCAGTGTTATGGATTGGCTTCCAAACAATTAATCCAATTAATCACCACCACTAGTATTTGAAATATATATATGTGTGTGTGCATATATATATACATACAGGCAGATACCATCCTCCATAGAGGGGAGTCTATGGGCCATCCCTCTAAAATTCCGCTGAGTTCATTTAGTCCATGACTTTGGACTCCATCTGTCATAACAGTCTCTCAGGGCAGGAGAGACACTGTGTGATGTAGAAATGTTGCATATTGCATCCGAAGCTACTGATGTATCTGGCCCATGTCCATGGTCTGCAGGCTGAAGATGTCAATTTTGAGGAAGTTGCTGAGCTCCAGTTGTAGTTCTAGTTCTATCATTGCTGCACTTTGCTCGGTTTCATCAAAGTTCATCTTTCATTATTTAAGGTGCTTCTTACTGTAATGCCATTAATACAGCATATAGCAAGTGTAGTAGTGGTGACATACAATGGCAGGGTTATTTAGCAATTAACATAGTACAGTTTAATTTATTGTCTATTCTCAACCAAAATCAAATCCCCTTGAGGTATGCATTGGACTTCCCCAACCTTCCTGATCACCCACCAATTGCACCCAGGTCCTTGAGCAAAAGCAATCCTGCAGATGGGTTTGCCTTTGCCAGAAGCAGGACTAACTCAGACTGTCTACTCTTAACATATTCTTCATGTGCACTATGGGGACTTTATCCCCTTCTGTAGTACATGTGTCATCGTTTAACCTGTCTGGCAGCTAAAACAACCACACAGCTGTTTGCTCACACCCTTACCCCCCACCCCCCC
>VXBL01008501.1:65880-77882 GCA_013400195.1 Aramus guarauna | reverse complement strand
TTTTTTTTTTTTTTTACCATTGCTTTCCCTCACTTACACTTTCCCCCTGCATTTCCTTATTTACTTTCTCTCATTTTGAGAATCACCTGGATAATTTCTCATCCATCATGTTCTAATTTCACAGATTCTTCTCTGTTGGCTGCCTTGCATAAGCCTGGTATACAATTTAAAAAACTATTTGATATAGAGATATTGGTAATCACAAAACAAATCAAACTGCATAGCAAAATGTAATGTTGCTTCTATAATTCTTTCTAACACAAAATCTTCTAGAGTGAAGCAACTCAGTGATGTTAAGAAGGAACTTGGCTTGAATAATTTTAAGAAAAAAAAAATATAAGTTTCCCTTGTCCTGTAGAAGTCAATACTTCTAGGGGAAAGCTGGGGAAAAAAAAAAAATAGAGGAAGACTCAGGAAAAAGAAAACAACCAAACATATAATGAATGTGGAAAACCACCATGGATGGCTCTTATGAAACTGGAAATCAAAAGCCCCTAAAGAGAAATGATCCAAATGGAAGGAGGCAATTGAGTTAGCATTTGCGACTTAGTTCCTTGTGGACAAATAGACAGTAATCTCTACAGAAATAAATGTCTGAAGTTAAGCTCACTGAAGCAGAAATACAGTAAGGAAAGCAGTTCTCAGTAAGGAAAGTTTTCTGTGCAGGGAACCAGGGCCTATTGTGACATTTAATAAGGGGACATCTGGCTACATAGATTTCACAGATTAGTGTGAAATAATGAAGGAGGCAATCTTAATGAGATCAAACTCAAAAGGTGTTAAACAAAAAATACTGTGGACAAAATTTGTTTCTAAACCAGAAGTGTATATAAGACACCTGAAGAACAGATGAGATTTCTTGCCAATGCCAATAAAGACATGCATGTAGTGGTATGAGCAAACAAGCACAGAAGATAGAAGGGAGCGAAATGTTCAGTACAACATACATGCATAATATTCCAAGAAAAAATAGAGCAAAGGCAGTAACATGACACTCTTGCAGTGAGTATCAGTTTCATCTTACAGCCCAAGTACAAAACTAGGGAAGGTGGTCACGATATGTCGCAACACAAAACTCCTGGCATGAATTTGTTGCACACATCAGCAGAATAGTGCGAGGTGTGCAGTGGGATGTAACTGGAGAATGCATTGTAGAAGAGGAATTCGGCAGCGGTCATGTTATGTTTTTCTTGGCTGCAAGGCGTATTAAGAAACATGGAACAGTGAAGTTATGTGTTACCATCCTAAAATGGGTCTAAAGGAAAACCTCAGAATTTTCAAAACATCAAAGCAATTGCATCCCTGAAACTGAATTAAAAAAAGCAGATCACAGCACACTACTGCTAGCATTTGTATTCATATTATTTAGTGCATTCATCGAATATTCAGTCCACATAGAACATTAATACTATGTTCAAGGAAAATGATAATAACTAGATATCTATGTAATAACTACCTAGCCAAAACAACCCTGAAATGAAATCAGTAAACTAAAAATGGATCTGTTCATGGAGTCTATATAGGGTAACCATAAACATAAGTAAATGAAAATAAACTAAGTAATGCTTTGACAAGGTATTAGGTTGTATGGGATATCATAGAATTATAGAATGGCCTGGGTTGGAAGGGACCTTAAAGATCTTCTAGTTCCAACCCCCCCGCCAGGGGCAGGAAGACCCTCCACTAGACCAGGTTGCTCAAAGCTCCGTCCAACCTGACTTTGAACACAACCAGATATTTCCACCATAACAATGACAAGTCAAACTTTCTATACCTCTGGTGCCAGTGTTGCCTGTAATATATGAATTGCCACAAATAGCTAGGGTCAAAGAGGATGAGGAATTCTGGCACTAAGTGGGTATTTGTTACTAGGAAAATGTGAGAATATCTGAGCAGGTAAGCTTGATGACTGCAGAAGATAAGTATTATGTATGGCAGACCTTTGAAACATAATAATAATAATAATAATAATAATAATAATAATAATAATAATAATAATAATTGACAGCCCTCCTTCGTTACTTCGCAATATCACTCCCAAGTGAACAAGTTTATCCATTCCAAAGTGTAAAGATAAGTCAAAAAAGGAAGTAGCCAGATAACCACTTTCACCACTCTAAAGATGGTACTTCAAAAGAGTATTCAGAATATTGCACTCAACTGCACAAAAGATATTCCAGAAGAATGACATGCTAGAAGGTCTGATGGAAGTCAAAGTAACTTTTATGACATTTTAGTACATTGCAGCACAAGAAAAGTGCACAACAAAAACTTAATCACAGTGTTTACAAATGCAGGAAATGTCACATAAAACTGAATCACAACAAAATGCAAATCAGAGTAGCGCATATGAATAACTTTGATCATTCCTTAGAAGAAGGAAGCATTAGATCTGATCCAAAATAATGAAAAAAATAAACCATTTATTAGTCCTCGCACCATCCAAAAGAGCTACAAATTTTATTTGAGCTGATGACCAGTTAAAATCCACACCGAGGCTAATGAAGTTCAAAGAGCATCTCTCTGAAATGGAAAGACAGGTGCTGAAAGAGTGAAGTGAAAGCAAGAAATAAATTGTTTCAGAGTAATAATCTGCATGAAGTCTGAAGGACACTATTGTTTCTGAAACAAAACCCCAACATGAAATTCAGAGAAAACCAAATATAATAGTAACCAAAGTACCAATAGACACTTCTTATGCATCTGTACGACAAGCATAACTGCAAGAAGAGAACAAGAGATGTCAATGCAGCAGCATAGAAAAACACATTTTGCTACTACTAGTAAGCATCGTAAGCTACTAGTAGTAAGCATTTGTATAGATCCAACTGCATAAAAATGGCAGAAAAGGTTACAGTTTTCTTAAAAAAATCTCAGTGTTCGGAAAACACAAAGCCCTCATATTGTCATCTTAAAACCTTAGAAGTGTAACTCCAAACTGAATGACAGGAGTGAAAGATAAACCTTGATTGCAGATCTTCACTTGCACTTTTGCTGAAGATGATACAAAAGAGGTGGACCAAAAGTATAAAATGCTATAGTGTTTATCAGTGTCTGCCAATAGGTCAGGACACAGGTTAAGAGAAAAAGGACTAACAAAGCAATAAAGTTCTGCCTTTCAAAGGCAAAAATAAGGTCAAGATACCTTGCCTCAAGTCAAGGTCTCAGAGATTTTTGGAATGAAAAAACCAGATTTGCCTAAAGAGGATGATTGTGTCTGACTTATAACAACATTTTCAGTGAAATCAGCCTGAAAAGTATTTGTGAATGTATGGTACAATGCTAAAAGTGGTCAAGAGCCCTATTTCACTAACTTATTATGGACATGTAAGTAGAAATGTTGCATGTGTGCAAACTAGCTGAGGCAGGATTGTGAAGAACCCGTTGCAGTCAGTGCTGCACTTCAGAGACTTCTGACAAGAACTGGCAGCTGCTCTACTTGAGCACGGAGGAAACTGCTATTTGCTGATAGCTTGTTACAGTCATGCTTTTAAATACCTGAACAAAGCAGTATGTTTGTCAGCACAGCGGTGAGTCAAATTATGACAATTTCCATAGACATGATATTTGCATTTTGGATCATGGACTACACCATGCTTTGGCATACATTTTGAAAAATTTGGGAGTGACTTGGATTTGCACATCTGCCATCTGCAGTCTGTGCTATCAACTATGCTATCAATGGCCTAGTTGAATATTATAGTCAAATAGTTAAGGCTTAACTTCTGTTTGCTAAACTCCGTAAGCACAATCAGAGACTTATCTTCACTGCTGTGAGTGAGAGGGGTCTAATCAGTGATTTTCTTTTGCCAGTCTTTTAAAAACCAAGAGCTGTAAATCACGACATAGTACAATGGAGCTGGATGATTGTTAGAATGAGAAAGAAACATCAGACTCACACTTTTTGGAAGAGAGGCTGCTGTAACAGTTTTAGAAAAGGGTTGATGACTCCACTATAAGGAGTGGCTAAGGACTCTGGGTTTCTCTAATTTGGGAAAAGAAGCCTGAGAGGCGACTTCATTGTTCTCTGCAGCTTCCTGAGGAAGAGAAGTGGGGAGGAAGGTGCTGATCTCTTCTCTCTGGGATCCAGTGATAGGACATGTGGGAACAGCTCAAAGCCACACTAGGGGAGGTTTAGACTGGACATCGGGAAGCATTTCTTTACCAAGACAGTGGTCAAACACTGGAACAGGCTTCCTAGAGTCATGGTCAATGCCCCAAACCTGTCAGTGTTTAAGAGGCATTTGGACAATGCCCTTAATAACATGCTTTAATTTTTGGTCAGCCCTGAAGTGGTCAGGCAGTTGGACTAGGTGATCGTTGTAGGTTCCTTCCAACTGAATTATTCTGTTCTATTCTAAAGTGTGAGTGATCAGTGGCAACCTTGTGCTGTAATTATAATGGTTGAGCATGACAGATCTTATGGAAACTCTTAGATCATGGTCTTTTCTAACACTTGTTACATTCTGGACAGCACTCTTACTCATGCAGCTAAGTGTAGTCCATGGAAGTAGAATCCGTGGTCTGAAATATCATGCAAAGAGAGGGCAAACCCCACAAAAACTACAGCTTTGCTGCCAGCAGCACAAGTAGAATTATCACAGACACTGATGTGTCACCTAGGGCAAATAGCAATATTTATTTCAACTACAACAGAATTTTAGCTGAAGAGGAAGACAGAATATGATATGCATTGATGCAGTTATTAACAAGAGCATTAGTAATGTCATCTCCAAAGCTCTTGTACTTATGGAGGACATGCCTTATACACAGCTGGATAACGGCCTCCATCATTCCTTTACAAAAAGCACAGGAAGTCCTTCCACTTCTGCCTCCCAGTGGGTGCATCCTAAACTAAGCTTCTAAGAATATATTTTTGGGAATTTATAAATGTCCTGTGTCATTTCCTTGGCCTTGTGGGTGGTATAGCTAGGCAGGACACCAAAGTGTTAGGCAGAGGCCTGGATGTGATCTCCTTGGTCATCCAGTTTAGCCCCTACTACTGGAGCAACTACAGTATGTAATCCCACTGACAAATTTATACAGCTTCATTGTGAATGTAGCTTAGATTTCTTTTCCTTGCATTCTTGAAATACCGTATTTCTCTTACAGAGGGATGTACTGGTAGCGAGCGCAGCTCTGGCCTGCCGCACAAGTGTCAGTGCTGCTTCAAATCACGGAGCCACGGGCGCGAGTGTCAGGACTGTGGCAGTGAAGAGTAATTGCCACCACCTGCTCGGTAAGAAGTGCCCTACTTTAAAACTTCCTTGGGCTCAGTCCAGGGCGTAATTCCAGCAGTGGCAGAAGAAACAGTGACAAGTTAGAACAGGTTTTAAAAGTACAGAAAAATATAGCTGTTTTGTGGTTGATTTTAGTGTATGTATCAGCATAGCCCAGCTGTTCTTCCTTGTTTTCATTCTCTGATTTGTATTTTGAAATTTTAGTTGCTGCCTGTACCACAGAGGCACAGAACTGGTTTGTACTGTAACCAGTGAGACTACTTCATAATTTTTTTCACCTGACAGCTAAGCTATCTTTAAAAAAAAAAGTATAGAAAGGCTGAGGAAAATGTAGCAAAAGGTGATGGCAGATCTTTAATTTGGTTTTCTATTATTTCAAATCTATTCAGTATTCTTTGTAATACTGCCATTCATAATGACTGTATTTGGAATTAACATAGGTTTCATGTGTAATTCAATGGGTATTCAGCGTAACTTAGCAACAGCTAAAGAATTTTTTTCTTCTGGAAACTGGAGCATGGCTGTTGATGATTTCAGTTGGTGGACTGGGAGGCACACATTACTCTGAATTTCCGATTTTCCCAATTAAAGGTGTAAGATGCTATTTATTTATAACGCGAATTTGTGTAGATTATCAGAAGTTAAATAAAAAAAAATAAGTAATTCTAGTATCAAACCTCTGCAAGCTTTTAGAACTGTCTGGATATCGGCATGTCAATAATTTTTGAACCATAAAGATTAAATCTATAGGCAATTAGAGCTACTACAAAGGAAAGACTCTTTAAAATCTACAGTGTTCACACATCTCTACATTTCAAGGTTTTCGTATGTGCGTGGATGTATTTTGTATAGCAAATGGGGTAGTGGAGGTTTTTATTCTATAAATAAGTTTCTCTGAGGGCTCATGCTGTGTGTGGCAATATGTTCTCACTAAATATGTAGTCATAAGAAGCCTTACTGTATTAACCTAGTTTAAGTCTGACTTAGTCCAAGTAAATATATAAAAATTCTTTCCCTCAAAAAGTAAAAAAAAATAATGTGTTGCAGAATCAATATGCAGTAGAATACTCAGTTTGTATGTTCAGAGGAGTCTATAAAGGTTCATTAAATGCTACAGATTAGCAGGATGAGCTGTCTATATGTCATTGATTTGCAATATTTTAAAGGCAGTATCCAGGTTTACTGAAGAACACTGAGTTTGCTTTTATTAGTGTGAGACCAGATATCACAGGAGGGAAAAAAAAAAAAAAAAAAAAAAAAAGCTGTTTATCCATTAAAAACAAGAAAATAAAAGTCTGAACAACTTTTTTCTTCTGTACAGTTGAAGTGATTGCGTGATTTGTTGTTCAATTACTTTTTTTAGAATTTTCAAGAAATTTTAAACTTTATTAGTTGAACATTGTTTTATGAATGTACAATAGTGGGCAGAGAAGCTGTCAGTATGTTGGTTTAGTGTTTTGTACTTACTATTCTAAATGCATCTTAAAAGTGAGATTGTGTTTTCAGGGGGGCTTTAAGCCCCTGAATGCATATTCTGGCTAATATTTAAGTCGGCTGAAGCTTCTTGTCCCTTTTAATCTCTCTCAAATTTCAGTGCACATAAAAAAACTCAACACCAGAAAATGTAAAACAAGAGAAACAAACTCCTCATTTTTTCTATACTGTCTCAGTCAATTGGGAATGTACTTCTGAAATATATATGGAGCAACATCACCTCAGAACATTTGTCTGACTAGTTGAGTTTGGCAATTTAATTGTCACTGGAAGAAGAGCAACAAGATAAATGTATAGTCTTAAATATATGAAAAGTCAGGAGTAGCCATATTTTTATGACCTTAAAGGTATTAATCAGTCTTTGGATCTTCTGAGCTCTGAGCATATAGCTAAGGTGAAGTATGAAAACACACATGCCTGGCCAACACCAGAAGTGTGAGAAATCCGAGGACTAATCTGTTTTCTATTTAATTTGGTGTACAGCATTCATGCAGTGATGTCTCAAGAAAGGGATCACTGATAATTTTGTTACTGAAGTAATTTAGAAAGCATATTCAATATTTTTCCTATTGAGCAAACACAGAGAGACAATCTCATAAGCATCCTGTTCTGTGCTGCAGTTCATGAGGTGTCAAAATAATCTTGAGAATTTTTATTTCATTTTTCTAAATAATTTAATGAGTATTCAAGACAAGAAAGAAAAAAGTGTTTGTACAGAGAGAGAAACCATATTGCTTTCTATGTGCTGCTGGTAAAAGTTGTCTCAATATATGCTGCAATTTGATGAATGATTGATAAAATTTTCATAGACTTGAAATGAGATATTGCAGTTGATGCTGAAGCATCACTATTTGAACTGGAAATAAGAGTTGTTATCGAAAGGACTGTGTATGAGTTATATCTGCGGAGTAACACACAAACTCTAATAAGCACTAGGGAAGAAGGAGGTGGGTAAAAGGGACAGGAGACAGAACTGTTACTTAGCTCATACTTTTAGGGTGAAATTCCCTCCAGGAGGAATAAAATAGCACTTCTGCTGTGAGGAGACAATAGCTGGGAACTGCTCAACATCTCCAAGCAAACCTCACTGTATGAAATGGACATGACATTGTAGAGACAACCAACAACTCTGCAAATTAAGTTTGTGGATTAGTTAACAAAAATGTTACACAACATGGGAGAGACAGATAAACCTGTGTTATGTAGCCCAGTAAACAGCCATTCATTTTTGGTGCTTCATTGAACTATGCTGAATTGAGATCTGCTGGATAAAAAGGTCAAAGTCTCCAAAGATCATTACCTTTTTTCATATCCACATAGGTCTCTGTTTCTCATTCACTTTTAATAAATTTCCTACCCAGATTTTTCAGCCTTTCTGACATGTGTGAGTCTGTGATGTCCTTTTACAAAAACTCTTCATATTTTGAATATAAAAATCAATCAGAAGAAACAGGAAATTTTATTGTGTGACAGGGCAAAAGCTTGTATATAGGGGTAAAGCACTTCCATCATTCTGCAGATAGCAAGTGCAGGCTGATGAGTCCTTTGTATCACCAGATACTAGTAAAATGGCTTTTTTTTCATGAACAAATCTCATGAACAAAAGCCATTTAAACAAACTGGTATGATCAAAAACATTGTCAAAATGTATCTAGCTGTCTTAAATGCATTGAATGTAATTGCTGAAACAAAACATAACAATCTCACTTGTCTTCCAAAGTTTTATTTAAACAGAGCTGTGATTTATTAAAAAACATTCCACATGAATTCTTATTTTCCCTTTCTCCAGTTTTATCTTATTCTGTGTAAATAATCATCTACTTTGATATACATCTTGTACCTTCACCAAATTCTGTAGACTATGGAATCAAAAGACAGAAGACCTTTTGTCTTTTATGCATTTATCTGGGCATTTGCATTCCTGGATGCTCAAAGGTGTATTGGATTGTCTATTTTGCTGAATATTACATTCCATACACTTTATAATATCGGTATTTGACTCATCTAACCTACATCAGCACAAATAAATAATATTTTGTTTGATATGTATTATCCAATATATTCCTTTTGAATGTGCTGCAAAAGAGGTGTCTCTTCTTTTTCTTAAAAAAAAAATAATTTGCATAGTCATTTAGAAATAATTTTCTGAGTTTAACAGCCTTCGTGTGTAGTACCTTTCTCACATCCATCTTTTTAAAGTGATTTGTATTTTTTACTTTCAAATGAAAAATCTGGAAGTTAATGAATATCATCTCATCCTTTGCTCTTGTTAAACAGTTCAAAATATTCCCTCAGAAATGATTCTACCTCCATTAGTAGGAATTTTGAATCCTCAGGAGAGAAAGGATTACTGTTGAGTTTGAAAATTGCTGCTCTCTGACTTCATGTAGTGACACTAGACTTGAAGACAAAAAGCTTAAGAAAAATAATAAAATAGGCAAACTGAACCCAAAGGAAAAAAGAAATGATTGAGACAAATAATGTGAGCAGGATAAAGCCTGTGAACTCACTAGATTTTAGATGTGAGCAGCTACTGGTGCAGAGGTCATATTTTACGCTTAGGCAATTTCCTTCTGTATATTAACACACAAATGCTCTGTTAAAAGAGAGGCTTTTTCAGTCTTTTGGCTTTGTGATCTTGTTGAAGTCCCTAGTCTCCTAATCTTTTGACAAAAGTCATCCTTCACTTTGCTTAGGGGATGCCAGTGTTTTCTAGTAAACAACTTCATTCTTTAATGTCTACTTCTGACCAGCGCACTGATATGTTTTGTCTGAGTGGTATAATCTATGGATATTGCCTTTTGTGGATTGAGAAAAAAAAAGTGTGATTTCCACTGATGGGACAGTGTCTGAGCAGAAAAATTTCAAAGTTTATAAAGCTGCAGTGCTACAGTGGCACTGAAAAGTGACGGCATCACTAGCAGAGTGCACTGTATAAGCAGATTTCCCTGCATCACACTCATACTTGATGTCTCTATTACCAACAGTTTTCAGTTAAAAAGTGTGTTATTGCAGAGAGAAAACCGGGAAACAGATCATATTCAGACATAGACATCATGACCTCTAAAGCGCTGTTCATTTGGTAAATTTTCCTATGGACTAAGTACTACAGGTAAAAGAAATCATTACAATATTTCTGTAATGCAGTGTAGAGTTAAACATTACATTACTGAACTGTTCCTCACAGGGGACTCTCCTGAGGTCTAATACAAGAATATTTTAGTCCTGAAGAAAAATGTGAATACCTGCTTAATTCAAACTGGTCAGAAGAAGTGTGGGAATACCTACAATGTTCCCAAAACTAGTTAAATTCAAAAAATTAATTAAACTTAGTATATTTGGTGATAACTGCAACAAGGAGTATTCTTGGAGATAGCAGTGTAGCATGAAAAAAAAAATAAAGCAGAAAGAATAATAATTTAAAAGAACTATGCAAGTGTTAGTAATATTTTTAGGAATGTCTGAATTATGATAAATCTTCTCAAGATCTAGCAATATAAGGACATTCTTAACAGAGATACAGGCTTGTCATTAAAACCAGTACAAGTTCCAAAATTATCGTCTTACGCAGGATCAGTCATTGTTTTGTAAAGAACAAGTCTGGAATAGGTTCATAACTGAAAAAAATCATTGCAGTTCCAGGCTCAGCATTATGCATATCAGTTCTGGATCCCAGTGAGCATATCAAACCCCATCAACCCATTCCAATCATCTTCAAATCTGCTTCCTCAAACTTCCACAGCTTTTTCCACTAGGCCTTTGAAGCAAATACTGCAGGTGCTTCTTCTTCACTCTCCCTGGCACAGGAACAGGAGAAGGAACTGGAGAATAGGAAGAAGAACAGGAAAGAGGAACAACCGCTTTATTTGCAGAATGCAGAAATGAATCAAAATTGCTCTAACATTTGGAAATGTTTTCTGATTCTCTTCATTTGTTGCTAACAAAGTTTGTTTGCCAGAGGGAACTGGAGGTGCTTTGTTTGAGGGGAAAGGCTCAGCCTGCTTTTCCATCAGCAATTGTTATTTGTTACTCTCCAAAAATGTGGGACAGAAAACTAATCACCTGGTCCTTCCAGCCAGGACTAAATTGTGGTCTGACATTTGCAGTATCTATTGATAGGTACCCATTCGTTTACAACTGATCCTAAAATAATTCCAGGGTTACAGAGAACCAAGGAATTCTCTAATATATTCATAACTGTAGAACAACAATTTTCCAGGAAGAACATGTCCATACTTTAAAATTTATTTCCAATCAGAATCTATAGATTGGTTGAAGAAAATGTGTATTCAGGTTATTTGAAATGTGACTATGGAAGTGAACCAGAAATTAATGAAGTTGTAACAGGATGTGGGAAATTTTCATTCAGTCTTAGCATTTGCCATTTTTGTGAAGATATATCCCCGTCTTCCGTTGTGTCCAAGGTCAGAATAAAGGTTCCTCAGTGCTAAAGGGGATTTTTTTGCTTTTTCCCACCTTTTGTTCATAATTGCTGAGATAGGACAACCATAGGTAACAATGTCACAATCATTGTAGATGCAGATTCAATATTCTCATTTCAGTTACATTCCTAGTTTCACGGGCATGTACGTTTATGAGAGTTTCACATGGTACTTTCCTTGATTCCTGCAGCCCTTAATTCTTGGTCTCTTATTCAGGTGTATATACTGTCTTTTTTCAGTCAAAAGAAAACTATACTAATTCATTATTATTATTATTATTATTATTATTATTATTATTATTATTATTATTAAATGTCTTCTCATTCAGTCCTCTCTTTTAATTTTACGTTCTTCCAAACCTCTGAATGTATAACCTAGTGAAAATTTTCTTTTGGCAACTCTGTCCTTACTGGTTTTTATTTGAAAACACACAAATAGAAATTACATCTCACCTCATTCTCAGTATGATAAACTGCACTGTTTCAGTGTATTAGCTCATTCTGTTAAAATGAGGGAAGGAGAGAGAGATGGCTTCAGGAAGCATGAAAAAAAAAGTCTTAAAAGAGGGAGAAACTCTCAAGACCAAAGAGCATGACTGTGACAGCCTGCTGGCATTTGGAATAGGAATGTAAGTATTTTTTGTGTCTCCCTCCCTCTGTCCCTCCCTCCCTCCCTCTCAAGATGCAAATGAATCTATTCAGTTAGAAAATAATAATTGTTTACTTAAAAAACCTAACTTGAATAATTTCCAACTATCTTCTCAGCTATTACCTTTTTTTAGATCTTTTTCTCTTTCATGAGATATAAAAAAGAGTTGTTTTTCATA
>VXBL01008501.1:1341-60782 GCA_013400195.1 Aramus guarauna | reverse complement strand
TCTCCTCTCCTCTCCTCTCCTCTCTTCCCTTCTTCTCTCCTCTCCACCTCTCCCTTCCCCTTCCCTCCCTTTCCCTCCCCTCCTCTGTCCTCTGAATAAAATGCATATATTTATTTTCAGCTGTGCTACCAGCCTGTATTTTCCTGTGCTAACTCCAGCTTTCTGAAATAGCATCTCCAGAGATCTCTTTCCCAAGGCTGAAATCAGTCCAACTATTTGCTTGCCAATAGGATTTTTATTATTATTATTTTCTGACCCAAATGACTTTGAGACAAAAATTGCTAATGCTTTTTCTATGTTCTCCTGTCACTGGGAGAAAAGCCCAGCCCAGCTGTCCTGTTTTATCCTTTCCTACATTGGATAGTATTATTCTCCGCTTGATGAGGTGGTCTTTGCCAGTGAGCTATAGGGCTGGAGGATCGCTTTTAGTTTATTGATACCTCTGAGATATAAAGAACTCATAATATATTTTGATGTCTACTCAGATTAACTTTGAGCTACATCTTTGTCAGTGTACAGAGCTATATCTCTAACAATACAGAGGCACTGCTAGTCTGTCAAATCATTGTTATAGGGAGGAAAGTTTAAAGATGTTTCAATTTTTTTATTCTGAAGGGTAGAAAAGTTATAGAAATGGCTTTTTTAATGTTGTTTATCATCTTAATATATGCTACAACCTAAAAGTGACTGAACTCCCAGCAAATCTTTTTCTTATTATTGTTTGTTAAATAAAACGGTATAAATTGTGGAAAGCACTCTCTTCCTTCAATTACATGGAAATCATTTCTATTACTGGACAAGTACACATGGGGAAATTACTTCTGTATATTTAAACACAGAAAAGAAATAATGAGGCCATTTATAAAGAGAGATGTCATTCTAAAAACTTTAGACAGCACTTCAGTTTGTATGTAGAGCATAAGCATAGTCAATAATATCACCCACAGACATGAACTACACTGTGTGACACCTGGACTCTTTAGATCTAGTACAACTAATTACTCTGAAGAAGCACACTGAGTCTTGCACACAGTTTTCCACTTTCAAGCTTTGGAAGACTAGAGATGATCACGTAAACGTACAGTTAAACCTTTCATGTTTCTTTCCAGAGTTCCTGTTTTATATTATCAAGATGCTGCAGGAAACCAAGAAGTAATTTAAAACTGTAGACGCAGATTTCCAGCAGGTGCAACTTGGCCGAGTTCTTGATCACTTAGTTGTAATTTGGTTCTGAGTGTCATTTGCATGAGGCTTAAATCCTTCAATTCACTTATACCAATGTGGAATCAGAATAGGTCCAACAGGTTTCACAGCCTTTAGAAGAAGGAATTACTGCTGTAGACACGGTCTCACAAGGTCCCAGTAGCTGCAGGAGTGACATGCTGAGTTTGGGACAGCCTGTCAAAGCCAATATTCTGTGAATGTTCCACTCTCTGTCCCACTGTTTGCCTTCAATTCCTTGTTCCTAAACCACTATATATCTCTACTCCTTTCATCATTGACTAATATTGCTGATAAAATACACTGAGTTTGGTTTTCTAAAGAAAGTACTTTCTACTCATGCCCTTTAGTGGAGAATCATAAGCCTTGCATTGAGTCTTTAAATTTATAGTTAAAGACACTATCTGATGGATCCAAGTAAAATGATCTCCCAAAAATCCAGAAAACATTGATTTTTCAAATTTTAGAAACTTTTTTAAATTTGGAGATGTGTTCCACCAAATTTAAATGACCCAATTGAATTAAATTTTGATTTTCTGAATTTCCAAGATGAGTGCAATATGAAGAAGGGAAAAATAGTGAAACATTCAGTTTGAGTATTAGTACAACAATGGGCTGGAAACAATGGTGTCATTTACCTAAAAGATCTGGACATGGCCTATGTAGATGAAGGTCACAGTTTAATTTCTTTTTTTCCTGCTCTGAAAAATAGTATTTTTACAAATATTATTTTGGAGGCTTTCAAACTAGCACTGATCAAGGCACAGCTGCCATTAGTGTCCAAAAGGAATTGGAAGTAAGTTCTAAATAATGTTACTAAGACTGCAAGCCAGACTTGTAGTCTGTTCTTCTTCTGAAAGTACTATAATACATTTCAGTAATTATCCTAAACACTGCAGCCTCACTTAGATAAATTGAAATATTTTGAATAATCACCATCTGATACCACAGTGCTTTATTTTAAGATTGGGCCTGTTCCCAGTTCTTAAAATAATAATGCCTCATTGACAGATCACTTTGGATATGTCCACACTAGAAAGCTGAACCAAGAGTCTGTAGTAACAACGATTAAATACATGCCCATTAGTCATGATTTTTCAGCCGTACACTTATCCCTTGCTCACACATACCCTCCCCCTTTTTGGTGATCATGATTATGTCAGTAGCTACAGAGACATTCCAAAAGGGATTTCTGAAGGAAAGGGACAAATTGATTCCCTGGGAATCTTCAGCAAGTCTGTAGAAATCATTTATCTTGTTAAAATGAAGGCTAGGGTAGAGCATCCTTCCATGTTTGACATGACAGACTTCAAAGGAGTGTTCCAAGGTGCCTGAAATGGTTTCAGCAAAGCAACAGCTCCTGTCTTCCCCCTGCATCTGGTGCAAGGAAGCCTAAGAGTTCACAGCGTCACTTTGCAAGTCCATTCCTTTAAGTTACCATTTCTCATAGCTTTAGAAGATGGCATTCATTCAGGCAGAAGGCTGCTTCTGGCCTTGGAGCTGCAGAATGAGGTCAAATTACTCTGGACTGAAGGAGTGCATGCTTGATAAGTCATCACCTTCTGCACACTTAGAATTTTGCCTGCTTCATCACACCACATGCTACCATTCCTTGTATGCAACCTACTTCAATCATGCCAACAGTTCTTTGCTGATACGTTAGATTACTTTCAAGTTAATGGTGTTTTTTTCCAGTCATGCTGTCCACTTCATCTTTTTTGGGCATAAACAAACCTGTGTCTTCTCTTTTACCTATTTAATTAAAGCAGTTTTTTCTTCTTTTCTTCTGAGTCTGGTTAAATTAACTGAAATGACCTGCAAGGTCATTGCTATCTTCAGACTGGATCAGAGAATGTAGGCAGCATGCTACAATCTACTTTAATCCCATTACAGACATGTCAGTCCCAGGCCTTTGCTGTGATTAGACAATTAGATACCAATGGCTTTCTAATGGATTTACTACAAGGCATTAGCTGATGAAAATTCTGCAGTGTTAGCTGCTTGCCTTTTTGTTATAATGAGAAATGAAACACTGTCACAGGAATCTGTTAATTTAATAGCTTTCATAACAATATTAAGAGTGGTAGTGAAAGAAATTAAGCATGAATTGCTGCTGAGGCTAACCTGCTCCATGAGTTAGCCTCGTGGCTATTTGGAGGTGCATTTTAGTTATTACATAAGCAAAGTTGGTTGACACAACTTTCAAATGAATGTGTTTGATTTGTATCCCCAACTACAATGCAGTGTTTAAGAAACACAAGTAGCTGAATGTTGCCACAGTACCTGAAGAATTAGTCAATAGTTTAGGAACCATGGAAATAAAGGGGAAGTGTTTTGTTATGGCTTCTGAAAATATTAGCTGGAGTTTAACTTATTAGAAATATGTAGGGATTGGTGGCAGCTTACATTTGTGTGCAAGTCACTCCTCTGCTGTGACTACAGTCAGACTGAAGAAAGAAACACTCAGGGTGGTGTGAACTTGCCTTGGCACTTTCATTGGGTTTGAGCGTAAACACCTCATGTCTTGTCTGAGACATCAGAGCACTCTGGCAAGTACCTAACAATCAATCAGGCAGCTTCCAAATTGTTTAATTAACAGTAAAATCTTTACTACAAGAAGACGAATTATGATCTCGATGGCTGTGGTGTGTATTGGGGGACTAACAGGCTCCAAGCAGATAGTGGGTGAAATCCTCCAGATGTGGTGGCTATTCACTGGCCTATTGTTTATGACACCAGTGGGCAGATATATATCATAGTAGAACCAGTACTCACTTCCACTCTTGCTGGCAAATGGAGAGGAGCCAAAAACTGAATATGCCTTTGGGATTTTATTACCCAATGTATCCTCTTGCCTGATCCCTGTCAGGCAACTGTGAGATTCCCTGGATGACTGATATGTGTGAGCTTGAATTGCTGTGGTCACGACCAACAGACATTTTGTGCATAAAGGCTTTCATACTCTAATCCTGTCTCTTGAGTGTTCTTCACAGGCATTCAAAAGGAAAAGGATGATTTAATGTATATTAACATCTGAACCTAATTAGCTAAGCTAATGAGAAAGGTAAACAAACATGATGTCCATTAATTCATTCCTGTGAATCTACAAAGCTCTGAGATTTGATGAAACATTGAGTTTTTCCCCATGACTTAAAAGTGACTGGTAACTGCATTTTAAACTGAGACATACTGACCCAAAGCGTTATATCTGCTATGTTTTACAGATAGAACAGCCATGCTATTTACTTCTCTACAAGGGTTTTGCCAGCATCCACCACATGAAAAAAGGGGCTTCTTGGAGCCACTGGTCAGAAATATCAATTAACAGTTTTTAGGATATTCTACCACTCTAAATTGGAGCTAACAATCTTTTAGTCTTTTTTTTTTTTTTTTAATATCTTTCTGTCTCCAACACATAAATTCCTGTTGACAACATCCCGACTTTTCATTTTGATAACTGTTGTAGTTTAACCCCAGCCAGTAACTAAGCACCATGCAGCCAGTCACTCAACCCTCCCACCCTGCAAGGGGACAGAGAGGAGAATGGGAAAAAAAACAAAACAAAAAAAAAAAACAAAAACAAAAACAAAAAAAACCACTTGTGGGTTGAGATAAAGACAGTTTAATAGGATAAAAAAGGGAGATGATGATGATGATATAAAACAAGTAATGCACAAATGCAATTGCTCACCACATGTGGGAAAAAAACCCCTGAAGCCCAGTCTGTTTCCAAACAGCAAATCTGCCTCCTGGCTAGTTTCCCCAGTTCCACACAGAGCACGACATTATGTGGTGGGGAATGTCCCTTTGGTCAGCCTGGGTCAGCTGTCCTGGCTGTGCTCTCCCAGCTTCTTGTGCACATGGCAGGGTGTGAGAAGATGAAAAGTCCTTGACTTAGTGTAAGAACTACAACTTACTGAGCAACAACTAAAATCATCAGTGTGCTATCAACATTATTCTCATACTAAGTCCAAAACACAGCACTATACCAGCTACTAGGAAGAAAATTATGCCAGCTGAAACCAGAGCAGTATCCACCCCTTATTCCATACCATCTACGTCATGCCCAGGTCCTGTAATTCCCAGTACATTCCAATGAATCACTATCACTTTTCCTGTCTTTTGATATATACACACAGTCCCTTAGTCTATGGGCCATCCCGGTAAAATGTCATTGAGTTCGTCTAGTCCATGATGGTGTCTGATGTTGGTTTGTTGGATTGTTGCATGCTGCATCTGGAGCTCATTGCTGATGTAACTGGTGTGGTCCATGCTCACTGTCTGCGGGTTGAAGATGCCAATCTTGAGGAAGTTGCTGGCTGCTTGTTGCTGAAGCCAGTTCTGGTTTCATCATCTCTGCATCTTTCTTGGTTTCATCAAAGTTCATTCTTCATTAGTTTGGGTAATTCTTACTGTAATACCATTGTTATGGCATATAGCAATCATAGCAGTGATGACATGCAGTATTATGTAGCAATTAACATCATACAATTTAAATCATTGGCTATTCTCACCGAAAATCAAATCTTGAGGTACACATTGGATTGCCCCATCCTCCTGCTACAATTTGGATACAAGTACATTTAAAAATATGCAATGTGTGTTTACATACATTAATATATAAACACACTGTCTTAAAAGTAATATTAGCATATAATCTAAGTGTCAAATGAAATGAAACAGGGTGCTACTTTTGAAATGAAATGTTTTGGCATTATCAGAATGAAACAAGAAAGATGAAATGATTCATTTTGACACTTTCCTGAGGAGAATTCCTTCAAAATTGAAATGTTCCTGTAGAACAACTCGATTTCAACCAAATGGCATTTTTGGACTTGAACAATGTTCTGCTGAAATGGTTTTGAGCAGCTGTAGGTGGAGCCTACCTGTGGGTGTCTGCATTTGTAAACTTACCTTTCAGCAAGATGAAGGCTACCAGGCATGTTAAATCTACCATTCACTTCAGAAACTGGCCATGAATTATGCAACTTCATCTGAAGCCAGAGTCACACTGCGACAAGACAGGGTCAAACCACAGCATGAAATATTTTGATATGTGCCCTTCACTAACAAGACTTCCCCACAGAACTAGCACAAACATGCCTCCACCTAGAATGATATCAGTATTGGGAATTTTTCCTCCAGGAGTTATTTATGCATCAGATGTGCCTGAGCGTATCATCTAAATGAGGAATTTGGGAGTTGTGGCATTTCCTAACAGCTTTACTCGAACATTTAACTGGTAAAACAAAACATGAAAGACCTCTGTTTCATGATTTATTACCAATGTGATTTCATAATATTGATGATCACTGATAGTGGCTCTTTCTGTGTGCACTTAGTTTGTACTGCAGCACACAAAAATACCATTTTCAGAATACAACCCCCTAACATATGAAAGGACACTGCAGGGGTGCTGTTATGGCTTAACCTTGGCAAAAATCACACTGTTAAGATACAAATGCAAGCATAATTGGCATGCCTGGATGAAATACATGAAACCCTGTGTTTGGCCAAAACTACCCATGTTAACGACGACCAACCGTAGCAGCCAGAGAAGCTCGAGCCCAGACGTAGGTTGTCACTGTTGTCCATCACCCTGTGGCACCAGGGCTGCTGCTGGGATGGGACACACACCCGGCTGGCAGAGGGACAGAGCAGGGCGCGATGCTGGGAATGGCCCCTTGTAGGTCTGCAAGTCGGGGAACCCCCACCGCCCAACAGGAAGGGGTGCTTGTGGTGCAGGCTGCCTGTCAGAGGGTACCTGTGGGTTTGCACATCTGCGTGTGCGTGGATGCGTGCGTGTGTGAACAGTACCACCTGGGATTAGATAAAGCAGGGAGTTTAGAAATTCATAAGTATTATTTATTAATGGTTTGTAGCTGTCTATCATTGTGGTTTATCTGCTGTATTACATTGATCCTGAATGTACGGTTTACTGATTGCCTGTTAAGTATGTGCTATTAATAATTCAAAAACCTGCTTTGTTTAAATTACGTGAGCAGTTTTTCCCCACCACAGATATAAACTGGGTAGTTCAAATCTAGACAGTGGCTTTGAGACAAAATTTAAAATTTCCTGCAGTTTCATTCATCCTTAAAACCACCAATCATCAAAGCAGTTCTTTGATTTAACTATATTACTGTGTGGTTGTATTGCTGAACAACTTATTCCTTGAGTCCAAGAGTCCAAGAGTTATATTCTGGAGCTTACATGTAATTTTTCTCTACCCATTTAAATCATAAAATGCAGTTTAGAGTCACATTTTATTTATAATAAATTCTGACAGAAACCAAGTCTTCCTTTTGCGTAAACACTAAAGTTTAATGTATACACTCTTATTTTTCCTGACTTTTAAGGTTTTTATTTTTATTGCATATATTTATTAATTTTCTGCACTCACTAGCCAAGCTTGCTGTCTATGCACCACTAAAAAAAAAAAAAAAAAAAAAAAAAAAAAAAAAAAAAAATTTTTTTTTTNAAAAAAAAAAAAAAAAAAAGACAAAAACAGCTATTTTTTTTATAATCAAGTGGTAAGTCTTGATATCAAGTTTCTTTTTGTTGGTTGGGTGGGTGGGTTTTTGTTTGGTTGTTTTTTTTTTTTTTATATATATTGACAGGTATTATCCAAATACTTCTGCTAAGATTTAATATTTGTACACTATTGGTAGCATAGCATGACATGAATTTCACCATGGAGTGTATAAAACTCAAAGATTCATTTAAATCTTTTTAATTTAATTTCTTGTTTTGAAGATAAAAAAACCCCAACTGAAGACAAGACAACATCAGTTTATTATTTATGGCATTTCATGGTCAAATAAATGCCCTCTAGCTTTCCACACTATTCACCAACAACTGTCAACATTGAAAATAATGTAACAATCAGGGTGAATCAAATGCTATGAATAAATAATGAAATCTATTTTCATTTTAAATTCAGTGTCACTATAAAACAGAAACAACAACAACAACAAAACCCAGCAGCAATTTCTCTAAAGAGTAATAATAAAAATATTTAGATTCAAGAGGGGAAAAAACACATCATGAAGCATTGTCAGCTTAACAGGACTTCTAATAGACCTTGAATAGATGGGAATTTAGATTTTTCTGTGCACTAACAAAGCAATGAGTGATTACAGAACTTTTTTGTGTTTTCACAGAGATGCACAAGTAAAATGCCAGATAGGCTGAGTCAGCAATGGCACTTATTCTGCAGTGAATGTTTATAACAGCATGGAAATAAAGAACTACATGGTGTTTATATACTGTAAGCTGAATAAGTATCTGTGAAGGATGCAGATGGACATGTAAGTACTTTTTCCATGGACAACCATGGAAGCAGGGAGCTGTGGGTATAAGAGACACGCAGAGGGAAAAAGAAATGAACTGGAGATAGTGCTTGTTTTTCATTTGTCTTGGAGAACCATATGATACAATATTTAGTGCAATATTTGTGGATAGAATGAAATTCCTGTAGGTTTGTAAAAACATGTATTTCTGCCAATAGACAGTAAACAGTTGCTAGATGATTCAGCTACAGAAGCAATGTTTTCAAGGTTGTTTAAGCCCTTCTTTTTAATAAACTTTAGTGGTATTGTGCCTACTTTCCAAAGTCCTTCACTGATTTTGAGATTCTATGGGAGAGATCCATCACCCTGAAAAGTAAAATAAACCTTTCTTTGGAAAGCCATGGAAATGCATATGAAATACAGGCTCAGGTGTGTCTACAGCTGTTTGATGCCTGTTCATATTCATTTAAATATTGTTTTTCTAAAGTAACAGAAAGAATTAAACCCTTCTGAAGTTTTTTGCACAGACAGATCCATAGCTGTTCTTATTAGAAATATATAATGAAGACAGCTATGGATGGTTCAGAAAGATTTTCAGTTCCAAATCATAAAAAAAAAAAAAAAAAAGTAAAAAATCTTAATACTTAATAAGAAAGCAATATGAAAAAAACAACACCTTTTTGAATTTGATAATTTCAATAGACTTAACTATTCAAATTTTCTGGTTTTAGTTTTTTTTTTTTTTTTCAAAAATAAAATATAATCAGATTTTGAAGTGATGTATATTACTGAACTAGAACTAGTTGATATGGATGTTTTGAATGAGAATATATCTATGAATTTGAAAGCTGTCTTCCAGTGCATTCTTTAGATTAAGAGTTTTATGAAAGCCACCTCTTTTGATGGAAAAATCATGATTGTGCTGAATTGGGACTATCACCCTTGGCAATGTAGAATTTGGCAATGTAGAAGTTGTTTACAGCAGTTTTGATTTTGTTGTTCCCAATATACCTACACTGCAAGTGTATGGATCAACTGTCCTCTATATTACATGCTAGTTATCAAGGCCTTTTTTGGATAAAGTTTTAAAATTTGAATCCTGAGGATAAATTTTTGAGTTAGCAGAGGGATAACCTGTCTATGAGTGAGGGTTTAGCACTGGAGTCTTTGTGTAGGGAGATGGGAGGTTCAAATTAGCAGCACAACAGCCCATGTCTTTATTTGGTGAGAAACCAATTTGGATGTATAGTAAGAAGGTGAAAGAGGAAGAAATAAGGAGCATGGGGGCTTAGTGTAAGCTAGTACAAGACATATTTTGCTATATTATGATAAATTTTCTTTTTGCTTTAATATTTGTTTATTTTCTTGCAAAGTTAAACATTGACAAATGTGCATTAAACCCCAAAAGCATAATGCTGTTTCTCCTAATGATATTGGGATTTGAAATTAAATACTAGAAGACTTAGTTTAAAATTGTATTAGTGCATATAAGTAGCTTTAAAGAAAATGTACAAAGATAGAAGAACAAGCTTTTGATGAGCTGCCATTGGGGACTCTGAAATTCTGTGTAGAAGAAGGGATTAGAGTCTGGACACCATAGGAACAGCTCCAGCCACTAACAACAATGGTTAAAAGAAAACATAGTCCTAGCTAGTTATCCTTTCATTTAGAGTACAACAGTGAGAAAAGCAAGTCAATGGCTTAGTGCATCATTTGCTGTGAAATAGTATCAAATTTCTTAATGAAATCTTTGTATAACTGCATTACTAGATATCTTGGATCCTTAAAAGACAAGTATATTAAAAAGTTATTTGATGCAAGGTTAAAAGTCAATGATATCTTGTAATGATATCAGATATGAAGGTATGGGAAACCTTATGTAATATAAATTTGGGAATTATTGAAATCTCAGGGAATCAGTGAAACACTTATAGGTTAACGAAATGACACTGCGTGATTCTCATGTACCCCTATATATTCTTACAGTAAATTGCATGTTTCTAGTAACTAATTGAAAGGGGTTATTTACAGGTTGAACGTACCTGATAAGTTTCTAATATCTGTTATAGTAGCCCTTAAAACGTATCCAGCTATTGTACTGAAAACTAAAGACATACATGAAGGAAGCTGATGATGGAGCCCAACAAAATTACAAGCTTAGCAGTTCTATGAAAGACAGGGGAACTCAAGTAAAAATGCAGCAAGCATAACTACACTCATCCATGCAGCCAGCTAGAGCAGTGGTCAAACTATTCTTGGAAAATCTCCATAACCCATTAATGTAACTTTGTACTGTAAGGCTGAAAGTAGCACCAGAAATCATGTAGCGATGTAGTCAATGCATAGAGTGTCTCTAATTGACTGCCTCCTTGTGGAACATCTTTTGCCTGGTTAATAAAGGTGTTTGCAGTGTGCAGTAAGTAATAGAGACTTCTGGTCACATAAGCTCCTCAAAAAAATGCCACATGATAGGCAGATGTCAAAGTTCAGAAAAACAACCCTACAAAACTTTCATATAAATACTGTCTGCAAAAGACTAGATGCAAGGAATAATGGATTAATCACACAAATTGCATCTTCATAATGCTTCTGTCATTGAACCGTAGCTCCATTTGAACAAAAGTTAATGAAATAACACTGTATGATTCTCATGACCTTTTCTTAACCTTTCAAAGTTGCAGTTACCAACTCTCTTAAATGGTACCAGCATCAGGTAGAGATCTTAAATATTGTTGGCCAGATTTTTAACCTCTATTTTTAGTTCTCTGTACGCTAGTCCTGAAATGGAAGATGGTTTGTTGCATGCTTGGTTTGGTTTGGTTTGGTTTGGTTTGTTATATGGGGATCCTGGGCAATGCTTTAAAACCATCAGTTATGCCAGAGATGTTCCAAAGGCAGAAACGGACAGCTCTAAGGCACTGTGAAAACAAAAAATATCATCTTAGGTTTATGATATGGGAAGTAAGTTTCATTTTTTTGTTACTCTGTATTTGAAATGGCCATGGAGAAGTAATTTCACTGTTATGAACTTTAGTTCCCCAGTTATGAAAGGAGATCAACAAGTATTTTCTAAAACTATATTTTGCTTTTGTTGTTTAAATGAGATAGAGTTAACCCCTGTCAGATTTTTTGTATCTTTTGAAAATAAATAGAAACTGAATTTGTTTGGTATTTTGT
Source organism: Aramus guarauna (assembly GCA_013400195.1). Taxonomy (NCBI): domain Eukaryota; kingdom Metazoa; phylum Chordata; class Aves; order Gruiformes; family Aramidae; genus Aramus; species Aramus guarauna. The sequence goes on along the minus strand of VXBL01008501.1, from coordinate 49,092 downwards.
CACCAAAACAGTAAATACTAGTAACCCTAATCTGTCCCTTTTCTGCTTAATGAGCGGAGAAAGTTTCAGGGACTTTAGAAATTATATGTTCCTCAAGGCATTGCTACCATAGGGGAGAGCTTCTACTGATGCATTTCTCCCAGAAAATTTTTATTCATGGGGAATAAAATGTGAATGGGAGGAATGCATCAGGGATGGGAATAGTTGCAGGACTTTTATCCAAATCACAGTGAGAGCAGAAGGGAGAACAGAAGCAACCCAGGGGGGGAAGAAAAAAAACAAAAACAACAACCCACCCAACCAAACAACCCCCGATAAAAACCCAGAAGATACTAAATAAAAAAAAATGTAAATTAATTTTAAAAGAACACCATTGATTTTGTGTATTTGTCTTTAAAAAAGCTGTTTAGAAAGCAATAGATAATAATGGTCAAAGAAAAAGGTGATTTGTTGAGCAGAAGCCTTTCTTAGGGTTAACTTGCACCTGGAAAACTGCTCTAACTTTGCTGTATGAAATTTATTCTGGTCATTGGAAGGCCTTATTACAGTCATTGAAGTTCCTATAGACTTAGACTGGTCTCGTTATTAAATTCTCATCATTAAATCAATCTTGGGCTGTGTTTTAATGAATTTAAAAAAAACAGGCAGGATATTTATTGCAAAACTATTAAATGCTGAACATGTCATACTTGTTGTCTACATACATATGAAATCTTCAAGCATGGTTCAGACAATGAAGCTCTGATTACTTAGCAGCTGCATTTGAACAATATTCTGTTCTTCTGTATTATACCCCAATACCCTATTTTTAATAAACAATGCTGATTAGAATAAAAATAAAATACATGGTCCAGATTCTGTTTTCTTTTGAATAATAGCATATTCTTGATCATGGCAGAGTGGCTATGGTGTTGCGCCATTATAGAGGAGTTGAGAGCTGTCTTACAAATCTGCAGCATCTGGACCTAGGACTCTGTGCACCCAGAGGGCCTTTGTTAATATTGCTCACTGTCATTTTGCCAAATTTGTAAACACTGAATGTTTATGGAACTGTTTCTTTTCCTCCTTCCTCTCTTTTCCTTCCTTCCTTCCTTCCTTCCTTCCTTCCTTCCTTCCTTCCTCTCATTAACTCTACCCCAGCTGAAACCAGGACATACAACTATCAAGTTCCTCAGTTATTAACATAGCCCACATTAAAACAATCATGGCATGATCATTTAAAATTACCTTCTCTCTGCAGCATTATGTATTTGTGACTGCAGTGGTTCTTTTCAAACTTGTAGTAGTTTGTATTTAATCTCTACAGTAGTCCATTATAGTTAGTTTCCAAACTTGTATAAAAAATAATAAAAAAACCCATTTTTTTGTATATTTTTCTATATTTATCACGTCACACTAATATCTACCATATTTAGTATTAAGGTCATGATATCAAACATATCTGGAGCAGTGCTCCTGTTTAAATATCTTGAGAAACCCAAAATATAACCTTAGAAATATGTCTCTTCCTGTATTAACAAGACTGCTGGTTTCAGCATTATGGATTGCTTACAAAAAAACTAAAATTGCTTACAATTATTGTGCAATGTCACATATTAAAGCCCTGGATTACACTTATATATTGTATTATTGATGACCCTGTGCCTTTAAGTGCCCTAATACCAGAGAAAGCTCACCAAGATGGATGGCTACTGACTTTTTTCCACTGAAACAGATATTTTCAGTGAGAAACTGAGTAGTTGAATGAGATGCATCTCTCCATTTTGCTAACATTAGGAAAGATCTTCTTCCATGGATGAATCCATAGCAGATGGCTAATACTAGAGAACGTGACTAAAGTTGAAGTTGGTTCTTCCTGCTGGTTCTTATGGTAATATTTGCAATATAGTACCACTTTTTCTTCAGTTTTCTCTCTGTTTCAACAGGCATTCTTCATCTTCTTAAGTGTTTATGCTAATCATCTCATAATGTACAATCACTCCAGTCTAGCAATTATCAAACTACAAAATGTTGCTTTACAGCAAACTGTACACAGATAATGTAGAAACGATTGATATCTCTAGTATTGTTCATTTGTTACTATGGAAATACTGTTCCTCTATAGAGCTATTAGTAAACACTATATTAGTGATGCAGCCAATGACAGAGAAAACCTTGGCAAGCACTGTGGTAAAATTAAGATGTGTATTGTTAGAGAACTACAGTTTCAGCATAAATACATAGAAATATATTTCTTCCCCATGCCTTTGTAGGCTGAAAATATCCATTTCAAGTGCAGTCTGTGGATAGAAACCTTACAGGTCAATCACTGGAATACTTTATATAGGTACATTTTAAATCAAAAGAGACATTGGCCAAAAATAAGCAACTTCTGCACTGTTATCTGTGTAAGTAGAAGCATATCATCTGCCCTACTAGATATACTTATGATTTTTCTTTTGTTTTATTTTTTCCCAGAGTTAATGTCCTTCTGCTTTCCTGTTATATGGAACAGCTCTTCTGTATTTATCATTAGGTTTTCTTTTCTTTGTATGTAACCACATGATAAGGAGGAAAAGAGAAATCTAGAATACTTTAAATAGTTCCTCTAATGTTCCAGTGTGAGAACATTTTTAACTGTTCTGATATCTGAATTTTCCATTACTAATATGCTGAACAGCCAAATTATTTTTTCCTCTCTAGAAACTGTTAGTGTGAGTAAAGCTATGTAAATATTTTCAGTGTAAAATAGAAATACTTGTCTTAATTTTTGAAGTCTTTTATAACCTAGTACTTCTCTCATATAAATATTAGGAGACCAGTGTTTACCCCATTCTGCCAGCTTCAATCCAGATGGGTTATCAAATACATTTTCCCTGAATATAACCATCATAAACATCAGCAAAGTTACTTTTTTGTTCTCCTTCGATTCTCCTTCAGGATACTTTTGCAGAGATGCCCAAAACAAAAAATCAGCATACATTGTGGTATTGGCAGGGTATTGGCATTATGATATTGTTTTTCTCTGCATCACATTGTCTCTTGTTCATGTTTCAAATTTGCCTGCAAAGCACAGCCACCTTAAGTACCTGAAACCACCTGGCTGAGAGTAAGTGGAATCAGCCTGGGCTACTTTATTCATGTAACTGTATTAGCTTCACAAATACTGACTGACTGTTCTTCACGACAGATTTTTCTGTTTTGTTTTGTGTTCTCTGGCTTAGAGGAGCCATTGTCTGTGACTGCGGCTCTATAAACAACATCAATAACAATATGTAATGATAAATTGATAGACCATTTACAGAGGGAAAGGAAAGCTCTACGGTCTTTTGTAATTATGAAAATATTATGATTCCAAATAATGTGATTGCTACTTCTTATCAATCCTTTACTTCATTAGTAACTGGAAGAGAAATTATTTGCACATACAACTTTATTGAATCATATGGTGTTATACATGGACTCTAGGTACGGGGAAAATAAATAGAAGTTTATTGGGTTTGGAAGCAAGATCTGTATTCTATGCTGTGGAGGAGACATCTTTACAAATCATATTATTTCCTACATTTCTAAAATTTAACTTAACAGACTGAGGATAGCAAATGAACAGAATTCAATTATCATTCATGCAATCACTCACAGTGGATATGCTGTAAAAGAAAACCTGAAATGTTTGTCATGTGAACCTCATGAAGTTGAACAAGGCCAAGTGCAAGGTCCTGTACCTGGGTCAGGCTAACCCTTAGTATCAATACAGGCTGGGGGATAAAGGGATTGAGAGCAGCCCTGTGGAGAAGAACTTGGGGGTGTTGGTGGGTGAAAAGGTAGAAATGGGTCAGCAATGTGCCCTCGCAGCCCAGAAAGCCAACTGTATCCTGGGTTGCATCACAAGAAGCATGACCAGCAGGTTGAGGGAGATGGTTGTCCCCCTCTACTCCACTCTCATGAGACCCCACCTGGAGTTCTGCATCCAGCTGTGGGGTTCCCAGCACAAGAAAGACATGGAGCTGGTGGAGAAAGTCCAGAGGAGGGCCACGAAACTTGTCAGAAGGCTGGAACACTTCTCCTATAAAGAAAGACTGAGACAGTTGGGGTTGTTTAGCCTAGAGAAGACTCCAGGGAGAACTCATTGAGACCTTTCAATATATAAAGGGGGCTTATAAGAAAGATGGAGGGAGATTTTTTACCAAGGTCTGTACAGGCAGGACAAAGGACAATGGTTATAAGCTGAAAGAAGGTAGATTTAGATTCGACAAAAGCAGAATTTTTTTACAATCAGGATGGTAAGGCACTGGAACAGGCTGCCCAGAGAAGCTGTGGGTGCCCCATCCCTGGAAGTGTTCAAGGCCAGGTTGGGATGGGACTTTCAGCAACCTGGTCTAGTGGAGGGTGACCCTGCACATGGCAGGGGGGCTTGGAACTTGATCTTTAAGGTCCCTTTGAACCCAAAACATTCTGTGATTCTATGATTTTGGGAAGTGGTTGAATGACTACATGGGTAGTAGTGTATAAAATTTGTGTTTGTATGAAAGAGACAGTGCAACACAGAACTCTAATAGATATTTAAAATTGTTTTTATATGTATGATTCCAGGCACATGCTTTTCAGCGTGGGATAATATAAAATGCTTACTGCTACACTGACCTGGATTAGCTCCATGAAATCACTTAATGGTCTACATCACAGCTTCAAATGATTCAGTTCATTACAATTAATGAAGGGTGGTAGATGTGGAAAAGATTTCATATTGGATATGGTCATAGTCATTTGTTCTGTTCACTAAATCATATATTATCTCACTGGCATAAATCTTTAAATTTTAACATATTAATTTAAAACTGCCTCTTTTAGAGTTTGTTTTGATAACCTTTGTTGGATACAATATCCAAAATAGTTAACTCTGAGGAATAATCTATAATTTAAAAAGGCATAAAAATACTCTGTTCCAGTTGCCAAATTACACAATTTTAAAATGTTACATAATGCATAAACAGCTTTGATGAATCCATTTAGTCATTCCTATTGTATAATGATGTTGACATTTCATTAATTTCAAGATTGCTGTAGATCTCAGGGAGAGAAATCAACTAACTTTTGCAGATTTTACTTTGTAAAACCCAAGAAAACAGAAAGAAGCCTTCCTAGCCCTAGTGTCATAAAGAGATATCTTCATGCAAGGTGCTTTTCTGTAATCGACATTAATGCAAGACAAACTATCCAGGTTCCTGCGGGAACCTGGAACACATTTCATCTGGCTACATCATTATGGAAATTTTGACCATTGGCTCTTAATTAGGTATTCTCATTTGCATGATGGAAGTTCATGATTTTGGCTAGATACCATTCATAGCTCTGCTTTGCGTAAATTACTTTGTATGGAGAGTTATATTGCACTACAATAAACAGGGAAAAAAACAAAACCTTGTTAAAGGTTGAAGATAACTTGGCACTTATGCTGCATATTTAACATGCAAAAAAGACTTTCTTAGGGCTGAAGCAATTGTAGCTGGAGGCAATAGTAGCAGCTGCCACTATGTTCAGCTGAATTAAAATCTTTCCACAGGCTGAGAAAATCCACTGCTAGTCCTACCAGCTAAAAATATTGAAAATAATCACATGGTTGATAAGATAATGGCAGTTGTGACCAGCCTGGGGCTCTAAAGCAAGAAGAATCGAAAGGCCAAGGATCTTTTGTAACAGTGCACTTTTCAACTCTGATAGCTAAGAAAGAGAGTGTCCAAATGATTACAGACATTGTAAAAATTACAAAGCCGTGTCTCATTTCATTAAAACAAAACAAAACAAAAAAATGTAGTATCATCTTGTTATAATCTTGTCAGTGCCCAATGAAAAACCCATGTACAGTGCAAGGGAATCTCAGATGACTTCAAATGAAAATCTAAAGACAAAAATTAACTATTTCTTGGGAGGAAAAAACAAACAAACCAAAAAAAACCCCAAAACTTAAACCAAACCTGGAAGGTCGTAATCTGGATGTGTTAGACTGAATACAGGTTACAAGTATTATCCATGTTGCAGTAACTGGTCTCTGACCTTAGCCTGGGGCTAACTGTGAAGCCTGGCTGAATATTACTACATATAATGAGAAAATACATCATATCATTGACTTAATCAAAATACGATAATTAAACATTGCTGTATCTGCCTTTGGGAATAAAATTTTTCTAAATGTTAATTAGCCTACAAAAGTAACAAGTGAGCTTTTTAATCTCCTTTACTTCATTATTAGCTGATGAGCTAAGTACCTCAAGAGAGCCTCAGCTTGTACCCTCATCATTTTGACTCCTTGCATTGTGCCCAAGTATCACACAACTGGGTCTCTTTCTTGAAAAGTATCTGTTGAGTCCAGCGCTCTGTAGAGAACACAAATGAAAAATGAATACAGAAGCCAAAACCAGAATTAATATTCTGCCTGATAAGCATGCCAAAATTATATAATTTGTGTTTTAATTCAGTTTATGACTCAGGTGAAATAATTCCTTTCACGTTACAAATCTGATAAATTCTTGCAATTCATTTTTCACTGTTGAAATAATTTTAAGAATCATTGTTTAAATCACTAAATTTGCTTCAGACCAGCTTTGTTATCATGAAACTGTAAAACAAACAAACAAACAAACAAACAAAAAGAAAAAAAATACCTGGATGATGGCGTTCCACAAAGTGGGGACAAAGGAGGAAAAAATTAAAGAGAGGTGGTTGATAGGAAATAAAATTGTGAATGTTCTGATTATTTTTTAAAGGCAATTGAAAAACATTATCTAGATAAAGAAATGTCACAAATTTTCTCTATGAAAATACCAGATTACCTATGTAGTTTCAGTCTTTTTTTTTTTTTTTTTTAAGAACAGCTCTCAAGACATTGTTAAAAGCAGAACTAAAACTCATGTTTCTAGACAGGCAGGGTTTGCACAGAGCTGAAAGCTCTGCAGATCCATATATGGATCCTATTTTCTTCCTTCAAATCTCCAAGTTGTTGAGGTGCACATTCCAGGCATTTCTTTCTGAGCTGCAAGATTTTTCTTCTCCATCTTCCCAAATCTCCAGGTCTGGCTGTGTGACAAAAAGTTTCAGAAGCTCTCTCACCCTGTCATAGTCAAGATCAGTCATTTCATACTACCAGCAGGCCCTTTCCTAACTCAGAACTAAAAGTGTTAGTAACACTTGCTTTTGCTAGAATCACTTTTGGACTGGTTGATAGGATGAGAAGTGTGTGTGTATAACACGATGTGTTACTTTTGGAGATACAGTTGTCATTTAGAAAAATATGAAAACTAAATATAAATAAAAATAAGATCCCTCCTTCACATGCATAAATATATATATTTATGCACACAAATATATACATATATGTATATATATACACATATAAATACATATGTGTATATATGTGTGTGTATATATATAGCTCTACTTTTTTTGTGTGTGTGATATCCATGTATGCTTTTGCAAATAAAGCCCTGAAGAAATGAAAGGAATATTGCAAATATTGCAATGTTGCAAAGCTATGTAACAGGCAACAAATATCTCTTCCTTTCTCCGGTATTTACAGCAATGCTGTTAATCATGATGAATTCTTTCAGTTTTCATGGGATTATAATATGTAATCCCTGAGGAATTCTGGTGCAAATTAGTACTGATTAATTTGCACCTACAATAAAGCATTATTGAAACTGGAATTGAAACTAGTGCTTATTGCTTTTCTTACTAGTATCGCTGATTTTTTCCAGTGTCTTCCTCCTTTCACCTCTAGTAGGCAGAAGGTTATTCGACATATTTCCAGACAGCGATACACAGAACTAAGATTTCCCTACTACCACTCAGACCCAAAGTAATTTAAATGCGTTATTTTTCCCTTGAGTAATTTGCCACAACTAATCCTCACAAGCAGGTCTAATGCTGGATCCTCTGGGATATTTCTCATTTCTGATTAATATTAACCGTGAATGCACATCTTGAAAAATACACTAGTAGGGTACTGCTGTTAAGTCTCTTAGATGCTGAAACTCAGAATACCTGTTTTCAATACCGACGGAGCTGTATGAAGTTTGTCAAACACGTGAAGCCCTATGACATAGTTGGAGGAACCCCTGACCCCATGCAGTCTGGCAGCAGCACAGGTTTGAACGTACTTGAATACGAACTAGAAATAAACTGTAATCCCAATCTTGTACCCTTTGTTCCCAGGCCTGAAACTGCTAGCATATCTATCCGTACATTATATGCAAAGCATGTGGGTAAACACCTCACTTCAATCTTTAGTAAATCTATATTTAAGTAGTGGTAGCACAGGCAGTGTAACTGAGGTTCTCTCTCTCCATACATACAGTATCTTAGCTAGCGATATCTATAATGATGGTTCTTTCTCGCTCTCCTCTACTGCTCAGCTGGTTACACCATTAAATGAAACAAGGCTGCAATACTCTTTTCAGAGGGTGTTTCAAATATTCCAAGGTTCAGAGAGATTTAGTGTCTCTTGAACACAACAGTAGGATTGGAACTACCATAATATAAAAACAAACTCAGTATTTTGGGATTCAAGAGATTGTCTTTGTCGAATTGTTTTGTTTTTTTTCTTCTCTTTCAGCAGAACTGGATTTGATCTGTCACATTTTTCAGTCACATGAATGAGAAGAAAGAATTATACAGAGCTTTGCTTTTCTGACAGTACTCTTAAAACCTCCTTTTTACTTGTTAAATACTGTTATTGATGCTTCTTAAAAGAAACATCTTCCAGTTAGAAGACTTAAAAAGTACACATTTAAAAAAAACCAACAAAACAAAACAAAACAAAACACAAAAACCCAAACCAGCTACTACTATTTTAACAAAAAACAAAGCATTTAAAACACACTAAAGAACAACACAAATGATAGTGAAAACAGAAACAGTAAAACCAGTAAACAGAATATGTCATATTAAAAATACTAAATTAATTTTGAAAAGTAACTAGTGAACATTGCCAGTAGTTTTTTCCAAGCCACCTCTGCAGTCAGTTTGGTGGGACAATAGCATAGTAACACTTTCAATAAGATTTCAATGCAAGTCTTTAATGGACACCCTATTATGGTGCCATTTACGATGTGCGCTAATGATGGCAAGATTATTTCAATATCACTCTAAGGGGGTTCCATTATGAAGCCATTACAATATGAAGCTGCAATAGCAAAATACTTTCACAGCAAATCCGTAGAGACAGTGTGATAGTGCCATTACTGGTACCAAAGTGATACGATGACACTCCAAGGATTTCACTACAAGCCTACAGAGACCATGCCAGCATGTAAAATGATGATATGGATGATATGCTGCTTTGCAGACAGAGTTTTATTTCCGTTCTAAAGCACAGTTTTGCTCTGAGATACCACAACAAAAAAGTCATCTTAAGAATCCTGCCATGTTTTCCTATGTGCACTCCAAGACATGTTGCCTTAACAAGCAAAGCCCTTCAAATCTTCATTCCTTTTCAGCTTTAGTCTTGTTGACATGTTTAAGAGAGGAAATGAGCTTAGTTCTGTTTCTTTTAGGTCATGATTGTTTATCAGAAATGTATCATTTACTTTAGTACTCACCTGCTGAAGTGAACATAAGAATAATCTGAGGTTGGTGTTTCATGGAATAGTATCTTCTACTGTCCCAAGTAACAAGATTGGTAAAATTGCAGGATGTGAACTTACTTGGAAAATATCTTAAAACTAGGAAGAAAATTTTGAGTTAAAATGGTTAAGTTTTATTGTCTCTCTCTGTTTGTAAGGGTAAATTCTTTTGTATTTTTTTAGGAAAGGTACATGTTGTTAGAACTGCTTGTGACTATATTGATGGAACATTTTGTCAAGGGTAAAAAGTTCTGTAAAACTATGCCAAATTTGCGAAAAAAGGTAAGTAAGTATCCTTTTGTGACATATTCAGAATGAAAAATTTATAGGTTTGTTTTGGAAGTTTTTTTGAAGCTTCCCCCCCTCATTGTGCTAGATTATGAAATTACAATCAAAAGGTGTGTGGGAGTGTGTGTGTGGTTGGTTTTTGTTTTGTTTTGTTTTGTTTTGTTTTTCCTAAAACAGGGTTTAAATAAACCTGAATAGACATTCCTTTCCTGAATTTTGAGAGGTTTTGTTCAGATTTGGCATGAAGCTCAATTTCTGGAATGTTGAAGTCTTCTGTGAAATGGAATTACTATTTTTGTCCCAGCTCTATAACATATATAGAAAGCTTCACTTGCCAAGAAGCTTTCATCTTCAAAACCCATTGTAGATGTTAAAGTTTATGTCTAAATAATTAAATATTTCAAAAGCAGTGCATTTGAGACCCTTTTTTACATGAGTGCCATTCAGAAATCTGGAATTCTTATCTAACCCCCAATCTTTTCTTCTACAATGCAAATACAAGCATGTGTCATTGCTGATACACCAGAAAGACAAATTCCTAAAAGTCACAGAACACATGGGGGTAGGTTAAATTCCATGTCCTGTTCCTTCTAATGCTTTTTGTCCGACATCTTATTAATTAATGTCTTCAGCTCAGCAGATGAAGAGCCTTTGGTTGAAGTATCTGTCATCACAGTATATTCCTCCCTTTGCTGGTTTTAACTAGCTGCCTTCCTCAGATTCTGAGGAGCTCTAGCCAAGTCTAAGAGATGTGCTCTTTACCTTATCATGTGTTTTCTGCTCTGTCAATTGCATTTCATACTTTTAAATGTGAATTGCTAATTTTAACCAAATTTCACAGCAGATTAATAGTCTCAAAGATGCTGAGTTTCCGTAAGTTTCAGGTATCTAGAAGTCAGGTTAGAAGAGACCAAAATAATGTTATTAATGCCCTCACAAGAGGAAAAACTAAATATGGAACTGCTTTTATTTTATTTATTTATTTATTTATTTATTATTACTGCAGTATCCAATGACTTCTCTTATCACTGATGATGCCTAGAAGAGTGAAAGACAGACTCTTGACTCAAAATTGCAAAAATGTATGTTGAAGTATCATGATCTCTTTGTTGTGATTCCAGCTTTCACTATGTATCCAAACTATCGAAAGGAAACTTAGCTAGAGCATTTCTATACTGCAACTGTGATAATATTGTAGCTATATAAAACAAGAGTTGCTAATGGACTTGAAACTATTTAGAAAATGAAGGACAACTGCAAGATGCTGTGAACGTCTTATTGCGAAGGAAGCCTTCTCCAGTATGGAGACTTTCAAAAAGCTTTCATAAGTTGCCTAATATTCTGTTCTAAACCAAGAATATGAAGAATCAGAGAGAACTGGGCTACACTGCATTCTTTTTATGATTTCTAAGCTTGTAGCAGTTCAGACAGGCATATAAAAATTTAGCTATGCTTTTTTTTTTTCTCCTAAGAAGTCTTAACATTATTGCAACATCATTTTTCCTCAATGGAATAAATTTTAGTCATTCTTATCCCAGCTCTATTTTCACTTACTTTTGTTGTGTATATTTGGAAAGTGTTCAGAAATAATTTTTTGGCTTTCTACATTCCTTTTACATGCTTGAAAGAGCTAATATTGTGTGTTTGTTTTATATGCCTTGTGAACTAGGCAAAGAATCAAAGCACTGGTTAAACTTCGATGCTGGCATTTGCAGCTTGCTTGACTTCAGACACAATGTCATCAGCACTCACAGAATGATGAAAAAAAAAAATCAAAAAAAATAAGCAGAGCAGACCGTAATGCCGCCACATATTCTGCTGCTTTCACAATTGCAGTCTTTGCAGGCTACAGAGCTTGTGATGCTGTCCAAAAGATAACAATTTGTCTGCAATTTGAAAATGTGTTTGTGACATGATGTACTTATTTGACAGTATAATACAATAATAGATATGGGGTAACATGACTATTGCAAAATAAACTATCATTGGTAACAGGGTCTTGTCCACAATTAAAGTATGGATACTGAAAATAGTAGAATTCTGACTGACAAAATGATTGTGTGCATAGAGCTTGGCAAGATGCATTTTGAGGGAACAGTCACTTCCTTTCCAAGAATTCTATAAATTCAAAATTAAGTGCTCTTAAAAAAATAGACGTGTTCCCATCACTTATTTGCATTTGAAAAACCCATGCAGAGAAGAATATTTTGTTGTTATGGATATGCTATAAAAGATGTCATGGTATTAGATAGCAATTTATTTGTATTACAATTTAAAAAAAAATAAAGGAAAATCAGACAGGTGAATGTGTGACTTAGGGGTTAACTTCTCACTTTCAGAGTTCACCATTTTTTAAATACCTTGGTAAAAGTCTTCATCTATAGTGCTTTTTGAAAAGAAATATTTTTTTTTTATTTTTATATGTCAGCCTGTAAACTCTACTGGTCAAATCTTGACTTATTTTTGATGATGGTTAGAAAACTATTGGGAACATGGAAAAATATAATCTTTCCCCCCCCAAAAAAAGGAGACACTTTGGGAGGTTTTTTTAGCCTTGAGACACAGCTGGGGAAATGCAAGAGGGTTCTCTGGTTAATTTCTTTAAAATGTATAACGCATTTGAATTTTGACAGCTAAAGAGAAAACTGTTTGAGTGAGTGACATCTCTATGGAAGAACAAAAATATATGAAGTAAACCTAAGGAAAACTTAGATTAACTGATTATTTCATCCCTGAGTTCACATGAGGAATACTTTTGGATTCAGTGGAATCTTCCACTGATGCTATCAACACAAGCTCTTGCAAAAGGAGGAGAAGAGGTGACTAACCTCAGCCTCAGTGATACCGACAGCCAGTGACACAGTGGTTGCTAACTGTGGGGAGCAGTCTGAGATGAGGGAAGATGAAAGCTGGCATAAGTGTTTATTAATATTTGTGGACATAGTAGAACATAGCAGTTCTATACAGGAGCCTGTTTAAGATAGGAAGCAAAAGAAACAACGTCAGGATGTCTGTCTTCTCACATGTAATACCAGGTAGAAATGAAGTAAACTAATATAGGTTTGGTATTATTTCAGTAAGCAGAAAAGTCCTAAAATTTATTCAGGCTGCCAAATTGTAGATTAATATATATTTGGGGTATATTAAGACTTGTTTGCAGTCTGTTTGGATGGGCAACAGGTATTTTAGTGGTGGTGGATGTGTTATCATTTATTTGAATTGATAATAGTACCTTCATTGTGCAAGATCTGATGAAAATAAATGATCAAAAGACAGTCCCTCCTCTAAAAGCTTTCAACTAAAAATGACTGACAATGTATAGATAGAATACAGATTGCTGGAGCACAAGAAAGTATTACACGAATACTGATCAACCTGATAAACAGCAATACCTGCCAATTACTCAAATAACCATCATCTAGCTTTTCTGTGAGCATCATAGCCACAAAGAGTTTTAAGGAATGTGTGTTTATGTCCATATTCCCTTTCTAGGTGCAGTGCACGCTGCATAAAAATAAGCGATGTTATTTTCACTGTGTGAGATCTGGGAGAGAAGCAGCCAACTTGTAGCTATAACCGGCAGCAGCAATAACCGTCACCACTGGCATGCTCTGGCAGACATTTTTGCTGTCAGCATTGTTTCTTAAAATAAAAATCTTTATTATTAAAAACTCTCTTCTTCATTCTTGTGCCACCTTGATATTTCTGCTTGCCTCACCATCTTGGTAAGGCCATTGGGAGTGGAACTCAAGGAGTTTCAAATTTGATATGGATCCCTTGTGGAGGTACAACCAGAGTTCATATATCTCTGACTCCTCCAACCCCCTTTGTCTCAAGGGGAGTGTAAATATAAAAATGTGTGGCTGTCTATAGCTTTTTAAGTTGTTGTGCTTTCTCTCAAGCCAAAATTGTTAAAGATAGCTGCACAGCTGAAAAAGCATGCAATTCCAACACAGAAACTACAAAACATAATAATCATCAGCACTGTGGATGCTTCTGACATTACATAAAACAATCCAGAGAAGTGCTGATGAAATTTTGTTTAAACGAAAACTAACTACAACTAGGGAAATGGGTGAATAACTCTTAAAGAGAAAAGCACTACAGTAACTGAAAAAGGAGTAGGAGGACCAGATGGAAATAGAGAGTGGAAGTATACCTAAATTGCCATTCTTGCTGTCATCATTGCTGTACAAAATAAATACCTCTGGTGCACTGAATAATCTCTGCCTTCCTCTGTATCCTCTGATATGATTCACATTTTTTCTTTTCTTTTTCTTTTATGATGGTTATTGCATATTACAGTTTAGAAGTTGTTAATAATTTTGTGTTGGGAAAAGGGAACACATCAAAGAATTTACTGCTAGTCTAATAAGGTCTGAACAGTCTAACCAAATCACCTACCACTTATTATTAGCACAATTACAATGATACTTTTACAGCTAATAATACACTGAAGATTGCTATGCACAAGCTTTCTAGTATCTAATATGTTCCTCCAGTCTAAATTCACCTAAATGTTTCTCTAGATCTCAGAGTCAACAGCTTCAAGAAAGGGTAGGATGGGAGTTATGCCAAGTTGTCAGCATCTTGAGTCCTTTTCTGGGAGAAATATGGCAGGGCTTTATTCTCCCTCACACTTGGGTCCATGTATGGCTACTGGCTTATAAGGTGGTACTCCTTTAGTGATCAGCAACTCATCACTGTGCTTGATGCTTACAGTTTGGGGTCCCTGGTATCATCCAGCATCTTTGCTTTCCTGCACTGTGGTTTTGTTCTAGGTTCATATTAACCTCTCTCCATACTGACTAACTACTTTATTCCTATCCATTAATTAACAATATATTATACCACATAATCGCTCAAAGCTAAAACAAGTGCAGGCACTAGTCATCTTACCAGTACACAGTTGTCATCAGAGCTAAAACAAGCTAAAAAGAGTTTAAGCCCAGATAAGCCCAAAAAGTCCTGACACCCTGTGATGTTAGTAAAAGTGTTTGGTCTTTTACTAGTAGTTACAAAATTATATTTACTAGATTTTGCCTCGCTTGTTCTACTACACTTCAGTCTGAACTGCAACTGCTCCATATGACATAGCTTAAGAAAATTTAGTATAGTTCCTGGGAAAGCTGGATGTCAGATATGAGAGTCTGTACCCAAAGATTGCAAGGGAGTTCAAATACAGAGAAAAAGTGAACTACAAATTTCACAAGCTAGGAAAGTACAGTATGTTTGTGTCTGCTGCATGATAATGATATTTCTCTTGACTTTGAGGTATCTAAATAAAGAGGTTTGCATTCACTGTTGATATAATTCCAATAATATTAGTACAGTCATACAAAGGAATTTATTTGGCTTAGAGGCTAGTCTCATGCAGGTAACTTGGTGTTTGTCAGTCCACTCACAAACACATGATAAACTTTCTACTTCATTATCATTAATGTGATAATTATTCTTTGTGTCATGGCTTTTGAATTCTGTGGCTGTAAATGTACCCAAAGCCTAATGCTTCTTTCCTTGTGGGAAAGTGCACATACTTTCTATATATTAAAGATTTAGCTATCTCCCAAAGGGAAAAAAAAAAAAAAAAAGGATAAAAAAGATAATTATTTCACAATATTTACAAATCTTCCAGATTTATCTTCTGCAGTAAGAAAGAAACCCATATGAGTCTATAAAGGATGTATATGTTTCTCCACTCTGCTCTCTGCTTTTCTCCACATCATGGTAACATAACCAGCTCCCTCCAAAAAAAAATAAAAAATCCCAAACCCAAACTGACTTACAAGTAAGAAGCATTTTTTTTCCATTTCCTTGGAAATGTCAGACTGCTATTTCTGGCATCATATACTGGACTGCTATGTATGGCATCAAAAGTGACCAGCGGTTCAAGGGAGGTGATTCTGCCCCTTTGCTCTGGTGAGACCCCACCTGGAGTGCTGCATCCAGCTCTGGGGTCCCCTGTACAAGAAAGACTTGGAGCTGTTGGAGCCAGTCCAGAGGAGGCCATGAAGATGATCAGAGGGCTGGAGCACCTCTCCTGTGAAGACAGGCTGAGAGAGTTGGGGTTGTTCAGCCTGGAGAAGGCTCCAAGGAGAAGCTTTCCAGTACCTGAAAGGGGGCCTACAGGAAATCTGGAGAGGGACTGTTTACAAGGGAGTGTAGCGATAGGACAAGGGGTAATGGCTTTAAACTAAAAGAGGGTAGATTTAGATTAGATATAATGAAAAAATTCTTCACTGTGAGGGTGGTGAGGCACTGGAACAGGTTGCCCAGAAGGGTTGTGGAGACCCCATCCCTGGAAGTGTTCAAGGCCAGGCTGGATGGGGCTTTGGTCAACCTGATCTAGTGGAGGTGTCCCTGCCCATAGCAGGGGGGGGGTTGGAACTAGATGATCTTTAACGTCCCTTCCAACTCAAACCATTGTATGATTCTATGACTCTAAAATTTGATGCAGGATATCTTGTAAGCATCTGAAAATTCTACTTACTTACTGCTATGCTTCCAGTAGTTTAATATACCTCTAGAAATTAAAATTAACCTTTTAAAATTTTGAAGCAATCATTTAAAACAAAGAATTGGATATATGCCAAAAAGGTGACAATGAAATTTTTAAGGAATATTGTATTTTGATTTACCAATATTGGTGAAAGAGAAAAGGATAGTACTGTGCACCACAGACCTAAATGTCAGAAAATCATCAATCATTTGCAGAGAAATTACCCATTTTCCTGATCCCTTTAATCCTTAGGTGTTTGGACTGTGGAACAAAGACTTCAAAAGGAACAGCAAAAAGGTAGTTCTGGTTCCAGAAACTGGGCACAATGAGTGGCCAAATTGTTGGACTGAACTGATTTCCCTTTGACTCTCAAAATGTTTTCCAGATAGCATTTGCTCTCAACACAGGTCTGTGTGTGTGTTTGTGTCCGCTGTGCCGCAGTTCATGTGGTATGGTCCTTTGATGTTAAAGGTGCCATTCAGATGTTTTGTCACCGTTTTAGAAAGGTGCCAGACTGTCTGGGGAGCTTCTCTGTGGCAAATGTAACAGAACCCCTTGTAAATTGTTATACATGATATCTCCTTTCATTTTTTTCAGATGACTTCACAGAAACAAAGAATAGGAGAGTGCTGAAATTATTTTTCATGAACAGGCCATTTTTAATCTCATAGCAGATAGTTATTTTGTAGTACACTTTTTTCCTCATATTTAACATACTAGTACAAATAACTAGCAACTTGCTAACTGGCACTTACTACTTTCTCCCAGTAGAATGTATACTGCAAAGTAGAGCAGAATATTGTTCAGTACTGCAGTTTTTCATGTGCCTAGAACATTTCTTGCTATGTTGAGAATTTACCAAAAAGATAAGAATGGTAAATGAACACTATGATTGCAAAATACTTTGAAGTTAGGAAATTTCAAAATTAAGTCTACCTGTCAAATTGAAATTATTATCCTTTACATACATGCAATTTCTAAGTACATGATCACAAACCATTTTTGCTCACGTACCACTGAGCTTCTAAATTTTTAGGATTTGACTGTCAGTGCAATTCAGATCAGCTCCAACTTAAACAGCATTTTAAATATATCCTAATATCTCTTCTACTGTCTAGGATGGCTAGATTGCAGCATAGCATGGTTATACCTTCTCCTACCTACATGAACTGGAAGAAACTGCAAGTGTTAAGGTGGAATAGTTACCTGCTCCTCTGAGGACCTCTTTTATTGCAGGCATGTTTCTTAAACCCCTTTTTAGCTTTTTCATGGCCATAGTAATTGCAGAATTGGGTCCGTTGCATCTAATAAAATGCTACCCATTGAACAGTAATAAGTAACATCAACTAATAGAGCATACAATTTACAAACTGTCGAGTGATAAAGCATTACTTAGAAGAAAATCATGAAGTTGGTGAAAGATTTGGCAACACTTGAGGACTGAGCAAGAAAGTAACATGATCACATGCTGTATGGCTGCAAAAAGCGTCTTGTACATCGCTTTTTCTTTCTCCACCCCAGCATTTTGCCTAAGTGGATTCTCTGGAGAGTGTAAAGCCATTTAGGGCCTCTGTGTGTTTAAGTCTGCCATCAGCCGATCTGCTACCGGATACATGGTTACTCTATGTTCAGTCAAGGGACCTAAATGTTCCCCCTGTGGCGGGCATACTCAAGCAGCAGTAGGTTTACATGGTGCAACAGCTCTACAGCATGTCTATTGCCTCTCTACCAGCATCCAGCTCATGCATGGTGCTGTGCTGGACTGTGTAGAGCTCTTTGGCGTAGGGGTAGGGACATAGCCAAAGGGTAGATGAAGTACTACATTTCTACCCATACACTAAATCCTGCCTGCAGAGGTGGGAAATTTGAAATCTGCTGGATTTCTGTACATATAATGAAGACAAGAGGGTGGGGTGGCATCACATCAGGGCCACATAAACCTGGCAGAATACAGAAGCTGACTGAACCGGAAGGAGATTTTCAGGGACCTACGGCGGTTTACTAAAGCAGGCTGGGATTGCCTTCTGCTTCCTCGTTATTCCAGAGAAGTCAGTGGGCTTGCCAGGGTCCTGCCTCAAGTGCCTCTCAATATTGCAGGTCAATGCTAGGAGTGCTTATGAAAGGGAAGACCCTTCTCTTTTGTTCAGCTTGAATGGAAAGGTATAAGCTTACCCTGTAAGAACCACACATACATAGACATATGTCTGGAAAACACTGAAAAGAAATGTGCTTGCCTTCCCACAATGCCCCAGGCTGAGCCAATGCTATTCTATCACACTAGACCCTTAGGAGTAAGAAGTCTGCATAACATACTTTAAATGGGATGCAAACAGTATTCTGCTGCTGATAGCAGTCCCTGAGGATCCTGCAATGGAGTTTATTTTCATTAATATGGTAGAGAAACATGATTCTATTTTTGCTTTTTCCATCATGTTATTCAAGTTTGTAAATTATAGTAAAATAATGTGTGCCTGATTGCAAGAGTCAGCTTTACTACACCTCATTATCATATAAACACATGAACACATGCATGTGCATCCATCCCCATCCTGGGGATGGATGAGAGGCTGACCGAGAGCTTATGAATCAGGATTAAAGGGAGGGCAGGGACAGGGGACACTATAGTGGGGGTCTGCTTCCAACCAGGAAGACTGAATGGATGAGGGCCTCTATATGACAGATAGGAGCAGCCTCATGTTCACAAGCCCTGGTCGTCATGGGGGACCTCAACCACTCTGATACCTGTGAAAGGGACAACACAGCAGGGCATAAGCATTCCAGGAGGTTCCTGGCATGTGCTGATGATAACTTCCAAGTGATAGGGCAGCCAGTGAGGAGAAGTGCCATGCTGGACCTTGTTGTCACCAACAAGGAGTGACTGGTGGAGAATGTGAAGCTCAAGGGCAGCCTTGGCTGCAGTGACCATGAAATGGTCAAGATCCTTGGGGCCGCAAGGAAGGCGCAAAACAAACTCACTACCCTAGACTTCTAGAGAGCAGACTGACCTCTTCAGGGATCTGCTTGGTAGACTACCATGGGAAAAAGCCCTGGAGGGAAGAGGAGCCCAAGAAAGCTGGTTAGTATTCAAGGATCGCTTCCTCCAAGCTCAGGAGCACTGCATCCCACCAAAGAGGAAGTCAGGCAAAAACACCAGGAGGCCTGCATGGATGATCAGGATGCTCCTGGACAAACTCAAATACAAAAAGGAAGCCTACAGAGGGTGGAAGTTAGGGCAGGCAGCCTGGGAGGAATACAGATAAATTGTCTGAGCAGCCAGGAAACAGGTTAGAAAAGCTAAAGCCCTGATAGATTTAAACCTGGCCAGGGATGCCAAGGGCACCAAGGAAAGCTTCTATAGGTACGTCAGTGATCAAAGGAAGATGAGGGAAAATGTGGGCCCTCTCCAGAAGGAAATGAGAGACGTGGCTACCCAGGATATGCAGAAGGCTGAGGTACTCAATGACTTTTTTGCCTCAGTCTTTACTGCCAAGTGCTGTAGCCGCACCGCCCAAGTCACAGAAAGAAAAAGCAGGGACTGGGAGAATGAAGAACTGCCCACTGTAGAAGATCAGGTTTGAGACAATCTAAGGAACTTGAAGGTTCATAAGTCCATGTGACATAATGAGATACATCTGGTTCATAAGTCCATGTGGCCTAATGAGATACATCCACAGGTGCTGAGAGAACTGGCAGATGAAATTGCTAAGCCACTCTCCATCATATTTGAGAAGTCGTGGCAGTCCAGTGAAATTCCCACTGACTGGAAAAGGGGAAACATAACCCCTCATTTCTAAAAAAGGAAGAACAGGGGAACTACAGGCCAGTCAGTCTCACCTCCATGCCTGGCAAGTTCATGGAGCAGATCTTCCTGGAAACTATGCGCAGGCACATGAAAAATAAGGAGGTGATTGGTGACAACCAGCATGGCTTCACTAAGGGCAAATCGTGCCTGACAAATTTGGTGGTCTTCTATGATGGGGTTACAGCATTGGTGGGAAGGGAACAGCAACCCTGGAAGTCTAGTGGAGTGTGTCCCTGCCCATGACAGGGGGACTGGAACCAGATGATCTCTAGGGTCCCTTGCAATCCAAACCATTCTATGATTTTGTGATATGTATATGCATCCACTGACTTTTCACTTCAGCAGCTGGATTTTCAAACTCTGGCTTCCATTTTCTACCCCCTTCTCTGATACAATTGAAACTTCAAGTCTGCATTTGCTTTTTGTCTGCATGGTAAGCAATGATGCTTTTACACAGCCCCACTGATTTCACATGAAGGTAGCAGCACACCTGTGTGTCACCACTTACACACAATTTAAGATCTTCAATGTGTAAATGATGGCATAATCAGGCATTAAGCTGCATGAAATACTTAAACTGTCTGGCAGATAAAAGTTATTCCCTTCTCATTCACTGTACAAGTACAAACATAGAGGCCTCTTTTACCATTAGCTTGCAGACTAGTCTTTCTTTCCTGAAAGCGAAAGGAAAAACTGAAAAACTGCTAAAAAACAAGAAAGTAAACAAACAAAAAGCAGGTGTGAGGCCTTCATTAAAGAAAGCCCCTACAATTAATTAATGATAAAGAGGGAGGTGCAGTCAGTCAACTTTTTAACATGTAATTGTCTAGTATGTGAATACACTATAAGATCCCTCCTTTGTGAGCCAGAAATTGAATGCTTAGTGGTGACATACATCATCCTCTCAGACAATAAGCAGCATGTGGTTTCACAAGCTGGGGTCACACCAGCTTGTAGTAACTGGATGTCAATTATTTTCCTTGGAAACAATGACTCCTGGCAGCATTACGCTCCTAGGCTTTTGTGAGAACATAGCAAGTTACCTTGTGGATATGGCAATATTGCCTATTGCTACTGTAGATAATGTGTCTGTCTAATGCAATGGAAACACTTTTTTTCATCTGCTGTGTATCTAACCTTTTTGGTTTGATTGACAATGTTGTGTGAGTGAAGGTATCAGGATTACTGAATCATTCCTGATTAATGGTGATATCATCAGCAGCAATTTTTTAGGCTTAAAGTATTGGTTAGTGCTTGATACTGAAAGAAAGTACATTACAGGGGTAGAACCACAGAACAGAAATCTGATTCAGCTAAGCCTGAAATTTATTGACATTTCTAAAACATGTAAGACATGGAGATACTATTTATGGGGTGAATCCAGTGCAGAAAAAAAAAATGTTTTAAAGTCGGTTTCAAATGCTTTTCTGTATCTATTTGTTATCTCTCTATTCTAAAAAATAATTTAGTTGCCTAGCCATAATTTTATCAAAAACTTATGCTTATGAAGAAGCTGGAATGTTTCTATTTCCTTCCTTAATTATTTCCACCATGAAAGATATCTTTATGCACTCTGTCATCATTCTAGTTAATGAAAAAATTTGGTGACTAAAATATTGAGAGAATAAACTGCTCTGGACCTTAGGTAATCTCAGTTCAGTTTTAATTTCAAATTTAAAATTATTCCAATATTGAAATGTCAGTGGGAAGTAAACATCTAAATAGCCACTATAAAATTACCTAGCTTCTTATCTCGACTTTGGATAGAAAACTGTTAAATATTGGTAAGGCATTTTCCAGCACCCTTTATGTGCTCAGACAATAAAATCTTTAGACTACAGTTTGCTTCTTCCCCATTCATACATAGAGGAGAACGGAATCTCCCATCTCACTTGGTATAATGTAACAAATATGAGGGAGAAAGGGAGCAAAAATGGAGCAGGCTAGGTTCGGTCTGCATGTTGTTTAAATTCATAACCAACCCCAGTATAATCACAAGAGTTACAGTGATGTAAAACTGGTAAGAGAATAGAACTCAGCTGATAAATTCATGACTGAGACTTTCATGTTGTTTTCAGAGGAGCTTTCAGAATGAGCATAACAGCCTTTGAAAACTGACTTGAAAAAGACAGTGGTAAAACAGATGTTAAAGATTAGTTAAGAGTTTCTACAGTCACTGAACCACAACATAATTTGATTTTGTTGTTCTTTTGATAAGAGCTGCATTTCTGGAGCATACTCATGTTCAATAAGCACATATCTCTCTCTCTTTTTCCATTAATGCAAGTAACCTCTAGGGAAGAAAACTTTTCCATTGTTAATTAGGCATGTTTTCAGTAAACTTTCATGCTATATAGAAGCTTATAGTTAAATATTCTTTTATATTTGTGATCAGTTTTTAATGGATTGTGCCTATGTTTTTTCTTTCTCCTTATAGAGCTATTAAACTGAGGAATAACTATTGGGGGAAATGTGTAGTATTTTACTTTTGAAAATCCATTAATATTCCTCACCACTAGTGTGCCTATGTTAATGTAATTTTCAGTAGGTTCATAATGTGGGTAATCCCGGCATCTCCTAATCACTTTCTATTGCCTGGAATTTACATATTTTTTAAGTGAACTGGAGAGATGTGCTGCTGTGAGAAAATATTTGCAAAAAAGAAAACCAGATTCTGGTGCCTTACTTGATCTGTATGTGTATCACTTAACCATGAAAGGACACTAAACAACATTAATAAGCAACTGCTGAACTGAGATGAACAGGATAAGGGAAATGGTGGGAAAAAGCCATGTCTTTTTCCCATTAGTTGTTCAGTCCCAGAATCAGACCCGAATTTAGGGAATGCTCCAAAAACTGATGCCTGGATGCAGTATTGGATCATACTAAATGGTTGCTTAGAAGTAATTTAAAATAAATAAAGAAAAAGTGGAAATTATATTTGAATCAATTTGATAAACTTCATCTCACTAAATATTCCATTTACTATGATAATTTATTATACCCCCTATTTTATTGGGACAGTATCTCTTTAAAAAACAGGCAAAAGGAGATTTAAGCACCTTGTCTTTACATGCTTCTGAAGTTAGCCTTAATAGAGCTAGAAAGAAACAGCTTTTTCTTTTTTTATTTCCATCTGAAATTTTAAACCACTTTTTTAGTCTGGGATAACTTTTCCTTGAATTCTGGGCACAAGACATTTTATTTTGCCAAATTCAGTACACCTAAACTTCTGCTTTCAGCCTGCAAATCAAAATTTTTTTTTCATGCAGATCCCAACCTTCAGAACTCCTATAACAACGGAGGTTCTCGTTCTCCTTCCCCTTCAAGGAGCACTGAACAAGCTTCCAGGTAAAAGTCATTTTGTTTTACAAGCTGACAGTGTTTTATTCTCTGTTAATTCTAATGATGTCTTAGAAACATGAAAAGATTGATTTTTGTCCTTTTATATGTAATATTTATAAATTCTCATTTATTTTAATCTTGTTCTCATGCCTGATATCATTACTAGAATCCTTTGATAAAAAGTACACATTTATTAAGAGCTCTCTCAAATTCTAAGGAGTGTTTGTCTTTTCGTGTGTTCAAACAGGGCAGAAAACAAAATAACTTGAAAAAAAATTTACAGTAAATTTTTCCAAAATTATGGCAAAAAATTTTCAAACTACTTTAAAAAAAGTAAAGAACAAATATGCAATTATTCTAGATCTCCAAATTACAAACATAAATTTCAGATACACATCTCTTCATTAAAACTATTTATAAGTAAAAAATAGCCCTTTAAGCACACAAGTAAACCAACTGAATCACCTGCTATCTATTTTGTACTCATAAATGCATAGCCAGAACATGGAAAATGTTCTTACTCGAATGCATCTCTAAATGTTACAGTACTTCACTACTTAAGATTTAAAATATGTGGGGTTTTTCTAGATATAAACAATAATAATACAGTAGTAACAGACACTAAACTTTAAAAGTACTCATAAAGACTATTACAGGATAAAATTCTGAAATGGCCAACATGCAAAGGTAAATGACAAAAAGAAGAAAAACCATCATCCTATAAGGTTGAGGCCATTTGTTTCTCTTTCTTTCTTTCTTTCACAATTGCTTCCCACAAGAATATATAAATTCTCTTCTCAAGGGCATATGAGTTGTTAGTATAAAGAAACATAAGTATGTAATTCTGGGTCAGGAAAGACTATTATCTACTTTATGACAGTAGCTGATAGCAGTCCTCAAGCAAAGAGTATAAAATATACAGTAATGCTTACCCATCTTCCAGCACTCTGTGGCTTAGAAGCTTCTTAAGTTATGGATATTATCTTTCCTTTTAAAACTTTAAATAGTTTTTACTTCATTAATGTGTTTAATTGCTTTTTGTATCTATTTATAATTTGACATTAACTACTTCCTTTTGCTACAAGGCTCTTCACAGTCTATCTGCAGCATGGAACAAGTACTTGCTTTTGTTTTAAAGCTCTGCATAATGATTTTTTTTAATTAATTTTAGTGCTTTCATTATCAGAAATATTACATAATCACTCAGTTTCTGCACATCTCTTGTAATTATATAGTTGTTTCTCCTTCATTGTTTCTTTTCAAAGTTGAAGTCTATTTTTCTACAGTCTATGCCAACCTGATCTATACTCATGAAAAGGCAGCTATTTCCTTTATAACTTTTTTGAGTGGTGGGGACCAAGCTCTCACTACTCAGCACTCAAGATGCAGGCATATCATATATTTATAGAGTTGTGTAACGATGCATAGTGTTTGATTCTCTATTCTTTTCTGAATAATTCCCACATTTTGACCATTTTCTGGATTAACATTGTTCACAATGACTCTCAAATCTCTTTCCAGTGTAAAGGAGGTAGCTTAGAGCATGTCACGCAGCGCATATGTTTACGGCTATTTTTTTCATCCTGTGTGTTACTTTGAATTTATCATTCTTGAATATCACCTGTCACTTAATCACTTAGTCTCTTGATGCCATGATATTCTCTGTAGCTCTTTAGAGCCAGCTGCTTTTATTATCCTCAGTAATTTTGAATCACCAGGAAACTTTGTCATCTCACTAATTACCCCCTTCTACATATTATTTTTCAATATGGTGAACAGCATAAGTCCAGGCACAAATCCCTGTGCAATGTGCCTGAAAAGTGATCATTTATTTACCCCTTTCTTTTCAAGTCCTTTAGCTGACTATTAATCCACAAAATCTTAAGAACCTTTGCTGAGTGACCTTGCCCAAAGTTTTTCAATATTAACATATGCAACTTGAAATACCTAGATAAAATTCATATTGAGTGAAAATCGACTCATGATGGTAGTATATAACAGTGGGAAATTATTAGTGTTGCTGTCTACCTAAAATCTAATTATCTCTAAAAGGACATAATAGGTATAGAACATTTTTTCTTAGCCTATGGGCTTTGATGAGATGTTGTAGTACTGAGTGTCTGTGTCCTTGAGAATGCTTTAGCCAGGAAAACACACTCTCTTCTTTATAAAGAAAAGGTTGGATTCTCGATAATTTTGTTGGTTGGTTGGTTGTTCTGTTGTTCGTTCTTTTACTGTCCTTTACACTTTTCTGTGATCTGGTATTGACCCATTTACAGAAACCAAAAATCCTGTTTGAAATGCAAAATCCAGAAGGCTGACAGAATTATTGTTCTGAATTTAGGCATTTTGATAGCAATGCTGCTGAGAGAAGTCACACAGAAGTGGCTCTACTGTCCTTTGAATCCCTCAACAATAACAAAATGTGGTTCTTGTTATAGGGAAATCATGGTTAATCTTCTATACCGCAGAAGTGGTCTTATTCCTTCACATTGCATTCTATTTATTACTTATTGCTTGCCCTGTGTTTATCTGCATTCTAATTTGTTTTTAAAAGGAAAGGTTCTCCTATTTCCCGCAAAGACATTTAATTGAAGTGAAGGTGACCAGCAGGTGGTTTGCATAAAATTTCATTAGCCTCTTAGATTGTTTTTGACACCTTTATGAAAGAATGCTTCATTACCATGCAAATGGTCATTGGCCTTGCTTCCAAGCTAATCGCCATGTAACATAACATACATATCACAATGTAATATTCTCTAAGATTTATATGATTAATTCAGCTAATTTCAGAGTTATAATGATACACTTAAATAACTGCAGAATGACAAGTATCTCATACAAGCCATATCATATTATGCCATTAAGAGTATCCAGTACTATTCACACAAAAGAAGAACCAAAGAAAATGTGTGTTTGATACTGTTATCCTTTGAGATAATGAAAATGATCCTTTCTTTCCAGCTCTGAGATGACACTAAAGCAGTTCAGTACAGGAACTGATATTAAGGTCTATTTCTTTGGCTATCTCTAATGAATATGAATAAATGAAGGTCTTCTTGCTTACAAGTTTGCAACCCAATAATACTTGTAATTTCCAAGAAGTACAGTTTTCAAAATATTTTAAAATAAGAAAAAAAATGCCTTATATATATTAAAAAATTGTGTTGTTCTGATATTTCTGACTTCTTTAAAGATCAGATTTTGGTCTTAATTTTTACTCTTATTTCTAGCTTGTACATTAAGCAGTAGAAAATTACACGTGTCAGTATCCACAGACTACTAGCTTATTTTTGGTGCATGTATAGTTTGCATCTTCTGTTGTAGCATTCTAATTTTTCTGAATGCTGCTCTGAACATAGCTTTTGAACATGGATTCAATGAGTTTCAAGTAATACGAGTTACACATATAGAAGGAGATACTCCAAAAGTAGAGTGATTTTTACTGATATTCTTTTATTTTGGGAGTAATCATTTAGAGAAAGATCATTTGAAGGTAATGAGACTGCAGTTTTATTTAAATAACTGCCATCTACATACAGCAAAGCATGGGAATTTGCATGGGTTTACGACTTTTTTTTTTTTTTGGTAAATAATTAAAATAGAGCATTATAATAGTTTGGAACTGCAGGTAGCCAATACTAAGGCAGTTGGATGTTTAAACCTAATTTAGCAAGTATGGAAGTATAAATGCCTGAAAACTGGCACTAAAGTAGCATGTAAGCCAAAAAGTCACAGTAATGTCCTATGTAGTGGACTGAGAATTTGCACTTGTTTTTCACAAATATATAGCAATGAAATTATTCCATAAACTTAATCTCTTTAGAACTGATTTTTATTTATTATAGGCAATAAGTCTTTATGGCTTTTATTGTAACATGTATGCATTTTAATGTAACTTACTGTTAACATTTATGTTAATAGTTGAAGAGCAACCTTCGAACACCAAAAATGATAAAGCTTTGACATCCTGTCTCATGTATGCCTGTCTGAAATGTATGTCAGTGGCATATATAATTTTATGGACATGGACAGCATGCAATTTCTGTGAAGGACTGGAACCTCTAGCACAAATTTACAACCAGGGGGTGCAGCTGATGTACTTGCAGCTGGCCTGCTTGCCCTAATGTAGTGCTATCCATGTACTGGCCTAGTAGAGTTGAAGCTCCTGATGGAGAAAAAGGTAACTGGCAGTTGATGTTGCCAAAGGGTTTCCAGTGATCTGATTGCTACAGAACCTGAGATTACCCCCTGTAGGACTGTTGCTTTAGGCCTTCCCATAGATCCTTCCTTGAGGTCACTGCCTATCCACACCTTACCATCTCAGGTCCCCTTGGGGTGGCTGAGGCTCTGTAGGACCCGCTAAGTACACAGTCACCACATGAATAAACTCATTTCTTCCTGAAGGAAAGCATAGCTTCTCCAAATAGCTACCCTGATTTATAATGTCACATTAGGATTCTATTAGTGCTCTCTATGTAAAGCTGCAGTTCTAGTAATCATAGATAATAATGTTTTTAAACCAACATCTTCAGGAGGGCCCTGTGTAAAAATGGGAATGCTCTAGAAAGTGTTACACAGGAGTTTAAGTAACTGGCTTTCATCTCTTGCCTATCATTAGAACAGTTGATGATGAAGATCACATACTCATGGTGCTTTTCTGAGGTCTGGGCACCAAATTAAATCATTTTTTTTCTACATGATTGTCACTTTTATTCGTTACTTTTCAACTATATAGGTGTAAAGTGAAACTTGCACTTATCCTTCTTTGGAAAGGGGACTTTTCTGGCACATTCACAATCATGCATATCCTGGCCCTGGCTTGGTGGCCCAGAAGGGTTTGAACTGAGAGTAGCAGACTACTAGCATGAAACTAATTGCAAAATTTCAGTGTTAGCAACACTGAAAATGATATTCAATTAGCTAGTTGACAATGTTGCTGTCACAACAATTGTTGCTGCTGCTACTACTGCTACTACAGACAATTTATGACTTTAACAAGCAGTGTCATCTTTTCTGAAATTCATAAGTTTTTATGACAAGAAATGAAATTATGTGACTTAAAGGACCATGTCTTATTCTGACATATGACTTACTCAATTAGTGGCATAAATCTTGCTGAAAATCATGGAAAATAAGTCTCTAAAGCAGTATAAGGGAAAGATTTAGGCTTCTGAATCATTTAGCACCTTAAAAAAATACTTCAGGTCTCAATAATTTTTTTAATTATGTTTTCATATTTATGCCTTTGAGTTGTTTACTTACTGTAATAGTGGACTTGTTAGTCAATATGGAATAAGTATAATTAATGTAAATGTCAGGAATAAAAAAAATGACCTGTTCCATAGGAACTTCGCAAATCATTATCCTTTTATAATTTATCAAACAGACCCTCAACCTTTTTTTTTTTTTTCTTTTCCTAAAGACTCACAACATTGAAATGACTGCGGTCAAGAAGGGAGGGCAGTTTCAGCATTCCACAGTCTGCATTGTAAAGCTCCAGCTACTGACCTTCTGCTCTTTTATTAAGGAAGAAAATCATTTAAAGCATTTCTGCTGACCCAATGAGTAACACAGAATAGGGAGAGTGACGTGATTTCTTTTTTCTTATAAACTAATCTCAGGCCATTTCAAATTACTGTACATCATAACCAAGTCTTTAAATTCCAAGAAAAGATGAATGGACACTCACTGACAATCTCTGAATATCTGTTTTGCATTTCAATATCTTTGCCTTGTGAATAGTACTAAGGTATAGTGCTAGGTGGTTTCGAGTCGAAGACATTTTGGGGCATACTTCCATTACTTTGGTATTCTACTACTGATTTGTGCTATGCGTAATAGCATAATATACACACTATGTGGTAGAGTATGTTAAATGCATGGTATAATTTGTACAGTGCAGTTGTACAATGCATAGAAAGCATGTGAAACAGTGAATCTGTATCACAAAGTAACTGCAGAAGATAAAAAGCTAACTGGAGCACTTGTATAACAATTCAGATGCCAGCTGGAAGTCTAAAATCATGCCTCTGTTGTAAGTACTAGTAGATCCCGATAGTAACTACAGCATGGTAATTAGCTATTAAATCAGTGAGAGCAATATTGCTCCCTCCCAATCTGTTTCTCCAGCCTCAGCTTTCTTGTCTCAGTCTTGCCTTGGTGTTGTGCTTCAGAAAACCTGTTCATCTTAGAAAA
The DNA here is from genome assembly GCA_013400195.1 of Aramus guarauna. Taxonomy (NCBI): domain Eukaryota; kingdom Metazoa; phylum Chordata; class Aves; order Gruiformes; family Aramidae; genus Aramus; species Aramus guarauna. The sequence continues at coordinate 19,364 of VXBL01008501.1, read as the reverse complement.
CCAATCTCACATAAGGACATCACTGCCCAAACCAAGCATGACATACAACCCTTATCTAGCACTTTTTCAACAGAAAAAGCTGGCAATGACATCTTTTACTGCAGCTTCTGTTTTGGCATTTCTATGTAAGGTCTTAATTAGTCAGTTTAGACAGGTCATATGGTATGAATCAATACTGCTCCTGGAATTAGACAGTCAGGATAAGCATACAAGTATGAATACAAGGTTATAATTTATAATTTTCCCTAAAGTTTACTTAAAGCTCTCAGTTTCTACGAATATTCATGCCAGCAAAATCATTAGTTAGAACAGCAGCAGAGATACAAATGAGGCTAATGTGCAGCAACAGTGATTGATTTCAAGATGTAAATGAGTATTTGCATATTTTTGGGGAGCAGAAATCAATCAGTTTCACCTAAATTGTAGGAACAATGTAAATAACATTCATATACCTTATTCATAGCATTCTCCCAATTTCCCTGCAGAAACACCATGAGGTATAGATGATGTAGAGTGTTTTTACCCCAATTTTCTTTTCTTGAAGACCCTGAAGAATTCAATATTCCCACAGTTGGGAATATAGGGGTGGGGGGGGAGAAAAAAGTGTTTAATATATGATTAACTAATCTGGAAAAGCCAAGGTCCTGTCTCCCTTCAGAACGGACATAGAGCATCTCAAGAGTGTGTGTGAGGGGAGAAAGCCCTTAGTTCTGTCCTTTTATATTGTAGGATTCTGATAAGAAGTTGTAATACCATGAGTTATAATTTGTCCTTAAACTTTTCCAACATCTATGCGGCTGTTCAGGAACTGCAAAGTTCTAGCTAAATGCTGCACTGCAACCTTTGATATCTTTCTGTGTTATGATTAATTTAATATATTAATTAATTAAGCATTTCCATATTTATAATTGAGTGGTTATGCATGGGTAATTATCACATTACTACTTAAGTACCATAAACAGCTTCCCTCCCTGAAGATTTTTTTGTCCTTTTTTGCTTTTCTTTCCAAATGCACTGTGTTTATATGTCAAATTGTTCAGCAAATGCAAATAGTAAGATAAATATTTATGTCCTAAGATGCCTTAATTTAAATGTAATTTTCTTTTATATGTTTAAATTTGTATTTACTGAATGATGCTGAATAGCCATTATTACCTGACAAATAACAGACAGTAGCAGTCATGACTGATGACTGAATCCAACTTAATCCTGAATTGTTTTAAAATTTACAGAAAAAGTTACGACTTTAGAAGTTGGTTAAGACAACTAAATTTATAAAATCTATGATATATCACATTTTCTATCACAGCAGTACCTTAATCTATTCCTAGGCTGCTTTTGTCTTTTGCTAGATTCACGTTCAGTAACATGGCTGCATAAGCTAATATCCACCCCACTGCCAGGCACTTTTTCCCACCATCAAGCTGCCTTCTGTGTTTGCTGCTACCCACAGTTACATCCAGCTGTTTATGTGGTGAACTGCGGAATTGATCCAGCTGTAAAAGAGCTCCAACATTTTTGCAGAGATAATTTAAGATAAATTGGTTCATCAATCCAATCCATTCTGTGGCTGCATAAACACTTGTGTTGGCGCTGAGCAGGGGCTCCTGGAGCTGCAAAAGCCTGGAGGATGAGGGTGGGCTGGTGCACCCTACAGCACAGTTGCTGCTGAGGTATCACAGCCTCAACATCTGGGATTCACATTCAACTGTAGCATATCAGGGACATATAATTAGCTCATTCTGACAAAGACCAGTTTTCATCATTGTGCTGTGTACACACATTTTTACAAGGAGCAGTTACATTAACTTTCTGTATTTACTGAAAGCTAAGACTTACCTTTTTGTCCCAAATGAGAAATTGGTAGCTGCAAATCTCACAGGCCCAAGAGGTACCTGCCTTTCTTACATTTATTTATGAGCCACCTTGTGCCCTGATCTTGCCTCTGGATCTGCTAGCGTGGACTTCTGTGCCTGTCACTTAAATCAGCAGAACTTCATGGAGTCCCGAAGGGCCATGCCAGTAAATGAAGATGAGAAGAGCTTTAAGCAAGACAGAGTTAGAAAAGGAGAAATACTGCCATAGTTGGCTTCAGCATCTTTTTTATTTTCAATCACTGAAAGTCCTTTCAAAAAATTAATTCTTTTTAAAATATTTTCTGCTGAAACTGAAGATGATAATTTTATTGTGCAGGTCTTTCTATTATATCCTCTGACAAAACAGCTGAATAGCCACTTTGAACACTGGATTTATGTTTCTGAAATAAACTTTTAGGAACTGCCTTAATTTGTTCCATTTTAGATTTGGAAGAAGTGTAAATGCAGCCTTATAGATTCATCTTTTGCTGAAAACCTAGTTTGCAGTCTTTACCTCTGCTCATCAGCATTCATGTTGTCCATATTGCCTACCAATAGTTCAATTTCTTTATGCTGTTTTTGAGCAAAACTGAATACCAGCTTCCCACAGTAATGCCTACTGTTAGCAGTAAGGGGGACTTGAGCTCAGCACTCCAATGCCATCCCAATTCAGTATCAAACCGATAGCTCTAGAAAGCTGAATTAGAGCTGATAGTTGAAGCAGAACACATTTCCCATTCTCTCTACATTATTCCTGCAAGTGATATCTTTCAGAGGCAGTGCTCTCAGGAAGAAAAATAGTGTACTGCTCTTGTGTCTGGGATATGTATTTGTAAAACTACTCATGCAGCAAGAGAAGTTGAATATTTCAGTATCTGTCTAGTCCTACTCTATGGATATAGAAAAAAAAACCACCAAAAAACAAACCACTGAATGAAAGGTGCTACATTTCTTTAATACATGCTAGGGCAGATTTCTGAGATAATTTTCAAACAATCATAACAGTTTTGTTTGAAAATACTTGCACATCTGGAAACTGTGTATCAAAACTCCTTGTTTGTTAACCCACATACTTTGCACTGCAGTTGTTTAAAGAATCGGGGTGCACGTCTTTGTTGAAAAATAATTTCCCTGCAGATATGCAGAGTGCAGCCTGAATAAATCAGCTAGAAGGACCTAGAAATATACAGACATAAAATGTGCACATTAATTGACATGTTCAATAGCTGCCTCTGAAATTGCCGAGTAAGTTTTTCACACAATGCAATGATAACAGTAAGTACATCATGTTATCTTCCAAAAGCTGAACCAAAAGAGCTAAGGGTAAAAAAGTTTTAACTTATTAGTAAAAGTCAGCCATATAGAGTCAGTAGATATGACTTTTCTAATGCATTTTATATTAGATCCATATTTTATGGATGTAGAAGAAAAACTGTGGGAGGACCCAAGGTCCTCTCTGATGCTAAGGAGAGCTTTAGAACTAGCATTTATATACAGGATAATTATTGAAAGTAGAATTTCCTCTAGACACAATCAGTGCAGAGCTGTTTACAGTAGATATCTGCACATTTTTATCAAACATTTTCTCAGTGCATGGAGAAATGAAGTCTCACAGGGAGAGAATGTTATAATAGTCTAGCAGATTACTATTTTATGTGTAGATCTCAATACTGATAGCACTTCTAATATACGTTGCAAAATACTGGCTGCTTTGCAGGTAACTTGAGGACCAGTAACTTGCTAACCTGAGTCATTGGAATTCTCTAATCATGAACCTCTTTAAATTGCTTTTTTTGTTGGCAGGGGAAATAAGCTTGAAAGAGTTGAGGTGCTTCTGCTTTTTGAGCTCTGCAGGCTCTATATGAGAGCTCTGTGGCCGTACCACAGAGATTGGTGCATTTACTCTCCACAGCAGGTTGCAGTGCAGCGGTCCCCAAGCTAGCAGAAGATGTTTAAACTCCAGAGCTGAAAGATGTATAAATGCATGGATGCCTGTGATTGCTCAAAGCTAATAAGTTCTGCTAACAGGCAGATCTATTTAGCTGGGATGTAGCACTTTGCCGATCCTGCTGCGCTGTTTTGGAAGTTATGCACGTTCAGCACCTCAGCTCACTGCGTAGCCGTACCAGCTTGCCCAGAGGTCTCTGATGCAATGCTCCACTGGGCTCTGAAGACTTGTTTGTACCTGGAATGCTCTGAAGAAATGTACAAGATGAAGCTTGCATGTTGAAAGGATCATACACCTACCCACAGATCTTGCCTTTTCCTGTGTAAAAATGTGAGTAATCTCCTTAGAAGACGAGAGACAAAGTCTCCATGAGAAATAAAAACAAAAGTATTGTATGGTATTCACTCATTGAAGATGTCAGGCAGCTGCTTATATGACTGACTATGGTTACATACAGGTTCAATTCTGTGAATAGTTCTTTGAATAGTTCCAAAAGGGAAGAGCTCCGGTGTATGTTTCAGCAGAGGTGCAGAGGAGAGCAGTGGTGTTGTACAGCAGTTTATTGATAATTTCCTGACTACTTTGCTCTTTTAGAAATGAAATATCTTCTTTGCATGTGAAACTTGCAGATAGCATGGATGCAGGTATATTTAAGGTCCAAACTCACACTTTGATTTAAATAAATAAATAATCAGAAGTATAGTGTGAAGACTTCCATGTCTGGAAAAGATTGTTCCCCTTTAATACAAATAAACAAGATTAAAAAAAATAAAATAAAAAAATATCTACCATTCTGTTATGTTTATTTTTTACCCTATATAGACTATCCTCAAGGACATGTTGTCCTTGTCCTGTACGTCCGTGTGTCTGTGTACTAAATGGACATGGCAATGACATTATGATGACTAGAAGTCAAGATTTTACAGACATTAGCATAAAGAATATGTTACACCACCATTCAAAGACTACACTGACACATTATGAAGTTGTTTTATTATTATTACTATTACTACTACTACTATTATTCCAAAGTTTGACAACTGACTTCAACATCTGATATGGTTTGCTTCCTGGTTGTTTAGAGGACCCTTCTCCTACTCTTCACATTTCAAAACAATATGTGGATTCAGTGTCTGTGTTTGAACTAATAATCATCCCCTTCAATACATGATAAATGGTTTATGGAGACTGTTGTGACTTAGATTCAGTTTCAAGATCTGTCTGATAACAGGTAGACTTTACAGTCCACCTTTAACAATTAATAGGGTTTTGGCTCAACTGGCCTGGGACAATAGATTTTTTTTTTTGTTGGACAGTGTGTGATTACATCAAGATTCCCATTCTTTACCTGCCTCCCTCTGCCCCCAATCCCTTTTCATTCCATGAGAATACTTGGAAAACCAAGGAGCAAAAAGAATTTGTTTGTTTGTTTGCAATAGGATGAATATATGATTTGCATGTCTCAAGAAAACTAAAAAAAAAAAAAGCCTCCACAAAAAGTGAATTCCTCACTTGGAATGTGGCAGAACTGTGGAGTATTTTATTATCCTACCACTTACTTCTGGCATTAGTAAAAACTATTTCAAAAATTTAGAACAGAAGAAAAAAATTAATCTAGTGTTACCTGCTAAAAGAATAGACTCTTTTCTGAAAGAGTAGATGACATCTTGTTTGATCTGAACAACCTAATGCCTGAGCATGTTTGTTACTTCTTTAAGTACTCCTCCATTTGCCTCACCCAGCACCTCATGGACCTAAATTAAACAGAGTAGAGAGATAAAATTAGCATTTTAGTTTATGCATACATTATAGGGTAAAAGTAATTAAGTAAATAAATAAATAAAAATCAGACATGACTCTTAACAGAGATATCCTTAGAGCTTACTGAATCAAAGTGCTGATAACTTCATACTGAAATGCATAATTCACCCCTGTGAAATACACTTACATAGCAAAGATGTGTTTTATATGTATGTATAAATATATATCTAGTCCCTCAGGGTATCGACACTTCATCCTTCTTTGAATTCACAAAATCTCTGAGAGAGACAAGACTGGACATAGGAGTTATAATTCTGAGGAACTGGTTACAAGAACTAGAATTCAATAACTTAATTTAAATATATAAAAGTAAAAACAAATAGTACAATATTCCTTCTTCCTTTCTCTTTCTGCCCTCCCTTCCTGGTGACTTTCATCAGCATTTTTGGGCTTGCATGATTATTAGGTGTCTTGTTTGTAACTAGACTACAGTGTCTGAAAACAACTCCAAAAAAAATGATGCTGTCATATTTGCCATTTAGGCATTTTATTAACCAAAAATCATCTTCCAAGCTCCTCCGTATTGACAGCTACCCTACACTTAATCTAAACTTAATCTGATTTCACAGCAGATTTACAGTGGAGTATTGCTAACAATTTAGCAGAATTAATCTTGCCCTATGGTTGCCTATACCTATTATTAAATACTTTCTATTCTTTATGATTTGAAAGGTTAAATTTCAGTGTTTCTGGGATTTGGTGTTTTGGGGTTTTTGTTTTGTTTTGTTTTGTTTTGTTTTTTCCCAACTTCAGAATTCTTCTTCCATACCTTAATTGTTAAGCATTTTATAAGAAACATTTAGTTATCACAGGTTTATATATTTTTTAAATGAATGAATGTTTAGCATCTTAGGGAACAGAAAATGCTTTTCAATGGCATGCTACAGTTTTCCTCCATCTCCAGTATCTCCACTGTTCATTTACACTACACGCCTGATAACTTTTTCAACTTACCTGAAGGGTACTTCTGTTGAGTAGAGGCACTCCAAGGCAAAATCAATCTTCCTAATGGTGGAGAGAATTGTGCCACCTCAGTTGGTATTACAGGTTATTTAGCATAAACATACGTGTTCCCATTAAGGACTATCCACATTCAACTAAAATGAGTCACTTGTGTAAGAAGTTTTGTTTATAAATCTGAGACTAATTTCCCTAGTCTATTCTGTATGTGCCATGTGGCATAAAATTGTACAAATGTCAGTATGCAGCCTCGTAATATATTTCTCTGAGAGTAAAATGTAAAGTCATTATGCAGTGTATTTCTCAGCAGAATTATAAATAAATAGAATATGAAAAATAAAATCAGTTCTAGGTGAAGACCTTCACTACTTATCTCTCAGTTAAAAATGCAAATATTTCTTCAGTAACAACAACCCACTGACATGGTTGTTATATTAATATACAGTTAATACAGATTATATTAATTAAGTGCACAGATAATGACCTGTTGGTTAAAAGGCTCCATTCCCACTGTTTTTTATAGCTGACTATATGCTCCACATGCAGATGACTGTACTGTGGCTGCCCTTGTCTGAAAGAAGGGTCTTTTCAGTCTTGCACAACACAGAGAGATGGAGTCAGTCAGGTTTTCAACTTCCTCGGAGGTGCCCTCTTTCAAGCTAGAGTCTCTTTCATCTGTAATAGTCAGACAGGAGAGTTTTGCATTTCAGAAATTGTTTAGTCTGTATTTTGGCTGCCTTTTATGTGCTAAAATCTGTGGAAAATTCAGCCTTCCTGAACCTGCCTGAGCGTCTTGTGGTACTCAGCGTTCAGGCAGCTACTCACGTGCCACCTCAGGACTCTGCCTGACTCCTGGTATTAACAGCACTGTTAGCACAGGATTGCTCGCATTAGCATTGCTAGCATAGGCTTGGGGGTTTGGCAGCAGTGCCTGTACACTCTGGAAGGAGTTTTCTTCTGGCTTTTCATCAGACCGTTTTCTGCTTGTGTTTTTGGTGAGGGAGAGGGTGTCCCCGTTGCAGGTGTGGGCTGTTGCTTGTTAAAATTTAGTGCATCTGGGCCATTCAGTATCCACCAGGAGGGAGAGATCGGGCTTGGGCAGGTACAGCAGGGACTGTAGAGCAGCTGCCCTGCGTCTCGGTGTCTGGCATAAGGGCTACAGCGTTTGTATGTGATGCTGGCTGGTGCAGCATACTGTGTTTGACCAGTGTTGCCTGATACATTTGGATCACTCAGTGTTTGTGGTTACAGTGCTCAAGGGCAATGTCAGATCACAGGCTCCAGATGAAAGCAGTGCACAAAAGCTAAACCTCTGTGAGGGGAATTACAAATATTCTGGCCTCTCCTGTGGGTATGTGTGTCCCCTTCTTTAGTGGATATCATGTGGAAGAGTTTTGGAGAGCAGAAACCTGAGGCTGCTGTGACAGCAGAGGCAGCATAGAAAATGGGAAGGTCTGGGGGTGCGGCTTGTGCTAGGGAGCTTTTGATGGCGTTGGAAGCTGGCCTGCTTTGCAGATGAACTGGGGCAATGTACTCAAAAAAGCTGAAATGTGAAGATGAGGTGTTGTAAACTTCAGAAATCTGCTTCCTGGGATAAGTGTGGACAGTCCAGGAAAACTCCTGCCAGTACAACTCCTGGATGTGAACACACCCATGAAGCCCATGGGGTTGCACAGGATGGAACAGTAGACCAGTCAGGAGGTTCAGGTGGAGCAGCTATGTTGCTTTCATGTCACCGTTGACTGAACCTTAAGACCTAGACTGACTAGGCCAGCAACAGAACTTGGCCTCTATGTGCTGATAGTGTAAGAAAACAGTGTAAGAAAAAACAGTGGAATTCCTCTCCATTGAGCAAATATTTCTGACACCTGCTGGCTAAATCTGATCATGTCCTACATAGACAATGACACCCTTATATGCCATCAGCAACCATAGTTTAAAATGGTTATGAGAGTTCACGTTATTCCTGTAATCCATATAGAACTTTATATGACAGATTTTGATAACAGTCTTGAAAAGGGGAGCCTTAAATAAAGACAGTGCATACCAGAATAAAGCTATTAATGGCAGCTGTCAGGGTTATGTAGTCATTCAAAAGAGGAGGTGTTTAAATTAGGGTTGTGCTTTTGTGGTACATTTTATGATATGGTTTTGAATTATGTGGTCACAGTCCCAAAATATTCTTGCAGCATTGAATAAACTGCACCAGGCCTTTTCTCCAGATGAATCAAAGTAATGTCTTCAAGGCATATGTTTGTTGCAGTTGCACAAAAAGTACAGTACGGTCACACAATTAAAAGACTATTATAAATCATTTGTTGAATAGGCAATTTCAATTATGATATTTTCTAACTTTCTAGTATTAAATTAAAAGTTCTTAATGTACTCATAAAGTAGCTTTTTTGGTGCACTTATTTCCTACTTTAGCTTTCTATTTGTTTCGTCTACTTTATTGTGTAGTCAAAATGAATTTACTTTGCCTAATTAGAATATATACAAGCCTATATCATCTTTAGAAATGGAGAATTTTCAGTTTAAATGTGCAATAATTAAGAGCAAATGAGACTGAGTACTTAAAATAGTGACAGCTCTGTATTTTAAAATGTTGGGATGCAGTTGTTTGGTATAGAGAACAAGAAAAGCAAGCTGGAAAGATGCCAGTAAAGGCATACTTACTGAGACTTTCACTTTTATCTCAAAGATCAAAGGAATCCATGATCTTCAGCAAAAATTGAGATTGAAAATGATGAAATTATAATGCACATTGCAGATGATAAGCAAAGTAATTGTTTAGCAATTTGTGGGAAGGTGGAGAGCTTTTATAAGGGAGCAAAAAGACATAAAGTATCCCAACCACATATTTACAGTCTGTCAGAGTCTATGTCTTGAAAAATGGAAGGGTAACAGTCACTAGATATATTCTTCAACTGAAACTGTATTTGTATCAAAAATCAGGATGTACTGTTGCATAATTGGCACAACTGGGGACATCTAATCTTACTAATGTCTCCGTAATTGGTACAGACTATAAAAACAAAGGAATAAAGAACACAATTAGTATAATGAGTTAGACTATTCAACCCTGACTCTTGGCAAGCACTTACCCAAATATTTCCACTGTGTACTCTCTCGGAAATAATTAATGTAGAATGGTATGCCTTCTTTCTTAACAAAATAGCTTTACCATGTCTAATATTTATTACACAGGTTAGTCAAGAATGTCCATACATAGAAAAGAGAGGCACAGTTCTTGCATTTGCTCCCATTTTGTCCTGCATTGAACTGGAATAAGAAAGTGTCGTACAGGGGCCAATATGCCTCTTATAGCATTGCTTGAGATAATAAAAAGCTTTAAATCATCCTAAAACATGCATAGGTTGAAGATAGGAAAGATTTCTAAAAGCAAGTGTCCTGTACCTGTGCTGAAAAAGGAGGTTTGAAGAGAATCCAGGGCTCTACATCAGCAAACGTAAATGGTATATACTTCTATTGACTCAGAGGTTCGTTCCTACTTATGCCAAAAGTTAATTTGTCGTCAAAGCACCATTCAAAGGTTTGATCTCTCACTGTTGCATCAAGAAATCGAGTTTAAGGGTTAAATTTATTTTCCTTTTACATTGATTTTTGTGTAGTTCTGCAATTCTGAAGGATTTGAGGGTTGCTCATAATAGCATGAGCTTCTTTACAGGACTTAATATTATATCCCTAAAAGTTCAGAGACAAATTGAATGACTGAATCTTAACAGTGGCTACTGTCCTCACAGTAGTAATACACATATTATTCATAAACTTCTCTCACCAGATAGTAATTTTGTTTGTGGTTTGTTTTAAATGAGCTGTTTAAAATTCTGTAATTAATTCAGTGTACACGGCAAAAATGACAGATGGTTATGATAAAGGAACTTAATGCCTCGTGGAAGCAAGTCAAACCACAATCAGTAACAGATGTTTTCTCCAAAACCAGATTGTGTGTGTGTGTATGTGTGTGTGTACATACTATATATATATATATATAGTTGGAATACAGATTTATATGTGTGTGTTTATGTGTATATCTATCTGTATCCATAAATGTTACTTGAACACTTCCCCCACACAGGGCAAATGTTTCTTAGTGCAGTAATGACCACATTTATTCCTGTAGTTGTATAAAAAGATTTCTATCAATGACAATTCCTTCAACTCTTCTTAAATTTTAGAAAATGTTTACACAGATATCACTTTTGGTGACTTGTGTATAAGGTAGAAATATATGGTTCTAGTTGTCAAGATGAAAAAAATCAAGGCAGTGGTTCCTAAAATCTTTACAGTGGTGGTAATACTATGGAAAATGTTGATTACACTGTTTATTAGAGATTTCAGAAAGGCCATTACTGGAAGACACCAGTGAAACTGAGCTGGTATTTAACAGAAGCCAGAATAGCTGTTAGCTTATGACTGGACATCAGTGAATTTACAGTATCATAGGCAATCATTGTTTTTCAATATTATCAACTGTTGATCAGAATACATAGTTCACAGCTTATATAAACACACATTTTTTAATCTAACCATCATAATCTCACAGAGCAAACTTGACAGCTAAAGAGAGATTGGGCATTTCATGACAATTTTTTCTACGTCAACCTTCAATCTCCAATATTAGTTATCTTTCATTCAGTCTTGTATTCTGAGCAACCCATTCTGTTGCAGGGGGATGCCATGACTGAAGTAGTCCTTGGTACATGCTTGGGAGCATCTAAGTGTGTCATGAACAAGCCGCACAAGTATTCAGGGACTGGTGATTTCAGCTCTAGACTTTGAATGGCTCCAAAAAGCCAAGAACCTGAACTGAGTATACACCCCGGACAAGACCATATCCATTTGATACCAGCATGCAGATCAGTCCTTCTGTTCACACACCCCTTCTCTTTGCAGAAAAGGGTTGGGCAGAAGTCACAGTATACTTTGATAAGGTTCCTGGCTTAGAAGATCAGAAGTCAGGACTCCAGAGATATGTAGAACCTGGCTGTACTTTGCACACCCTAGGTGTTCTGCATTGATGTGATTTCCTTTGCAACTCCAGGCTCTTTCAGCTCAGCCAGGGTTCACTACTGCCTATGAAGATCTTTTCATCCACATACGTTGACACTGAATACCTATTTGTGCTGTTGGAGAGAAGAAAACAGAAATTAATTATTTGATTTAAATTCTGACACTTCTAAATCTGAAGAGCTCACTTGAGCTACAGATAGAATGCAACCTGCTAGTTATAAGAAAAAAAATAAAATGAGGTGGGAAGTACTTAATCAAAAATTCTTTTGAGGATCACAACACTCTATTTAAGTAAAGAACTCTTTAAAAGTAATTGTCAAATATGTGAGTTAAAAAATTATAGGTCTGAGTAAGGCTCTTCAGGTATTTTGGATTACAGAAGTTTTCATTTATTTATTTATTTAGCTCAGGAAAAACACTCGGTTATTACTTCAGAGAGTAAGAATTAGGTTTCAGTATCTTTAGATTGCTACAGTGCTGTCTTTGTATGGTTTTCCTGCTTTTAGATTTTCTTGTCTTGGACTTGATCATTCCTGTGATGCACTAGGTAATCAAACCCTCAAGGAACTGAGGAGGGTTAAGTATCTCTCAAGTTGTCCTAAGATAAGAAGCTCACTTTTATAGAGATACAGTTTATAAAAGAACAGTGTGGTTATGAAGGCAATACTTATTCAGGATCTAAGATACATAACCCCATCTGCAGTAAACTAACAGGAATTGTTGCCCAACTTTAAAGAGAATTTTAGTGGCAATACTCAAAATCAAGGGCTTCAAAATCACAGAATTATTGCTATAAATCAGTGGAAGAAGTGGAATGCTGAATAGTGAGAGCTCATTGTCTCTAAGCTTGCATAACCACCTCCTTCTGGCTCTTAGCCTAATCGTTAGACCAAACATTATGCTGTTTCGTGATGTGGATCCTATCTGGATATCTAGCTTAGTTTTTGTCATGCAAAAGATGCTGCAAGGCTTGAAGTAATCTCACTGAAATTAATAACTCATTTGAAAGTGAATGAAATAGAGACCTATCTTGGAAATGTTTAAAGGTTTCAGAAGGCTACATTAACGTACCCACACAAAGGGTCCTCCCAGTTGTACTGGAACATTTACAAGCTCGTAGTCCCTCCAGATGAAATCTATTAGAGTCAAGGAGATTGGAATCAGAGATATAATCATTCTTCTAGAGATCTTCTGTTGTAAACAGACAATACTGACATAAGTAATGGTAAGCCAGGTATGTGAATACCCATGTTCTCTTCTCTCAACTTTTGAGACCCCAGCACTGGGCCGTATGATGAGAGATGAAACTTGGGTAGGTCACATGGTGGATCTGAGATACTGCTGTGTTGACCCTCTCCAAGGATCTTCAGACTGTACTCTCTCATTAGGTAGAAAACCCCTAGCTGCAACCCCACATCCTTCTTCCATTAAGTGACCTAAGAGTCAGGTGGACCTGGTCACAGGATGTCTGGTAGGCAGAGTGACAGAGCGAGTGATATGTCAGCGCAGTGCAGAAAAGGAGTGAGGCAAGAGCCTGGCAGACGGGGAGTGTGAGACAGGAGCTGGTGTACTGACACTCACCTTCAGTGTGTAAGAGTTGACAGGCAGCTGTTTGCCCGATGGCATTCCTGACTCTGCATCAGCTGAGTTGTCTGCAAGAAGAGAACAGAAGAGCCTTTAGGGAACTGGTGCTGACTTGAGTCACCTACAACTGAGACTGGGCTGTCGCCATTACTGTCCTCTGCTTAGAAATCTTAGGGACAGTCCCATACAGGAATCATCTACTGCTTCACTTGCACAACTTAGTGCAAATATATTCATTACTTTGCCACCTTTTTTTTTTTTTTTTTTTTAAGCGGAATTGTTGGCTAATCAAATTACCATTTAAAACTACTACTACTGCTGCTACTACTATTACTGCTTCTACTACTGATAATCTGCATTTTCCAATCACATTCTTGTGTACAGTATTTTTTGTTATCAGGATAATTACTGTGCTGTGAAATAGTATCCTTAATTGAGACAATGTATTTTTTTATTTGGTTAATATGGGTTTATCTTTGTTTAAAAATTGTGCAAACTATGTATTATATTATTATTAAAATTTTAATTTCAGATGGTGCCAATCTATCATAAGTGTGACATTCTGATATGCTACTAGAATACAGAGAAAGTGAATGAAATTTGATGAAAAAAATATTCTTGGGAATATTTATGCCTCTGTGAATTTTGTGTTTTGTTCACTGCAGAATCTTTTCACTCTTCACAGACATAATTTGGAGACTACAATAAAGTTTAAAAATAACAATCAGAGCATATAAAATGAAAATAATATAAGCAATTAGAAAGCAGGAATTTTTTTCTTTGGAGGATTTGAAACCCCTTACCAAGATTTTCTTCCTCATTATATGCCATTTCTAAGAATGCTACAGGAAGTAGGAAATACATCACTACCAGAATATGGTGGGGTTTTTTTGTTTGTTTGGTTGGTTTTTTTGTTTGTTTGGTTGTTTTTTTTTGTTTTCACAGGTTTCCAGAGTACCCTCTAGAATTTACCCTCCAGGACAGAAAATCCTCTCTTGAATAATAAGAATTTTAGGACTCCCAGATGGCCATTTCTCCTTTCCTTTGAATTGTTATTATTTAAATTTTAAATAAGTCTCTAAATGAAAAAGCTCACATTCTGGGTTTTTACTTAAATGACTTTTAATAAAATTACTTCAGCTAAGGCATAATCATTTAAGAAGTCTGAAAATACCTTCTGCCCTGAGATTTTTGATGTCAAAATGGAATCATTATCTATATAGCCCAGAAGGATCAAATTCATTTTGCATTATCAATGATATAGTTGAGCAAACAGATGAGAGTTCATATTAGGAAATCGACATATTATATAAGCATATACATATCCTCACATATATATGTGCATACATAAACTATGGATGTATATGTATGTGTATGTCTGTGTAACTGGGGTTTCTTCATATTTATCTGCTCTTTAAAATATAATGACCAGATAGGTGGAATATCCTTGACAATCAGTTGCTCAGGAGAAGATTTCCATGAAAAGAAACTGCAAGCTTGGACACTGGTAGCAGCCTACTAGAGATTAATTTGAATTTTAAGTTTTAAACATGAATGCAGTGGGCCTTTACTTGACAGAAGATTCCACTTCTACTGCAAGCCCTTTAACTTGGGCAAAAAGATGAGGATGATGTCACAAACTCACATGCAGTGATTATAGATACTGTGTAAGTCAGAGGAAAAAGGAGGTTCATTACAGTTATAGTTTATACTCCAGTGGTCCTTAGTTGCCACCGGTGTTAAAAGGCAACAGCATGTTGCAGTGCCATAGGCTGATAAAAGCTTGGGATCCTCGAAAAAAACCCATACCACACACAAAATGCTGTTACAGAGACTCTGTGAGAGATCAAGAGAACACAGAAAAGGTCTATGAAATGCAAATCCAGTCTCGCCCGCCCAGAAAATAGAGACAACGTTATTCTCACTATCGGAATGTCCCTCATACTACGTGAGTGTTTTCTCATTTGGCTCCTAGGCTTTTTCACAGTTTGACATTTCTTACAGTACATAATCCTTGCAACAAGATGCAGTGCTTACAGTACCATAACAAGCAGCAGCAAGGCTTTTCTACATATTCCTCCAAGTTATTTTCCTTAGCATGTGATCAGACTTTGAAAAATATGTTGTTTTGTAGCTGGTTTTGTCACGTAAGCTTCTGCATTTAGAAATAGCTGCGTGAGCAGCAGGAGAATTTGTTCTCTGGCTTGGTCTCTGATTAGATTCCGCTCTTGAGGCAGAGTTTCTCTCTGGATGTTACTGTGTGGGCTGAGATTTCTGAAAGACAAGATTACCAGTTGTGACGATCTGTTCCAGAGCTGGTACATGTGTTGACAAAACAAATGACACTGAGTGTTTATCTGAGCTTCCTGCCACTGAAACCACTATAGCGGGCAAACTGGAGCCCGAATACTGGTATGAGAAAAAAGAAGAGGTAATTCAATTTCTCTAGAAATGCTTTTATACTGTAATCAGGAGATACTATTCAAAATTAAGCAAATAGATTTAAAAGGTTATATACAAATATAAATAAATAAATACCTATATAACTAAATTACTTGAAATCTTCCATCACTGGTAGTTCAGGAATTCACAACATCAAGAAATAAACTAATGGAAAACCAAACAAAACAAACAAAAAACCAAACCAACCAACCAACAACAAAAAAAACAAAACAAAACAGAAGAAACCACACACACCTCCCTGCCCCCAAAACAAAGCGAACATAAAAGCCCCCTGAATTGATAGCTACTTAATTCTGGAAGCCTCTTTCTAACAAGCTTACTAACAAGCATTTCTGTACAGTTAGAAACAGCATCTTCATCGCTAACATGACAGTAGCTTAAGCTTCTTCCACTCAGTGTTGAAACCCCCTTCTCCAAATCCAAACCCTTAATCTCAAACAGCCAGAAGAACATTTCAGTCTAAATAACAAATGTGTTGAAACATTAGGGGATGCAAGTCAACAACATGCCAGATAAAGCCCAAAGTTTGGCAATGAAGGTCTTTTATTTTGAGAAATTTAAAGGGTACACTTGATGCAAAATAAAGCATGTCTCTTTAAACAGCATGTACATATGGTGGTGTATTTACTTGTGTAAAGGATTTTATCTTAAATTCTATTGCACTCCAACTGTCTTGAAAAAGAACAATATTTTAAAAAGCCCCACTCCCTGCTGGTTTTATTGCTGTGTGTCTATGAGAAGCACAGTGTGCACATTGTTAGTAGTTTCTCCTAACAACATTAAATTAAAGTCTTATGCAAAGTATCAGGGAAAACTGTGATATTCTTTGTCCTTCTTAACAAAATGCCTGGTAAGTCTTTTACCTTCTTACCTTCTCTCCACAGCTTCTGATTAGAAACTTACACTGTTTTCTCAAGTTTGAGAAGTATTACTTAGAATAACTCCCAAATAATTGCTCTCATCCCAAACCCCTATAAATCTGTAAATCCCACTTCAATAATCTCTAATGTTTTGCAGCCAAAGTGTGATCAATGCAAAATTTCAACTCCCTGCCTTGTCTTTTAGGGGGGAAAGTGGATTCTGGAAAGCACAGTAGTTGCTATTAATGTAATGTCAACCTGACAGCCTACATAGCTAACCATCGATCCCAGTCCTGGCACTAAGCTGTGTGCTCCTTAGACATGCTGAGTGACTGTATCTTCCATTTCCTCTAGTTAGATAGCTTAGAAGCCAGAGAGAGGATATAAAAATATGAGGCTGAAAGCTACAAAAAGTCAAGGGAGAAAAGTAGTTGCTGCCTGAGGGTCATTCAAAGTTGCCTGAACTGAAATGGTATTCACAATCTGCAGAGGATTAAAAGAGGAACTGCAAAGTAAGCTCTATTTCCCCAGTAGAGATAGAGGCTTCACTGTCTTCTTGTTTCAGCTTTTAAACCTCCATCCTATATTACACAACTTCTACACAACCAGCTCAGGTTCTCATGGCAAAAAGACTCACCTTCAGTCACAGGAAAACATGCTGACCATGGCAAGCACTCTGATACTGTTAGAACAGGAAAATAAAAATCACAGCTGAAAGACACTTCAAGAATCTGCCCTTAACCACTTTTCCACTATTAATTGTGGAAAAGAATAAGAAGCATTCATGATGATGACCTCTGGACCCAGCTAGAAAATAGCTGCTAAGAGGTCTCAGGCTGAAATCAGCTGTGTTTTTCTCTTTTCTTCTGTTTCTGACAAGCCAATACCTATTAAGTAGTTATGCTGGCTTGGTTCCACCTGTTTTTTCATGCAAGGCTTCCTAAATGCAGCAGTAGTAGTCATCCTTACAAAATTTAGTTCCAATATACAATGTAAAGTGTATATATATAAATGCTTTATAAAGCATAAAAATATAAAGCACAGCTTTTCTGGCCCAAAACTTATCTTCAAATAAAGTGTCTTTGCACCAACCTGCAAAACAGAGCTTCCCATTAAAAGCAGATCTGGACCTTTGCATCTACTCTAGTTAGAAGATAAATGATGCTTCAAAACCTGTACGTCCTGAGTTATGAAAATTTAGAATTTAGACAATAAAGAATGCATCTCCATCTTATTAATGGAGTCCCTTGACAGGTATCTGTATAATCTTGCAGGGTTTTTTTCCCTGCATAAGAATCACTGAAGTAACTGGCAAGTCAACCAATTGACCAATAGATGAGCTCTTCCATTTGTGAAGTAATATTTTAAATAAATTGATTAAATTGATTGATTAAACAAAATGATTGATAAGAGGGTAAAAAAAAATTACTACCATCTGGGGTGGATTGACCCTGTCTGGGGGCCAGGTGCCCACCAGAGCCGCTCTGTCACTCCCCT
>VXBL01008499.1:270898-283397 GCA_013400195.1 Aramus guarauna | reverse complement strand
GGGGGGCAAGACCCCAACCCCCCCCCATCCTGTCCCACCAAAAGCCGCAGGGCTGGGGGTACCCCTTCCGCCAGCCCCGCCTGGGCCCCTTCCTTCCTCCCGGCACCCCAAAACACCGCCCTGCCGCAGGGGCCGTGCTCGTGCCGGGCCCAGGGACCCTGCGGGACCCCCACCGAGACGCCCAGCCACCATCCCCGAAACCTGCTGCAGCTCCCACGGGTGCGGTGAGTTTATCCCGGTCTCTGCAGGACCACCCAGACCCCCGGGGGACCCCACAGCACCACTCGGAGCAAAACCAGGACCCCCCCAAAGTGCCACCACAGGAGCTCTGCATCAGGGACCCCACGGGGGGGGACGATACAGCACCAAAATGGGCGCTCAGCGTCGCCTCCCCAGAGCCCTGGCGTGGCTAATACCACAAGAACTCGGCAAAATAAAGTTATTTTTCAATTCTGGGCCTGATGCAGATTTGGCTACGGCAGCCTGAGGCTGGCAGAGCCCAGCTTCACCTCTCCCTGCTTCTTTTCACCCCAAATATTTAAAAGCTGCAAATATTTCCTCCCAAGTATTTCAGAGCCGATCCCAACTCCCTCGGGGCAGGATTTCGGGCTTCGCACCGTGCTCAGACCTCGCATCCTTTCCGGCCGGGGCTGCCTCATGCCAAGATAATTCCGTTATCGCCTGCTTCCTCTGGAGGCAGCCGACGGGCAGCGTGGCGAGAGCCACCGGCGCGGCCGCGTCCCCAAGCACGGTCAGTGACATCGGGGTTCCACCTCTGCAGAGGTTAAAGCCACTCGGGGCACAACCAAGAAAAAAAGGCCTGTAAATGTAAAGTGCCATTTATTTTATTTTTTTTTTTCCCCCATGATGAAAATACCGAGTTTAAAAAAAAAAAATAAAAAAATTGCACCAACAAAACGCTCGATAGGCTTTCTCCTCCTCCTCCTCCAAAACCCAGCACCAAAACCCACTGAAAATACCCTAAAGCTTTGTGAACTGTCCCCGTTCCCCTTCTCCCATTTCAATTAAGAGGCAAAACCGTAACGACAAGCACCCCCCACGGCTCCGGGGCCCTTTGCCCACACACGAGCTGAGCCAGCAAGCACAGACCCCCCAATGCCCCCCAAATTTGGGGTCTCCCCCCCAGGGTTTGCCTTGGCGGGGGGGGGAACACGCAGCCACCCCCGGCGCTTGCCCCAAGCAGGGCAGCACCTTCGGCCTTTGCTGGGGAAGGGGAAAGAGAAGGGTACGAGGGGGTTGGGGTTACCAAACCAGGGAGTTTGCTGTTGGGGGGTGCCATGGCGGGACCTGAGCGCAGGCAGAGGGGATGTCAGCCGCCAGCCCAACGGGGGCAAAAAAAACACAAAACAAAACAAAAAAAACACCACAGCCCAAAAAAAATGGAAAACACACAAAAAAAATCCTACCAAACTTCCAAAAATCATTTCCTCGTAGGGGGGCTTGGGGACTGCAGACTCCTGCGGAGGGCAAACAGAGGAGCAAATCACCCCAAAATCCACAAATGTGGCGGAAAGGGAGGTGACAGCAGGGAGCTGCCATCCCCGCTGCACAGCCGGTGCCGGCGGGGACGGATCCAGCCACCGCGCCGGGGCTCAGCCCCCGAGGGCCTTCGCGGGCAGGGGGGGACGTGTCGGGGAGGTGTGGGGCAGGGAGGGACCGTCAGGCCAAGGTGGCCTTCGGAAAACACGCGGGCCTCGGGACAACGCGGGTCTCGCCGGGGGGGTTCATCCGCTGCCCGCAACGCCCTGGACACCCCGCTCCTCCCGGGGTGCGGAGGGCTCCGACGGGGAGCCCTGGGGCTCTGCGACAGCCACCACGGCTGAGGCCGCTCCTGGGATGGGCGAGAGGAGCTGGAGAGGGAAAGCCGGCAGCCCGGAGGGGTTTCACCCTTCCCCAGGAGACGGTGGGGTCAGGAGAGGGACCCCCCTGTCCCGGGCTAGCCCTGGCCACGGTGGGCAACCGGGCTCCAACCCCCACCTCTCTGCTGGGGCAGGAGCTGGGGAAGGGAAATCCGCACTCTCCCCCCGGCACCCAGAGGTGGGGGGGCCGCAGTCCCGGGAATGCCGCTCACGCACCCACCCCACAGCTCCCACCGCCAGCCGAGAGTTCGGCCTGCGCTCAGCCCATCAAGACCCCTCGCTAAATATCCAGTGCGCAACAAGAAGAGGAGGCTTTAAAAAAAAAAAACCCCAACCATTTCAAAAGAAAACAAAGAAAAATACAAATCTCTCCTCTCCTCCACGGGCTGGGAGGGAGCTCACCGCTACGCTCTTCTCTGGCTCAGCCATAAATCACCCCGCGGAGCTCCTGCCCACCTCGGCAGGGTGCCCACCTCGTCCCTGGCCGCCCCGGCAGGACGGTGACGCTGTTTCGGGCCACTCTAGATAGGGTTTCGCCATTCCTGGCCCCCACCGATTTCTCCACCCCGGAGCCTGTGTGAAAACCAGGGAGGAGGCAAAACATCCGTCGTGCAGGTCCACCGTCTCACACACACACACACACACACGCAAGCGTGCTCACACACCGTTATTTTCTTTTTTTTTTTTTTAAACCCAAGTGAACATGTTTCAAAAAAACCCCAAAAAAAAAACAAAAAAAAAAAAAAAAAAAAAAAAAAAAAAAAAAAGAGAAAAAATTAACATAAGCAGCACCACATTTCCCAAGTGTCAGGAGCTCCAGAGCTGGAGCAGAGGCCTGGAACGCCCCCGCATCGAAGGAAACCAACCCTGCTCTGGCGGGGGGTCGGCCCACAGACGCTTCTGCGGGGACGGTGCTTTGCCGCTGGGACACGAGGCGCGAAGGGGCCGGGGAGAAGGAAGGAGGGCAGTTCTGTCATTTACTGGAGGGGAGGAAATGGTGACAGAGGCAGATGTACTGACACCAGGCGGTCGGCTCGGCCCTCACACGGCAGCGCGGGTGGGCGTGCTGGGCTGGTTCAACCGCAGCGTTTTGCACAGCCAGCCGGCGAAATCCACTTCCTCCACTTCGGAGCGTTTGATGAAGGTGTGACTCTGAAAGCGAAGGGAAAAAGGATGAGGAGCATCGCCGGCTGCTCCCCGGCTCCCAAAACCCGGCCCCGTGCCGTGGCGAGAAGATCCTGGTGCGACGGCCCAGGCTGCTCTCAGGCAGCGAAAGCAGATTTTGAGACAGTATTTGGGTCTTGTAGCCCTGCGGCTACCTAGTCAACACAGGCATGGGAGGAAGGAAGGTTTAGAGAGCAGAGCCTGCGCGTCCCCAGACCAAAACGCTGCTCCGTAGGGGCAGGCAGAGGAAGATGCTGCAGCTCCCGCGCTCCCCGTGGTCGTCGCTTGCCCCGGGACAGCAAACCCTGCTCCCCCAGGGGCGGAAGGTCACGGAGAAGCACAGGCCGGACAGGACAAGCTTCGCACAGGGGCAGGGGGCCACAGGGACACCGGCCACCTCCTTGGGAGGGCTGCACGGGAGCAGCCGGATGTAGCTCAGGGGCTCGGCACCATGCGAGGAGGAAAGCTGAGGTCAGCATGGCTAAACTGGGCTCACAGACTGGTTTGGGTGGGCAGGGACCTCACAGCCCACCCAGTCCCACCCCTGCCATGGGCAGGGACACCCTCCACCAGCCCAGGTTGCCCAAAGCCCCATCCAACCCGGCCTTGAACACTGCCAGGGAGCCAGGGGCAGCCACAGCTTCTCTGGGCACCCTGGGCCAGGGCCTCAGCACCCTCCCAGGGAAGGATTGCTGCCTCAGATCTCATCTCAAATCTCCCCTCTTTTAGTTTAAAACCATTACCCCTCCTCCTATCACTACACTCTTTATCAGAGAGTCCCTCTCCAGCTTTCCTGTAGCCCCTTCAGGGACTGGAAGGGCTCTAAGGTCTCCCTGGAGCCTTCTCTTCTCCCGGCTGAACCACCCCAACTCTCTCAGCCTGTCTCCACAGTAGAGGTGCTCCAGCCCTCACATCATCTTCGTGGCCCGAGCAGGTCCATGTCTGTCTTATGCTGGGAACCCCAGAGCTGGACGCAGGACTCCAGGTAGTCTCAAAGTAGAGGAGGAGAATCCCCTCCCTCGACCTGCTGGTCACACCGCTCTGGATGCGGCCCAGGACGCTGTTGGCATCCTGGGCTGTGAGCTCACATCGCCGGCTCATATTCAGCCCATACGCTCACCTGCCCAACTCTGGAGGCAAATGTTTGTCCCAGGCACCTCCGCAGACCTGGGACAGCCGGGTGGCTCCCATCCCAGGCTCTGCATGGGTTAGATACGATCGCTGCCTTTGAATCAAAGGTGAGTCACTCCCAGGCTCTATTTAGCTCATCTGAAGCTCAGCCTGGGAGTTTCCAGCCTTTTGAGCATGAGAAGCACAGAGGGACGGGGCAGCAGTTTGCAGATCTGGCACAACCCCACTGTAGAAAGAAAATTACTCTCTGCACTTACCATCAGCATCTTCAGATCTGCCCGTTCTGCTGGATTTTTAATTAAGCTGAAATGAGAAGAACAAGAGAGCAAAACCAACGCTGAGACATTTTCTTGCAGCAAACCGGTTATCTAGCCAGAAAGGTCTCCAGCTTCACCGAAAGCCACTCGGCCTCCCGGCTGCTTTCCCCAGGAGCCTGGCAGCATGGAAACGGCTCAGAAACATCATCTCCAACAGCCCAGCTCCTAGCGAGAGCTGCAGGATCCGTCTCTTCTAGACCGTGTGGATGAACTGCGCCCTGCAAATGGAGAAGGAGGACCCAACGTTGGGCAGGCGTGATTTTTGTAATGCCCAATCTCTGCGATTTAACAGGAGCTGCGGCAGCATCTTCAGGTGTCCCCCCACTGCATGGGAAGGTCTGGAAGTCGATGGTGCGTGCCTGGTGCCTGCGAGGCTGTGGCGTGACTCACAGCCCCGGCAATCTGCTCCACCATCCCCCTGCCAGGCTCATATTTAGAAGGTGCTGCGATACCGCTGAGCATCACCACAAATAAACCGTTTTTATTCCAACCCTTTCCAAGGCATGAGTTCCCAGCACAATGCAGGATGACACTGAACCCAGGGAGAAAGCACCTACAGAGCATGGAGAATATTGCGTTGCGCTGAACATTTTGGGTGGAGCGGCAGGGAGCCTTGCAGAGCTGTCAGGGAGCACGCACAGGCCTCCACCTTCAGCCGTAAGCAGAAATCCTTACCATTTATTTACAAACTCCTGGAAATCTTGCGTGAAAACTCCATTCGGCAGCTTGGGAGGTGGCTGCAGAGAAAAGGAGAAGGGTTTTCTGCATCACTGTGTGTTAATGGGTCAAAAAACCCCAAAACCCCACCAAATCAGTGGCACCTCCAGCCTTTGATGAGCTGCAGAAGAGCTGTGCTCTACAGCCATCCTCCCCCCCAAGCTGTCCTTTGCAACCAGGGAACTGCTCCCGGCCGTTTCCCAGCACATCGCTGGGCTGGCAGCAAACTGCTGCCCCAGCACCACGTGGGGCTGCTGGGGGGACCCCAGGCTGAATCACTGCCAAAACTCAGGAGACCAAAACCGCAGCGTGACAGTTCTGGATCCAGCCTCGCAAATCCCAGCTCTGGCAACGCCCACGGTGGACGAAGCTGATCCAGAAATGATAACTGAGGGTCAGCTCCCATCACCTTGGAAGGAGAAACTGCTCTTTCCACTTGCTGGTGGGATGGACCCAACCTTGCAAGTCTGGTAGGACATTTCAGCCTGGGAATTTAGCACTGGTCCCCCTCGTCCAAAGGGCTTCGTCAGAGAAAACATACACGACCTCAGCATCTGCGCAGAGGAGCTGGTCATTACAGAGCTCAAGAGCTCCCCTCACTGCTCTCCTCTTTCAAGGATATTATGAACTTCCCCCTACAGAGCCTTATTTCAAAACCAGAGATGCTTTTGCAATACAAAGAGATGGAAGAGGGAATGGAGGAAGAAGGAAAGGACATTAGTGCAGCTCAGAGGGGCTATCAAAAAACCCATTAAAGCAAGAGTTCCGGAGCCCACCCTGACTCAGCAGGGTGGACATGGCACTGTGGTACCTCAAGGAGCCTGGCAGAGCCAACGGTAAAGAAATACCCACCTCATTAACTATATAATCCAGCAGTTCAAAGATGGCCATCGCAGGCCGGCTGTCCATCCCATGGCCTGCATGGTTAAGATGACAAAAACAGCGGTGAGAGGCTGTTCAGGGACAGCGAAGGGCTTCATTTCGTGTGAAAAGCACGTGTGGGACTTTTGCTGGGAGAGGCAGAGGCAACCCACTTGGGAACTGACTCGCAGTTAAAAACAAACAAAAAAAAACCCCAACCAAAACATACTCCAAAATTTCAGATTTCTTTCACCATGCCTGTAGTCCAGATTTACTTCCTAGCTTGGAGCCATTGGAGAGTACCAGACCATCTGCTGTGGCAGGCTCGCAGAGCTTCTAGAGCCTTCTGCTTCCAAGCAAATGGCTCAAGCGGGGCCTCCTTCAAATACCCGTGACAGTTTGGTGCTTCTACGAGAGCTCCCAGCAAAGCTGTTCCCAAAAAGCTGTCCCCAGCTTGCAAGGAACCTGTTGGGAGCACAGGCAGAGCCTGAGCAGCCACGTGTGCTGTGACGGTGTCCCTCAAAGGATCTCCTCCAAGGGGTTCATGTGCCAACAGCCTACGACGTCCCCAGCACGGGGTGCTTTGCTGCGTGGCTTGAGCCTTCTCGTGGGACATAGCAGGGTCTAAAGGCAGATAAACTGAGCTCTTCAAAATCTTAACAGACCCTGGATAAACTCCTGAGAGCCATCTCCTCACCTCCCCGTGCAAGACCAGCCTCCCACCTGCGCTCACTAGGAATTAAACCTCCGCGGCAGAGTGGATTCTGCCAGAGCACCGATGGTGCTCCACCTGCTCTGCAGAGAGGGGCCTCCCTACCAGCACTCAACTCCCCTCCACCACCTCATCCAAAGTGACTTTTGGCTAGCCCAGCCAGACCGAACAAAACCCGACCCCTTCTCCCCCACGTCTGTGTGTTGTTTCCAATGCATACGACAGCCCCTACCACTGACGGGGCGTCCTGGGGGCCTGGCCCGCGGCGAGATGCTGTGAGATTCTCCCTCTGCCCCGTCTACCACAGGACGGCCAAATATTGCTTCCAGTTCCTTGGAGTCTGGCGGGGGAATGGGGTACCTTCCGATAGACAGCTCCACTAGCGACAGACCCATGCTCCAGATGTCGGACTGGACCGAGTAGTGGGTGCCCTGCAACCGCTCGGGCTGGAAGGAAAGATCCCAGAAACACACGTATCGATATTCTGAATCAAGGTGAAGTCATAAATATCACGTGCTGAAATTAAATAGATGAGACTCGATATCCCGATGGCCTTTCCACCTCAGCTCTTCACCCCTCCAGGGAAAGGTCTATCCCAAAGGGGATGCAAAAGAAAGATCATGCGCAAACGTAAAGCACTTGTATACATCTGGTCAACAGCCACAGTTGAGCAGCATTTACAGCTGCTTGTGCTTAGGAGTCCAGAGCACACAGTAGGAATCTATTTCTCTGTACACCAAGATGTAATGAACTCAATTTATTAACCTTGGTTGGTTCTACACACCCCCCTTCCTGTTAATACCCAAGAGGAATCTGAGGAGCAGAAAACCTACTCTGGGCTCTTACCCTTGAAAGAAAAATGTAAAGAAATATATATATATTAAAAAAAAATTTAAATCAAATGCAAGTCATCCACACTGGCAGGTTTGAGTCAGCTGTGCAGACCCAGTGGCTGAGTGCAGAGGAGCTATTACTTTTAAATAGCCACTGTCTAACTATAACTGTACTGGAATAACCATTCCCAAAATATGAGAGCAGCTCAGGCCTAAGCACAGAAGCGCAGCCTGATAGCTTCCCTACTAACCCACCGCTCGTCCCCAGCCACGACCCCACACGGTGCGGGGAGACGACCCTCCCCACCCTCTGCCTTTCAGCCAGCAGGTCCTGGGGACTCTGTGCCAGCCAGGAGGGAATTTTATTGTCGTGGACACCGTTATTATCTGCAGATGAGCCAACAATGATGATTATTCTCATTTAAAGGAGAGGCACCACCAGCTCTTCCTGCAGTTCACTCTGGCTTTAATTCCCCATTAGCCTCCACCAAACCCCTCCTGCCCCTGACTGGTTTTACCCCCATTTTGCCAGTGAGCACACGCGGTCAGAGCAGGAGGAGGTGGGCGTACCAGCACCTGCGTCCACTCTGCACTCCGTTTCACAGACAGGTCTTTGTACACAGAAAGAGATTTTTTTTGAACCCACAAACGCTCGCCAAAATAAAACATGGAAGTATTTGTAGGATCTGAAGTGTCTTTGCAAGTCTCTGCACTTCCACTGCTATCTGGGCACAGGTTGGAGCCAACAGAACCCCAACTCCTCAAGAGGATGCGGAGGCGTCTGCTTCTCCGCACAGGACAGTGCCTTGAAGCACCGGGCTCACCCCCGATGCGAACAATAGACAGGGCACTCCGGGTGAGGATGGAAACACAGAGCAAAACCGTGAGTGAAACAGACTCTATACATTGATTCTGTGAGAGCCGAGTTGAACCTAAATTGGAAAAAAAAAACAAAAAACAAAACCGCAGAGGGAAAGTTGAAAGGAACTTACAGACATGTAGGACCGAGTTCCCACAAAAGAGTTTGCCATGGAGTCAATGAGTTGGCCGCTGACCCCAAAATCACACAGCTTAATTTCTCCCCGAGAATTAACCAGGATGTTAGAAGGCTTCACGTCTGACAACAGGAAGAGAGAAGAGCATAAACACGACTCTAGGTAAAACGCAGGGCTCTTGTACCACAGGCAGTTATTTTTAGGTTCCTCCTCTCACCTCTGTGCATGATTTGGTGCTTCTCTCTCAGATATGCCAAGCCTCTCAGAACCTAGAAGGAAACCAAAGGCAGGATGAGATCAGAGCTGGGAAAGGAAGTGCTTTCCCTTCGGCAGGACACGTTGCATAAACTCCGGGTGCCGCCACGCTGCAGCTTGGTGAGGAAAGCTGCCCCATAGTGTCCATGTGTTTCAGGGTTTGCAATTTATCACCACGTCAATCACAGATCT
This sequence comes from Aramus guarauna, assembly GCA_013400195.1. Taxonomy (NCBI): domain Eukaryota; kingdom Metazoa; phylum Chordata; class Aves; order Gruiformes; family Aramidae; genus Aramus; species Aramus guarauna. The sequence goes on along the minus strand of VXBL01008499.1, from coordinate 274,340 downwards.
TGAGTTTACCGCCCGAGAAAGCTTCTCCCAAATCTTCTCCAGAAGGCAACACCGGACAGCGCAACGCAAGGGGTCGGAGCTATGGAAAGTGGTTGGGAATATGCTCCCTCCCCCCCCTTCTCGCACACACCACCTCCTCTTGCCCTAGGTCAGGACAGGAGAGCGCATACGGGGAAACAAAGAAAGCTTCTTCAGGCAACACAAGCATTATTCCCAAACTGCGCCCAGAAAATCCTTACCAGAAGCTCAAAGAGCAGCTGTAACTCACCGCTATACTGACTTTCCCCAAGATTTCCTCGGGAATTCTTTTGGCTTCTTTCAACACTTGATCCAGAGAGCCGCCATCCTAAAACAAAGGACATCGAAATGATCAACATGGCAATCCTCGGCAGGAAAACAGAGCAGCTGGCTGTACAGACAAGCATGCCCAGGGAAGACAAGTGGTGTACGAGCAGGACACAGCATCCCAGCTCAGCTGTCTGCACCAACTAGACATCAAGCACACTACTCTTACAGCAGGGGGAAAAAAAAAAAAAAAAAAGATATCTGGTGATCAGAGCTCCAGCTTCTCACTGAAAACTACTTTAATGCTATCTTCTATCAGCTCTGCTTCTTGCTATTAGTTCTCAGCTTCCTTTCCCCCAGTGGGAAATGCAAAGATGATGCTGTCAGCACTGATCTGGAGGAGCGACAACACTATTCTCTGCCAGAGACAACAGAAAACGCACATCGTGCTTCACAGCGAGCTCTGTAGAGCGGCAGGTTTACAACATTTCCGTTTGACCAACCCCCAGACCTCTGCTTCCGCTTTCCAAAAAGTCGATCTCTCTGACATTTCGATGCCCAAGCAGGAGCGTGCAGCTCCTCCCGGGAGCACAGTGGCCTTGCTGCAGCCAAAGCAAGGAGCCAACGCAGGTGCCAGCACCCTGTTTCACCTGCAGTTTTGAGGCCCAGGGAGACACGACTCAGAACAGTCCTGCGAGCAGCAGTCTGCAGAGGAGGAGCCGGGACTCACCATGTGCTCCATGCAGATGGAAATCTCTCCATCACTGTAGAAGGCTCCATAGAACCCCACTATATATGGGGAATTACACTCATGCAGCACCTGCAGCTCTCGGATAATCTGATTTCTGATGGCCGGTTTGATTTCTAAATGAATCAGCTGCCAAGAAAGAAAATAAAGTATATTCAAGGTGTAACGCCTGGAAAAGAAAAAACAACTTACAGGAACCACATCAGCAAGTCCCGAGTGTTGGAAAGAAACAAAAAGTTTACATCAAAGCAGAGTTTCCCTTGAAGACTTTTTACCATTTGCAGACTAACGTTAAGGATAAAGGAGAGGTAGAGCCCTGCGCAGCCTGTTAGCGACTGAAGCAACTGCCGGCCACGTAACAGGCGGAGATCACACGGGATAAGAGAGGAAAGACAAGTCAGAAGTTTGATGCAGATCTGACTCAGCAGACGGGAACATTTTCACAAGTTCTGTAGGTGTTGTAAGAAGAGGTGCTCTGATATCAAGGAAACCACAGAAAGTAAAAAAAAAATAAATAAATTCATGAAGATTCTGCATGTGAAAAAGCAGTTGCTTTTTTCCTTGGGCTCCTTGGGTCAGTTAACACAGCTGTAGATAGGGGAGCCAGAGGCTAGAAAATACAACGGCAGGTCAGAAAAAAGAGCCACTGTTACTGTAAGCTCTAGGACATCCACGCCCAGGGACGTCTGTCCTTCCCGCAGACCTGCAAAGGCCGATCTCTGCAGGAAGAACAGCAGTGCTGCAGCTCGCCTTCACTTCAGTTTCTGAACAGGGAGCTCCCAGAAATCTCAAAACCACCCAGCGACACCCAGCGCTCCCAAATCAAATGCCCTGGAAGACTCTGAGAACTCAGCTCTGGGTGAAGCCACCTAGAGAAGCGGATTTGCCCATGGAGACCCACTAAACCATCCCAACAGCGGGTCAGACCAGAGACGTCCAAGGAAGCCGTCCTGCGGACAGGTGGCCGCACTGTCCTCACTGAGCACTGCCTTCCCTAATGGGCAGACGAGGGTTTTCTACTATAGGGCACCAGAGGAAAAGACGTCGCCTATAAGCCCACGTTTGAGACGAACTGATGTCACGGCTGCTTGGAACGACCTCGGGGATCTGTTAAGTGGGCGGTGAGAGGCAAGGAACACGTGCATCAAACTCCTGTTTATGGAGGGACAGCCACCCGTCCCTCCACCCGCCATTTCCAGTCCTCGTTAGCCATGACCTAGGATCCTCAAGAGATCTGCTTCCATCCAGTTTAGCTGAGTTCATTAAAAACAGCTTCACTGGAAAAAAGAACAAACTTATGTTTTCACACAAGGCATTCTAAACCCCAGGGACGTGTCGCAGAGGGCGCAGCCTCTCCCAGGGGACCCGGAGGCAGGTAGAGCGGCCAGGTCGCTCACAGAGCCGAAGCAGAAGAGGTTCCACCCAAAACCCAGCTGGGAGCAGCTGGGGCCGCGGTCACAACCCAGGTGAGGTGGTCAGGGTGCAGCTGGGTCACTGCAGAGAGACCCCAACCGCAAGCGGCCCTCCTAGAGCCGGGGCGAGCGCCAGACGCTCTCCAACACAACACCACAGCCCACTCCTCCTGCTCCCCCGTTACCTTCCGTGCCATAACGAGCCCTGAGGGTTTGTGCTGCACTTTGGTGACCACACCGCCATTGCCAGCCCCCAATTCGGAGATCCTCTCAAAGTCATCGTCCTTCAGCTCGCCCACTTTGGCTTTCTGTGTGAGGAAAGCTTCCAGGCGCTTCTTCTGCTGCTCGTCCAGCTCCAATTCCTCGAGCTTCTTCTGAAGGTCCACCAGGTTTGCCCTGGAGAGGGGAGCAGGAGACAGGAGGGACCGTCAGGAGGCTGCAAGGGCAGCACCAGAGAAAGAAGGGTGTTTTGTTGTTTGGTTGGTTGGTTTTTGTTGTTGTTTTTTTTAGGGAAGTGGAGGGAAATAACTGAAACCCATCATCTGACACATACTCAGCCCCTGACATAGCAGGAAGACTAAAGCAAAGCTCTGGAGAGAGGCAGGGCTCAGCTCCGGCGCTGGCAGGGTCACACCGCCAGCGAGACCCATGGTGCAATATCTGCCCAACACGCACATCTCCTCTGGAGAGGAGCTTTAGTGCAGTCAGCTGTTTTGGGAAAGCCAAGGAGTAGGGAAAATCCTTCAGCCCTTAAAGAGGCAGCACGGCTCAGCCTGCAGAGAACGGCAGCACCAGCAACCTCTCCCCGCACGGTAAGCCCAGCTTGGCTTTCGCTGCGAAACACGAGAAGGGCTTTGCGAGGTGCCCAGCAACCCCTTGCTCCGCCACCCCCAAACCCGCGGAGCACAAAGGGGTGCCTGTGCTCCCCCCGCACCTGCTGCTGAGCTCCCACCACCACGCAGGCTCCAGCTGCTCTCTCCCAGTTGCTGCCCCCCCC
>VXBL01008499.1:205787-244662 GCA_013400195.1 Aramus guarauna | reverse complement strand
CGGCCCCGATCGCAATGGAGGGGTCCCAACCTAAGGGGATCGTCAGCGTTTCGCAGTTTGGAGGGGTTCCTGATGGCTGTGGAGGGGTGCCCAGGCTGAGGTGGGCCTCGGGGGGGCCCTGATGGTTTGAGGGGGGGCCCGCAGGCCGGGAGGGGCCCCTGGGGGGTGCGGGGAGGCTCAGGCTGATGGTGGGGCCCAGGCTGGGAGAGGAGGCAAGCTGGGTTGGGGGTGCCCGGCAGGGCAAGCAGGTTAGGCCTTAAAATCATGGGGGGGGGGGCCTTGGGCCAAGGGCTCGGAGACGGGCAGACACCGCCGCCTGCGTCTGGCAGGGAGCAGCGGACGGGGCGTTTGGCCCCGAGAGCGTACCTGGTCAGCGCGGCACGCTGGCTCTTGGTGCGTGGAGCTGATGCCTGAGGCGGGTAGGGCGAGCGGGAGCCTCCCTGCCACGGCTCGCGCGGGTCCCTGCTGAAGTACGCTCCGCCAGACTTCGCTCCTGCTGAGTCACAGACTCCCAAATTACGTGGTGCGGCTGATGGCCGCCTTCAGCCTGCGGTGAGAGCGGCTGTGCTGGTCACAGGAAGCGGCTCTTGAAGAGAAGCGTGTGTTTGGGAGTTGTTCGTCCCTGTTCGTTGCAGGGGAGCTCTGCCAGCAGCCGTTAGAAGTGGCACAGACCAGAGGAAAAGGGGTGAGGGAGAGGCAGGAGATGCTGTGGGTGGTTTGGGGGTTGTTTGAAGAGTAGGTACTGAATTTCCAAAGGAGAAAATAACCGTTGTTCAGAACCTTCGGCCTGAAAATCTCTTGGACTTTTATTGGTCTTTTTGTTCTTTTCCTTTGATGCGTCACGGAGTTCTCTTTCTTCTTTTTTAGTTGCAAAACACGGGGTGAATACATCTCTAAGGGGAAGAAATGCCCATAAGGAGACTGTTCAGCGTGAGGTGACTTCCCATCCTCCACTTGTGCGGTGCCCGGCAGAGATCACTTCCAAGGTGAGGTATTTTCCCTGTTTTCCAAGGAGGCTGCACGATCTGCAGACTCAGATGTGTCTACCCAGGCCGGACAGGAAAGGGGTGTTCCAGCAAAGGCTGAGTCTGAGCGTGTGCTTTTTGGGTGTCTCTTCCCTTTTTGTAGCAGTTCATAGCGCTAAAGCGTCTCGCCCATCTCTGGGCAGGGTGCAGCAGCACATCAGATGGAGGAGAACGAAGGGACGTGGTGACGGGATGTCCCAATACAATGACGTTGCTGTCCTGCTTTTTCCTTAGGTTTTGAGAAGACCGTGGAGCACAGATCTTCTCACAGCTGGCAAGAAAGTCTTGGGGGGAGAGGAGAAGACGATGCAGGAGGAGGAGGAGGAACAGGAGGAGAGAAACAATCCCAGGCAAAAAATCCTGGGGCACTGTGGAGGGCAGCAGGACAGTTTGAAGACTATGGTTAAGCCCAGCCCAAGCCCCGGAGCTCTCCACAGGGCAGCCTGCAGACCCCGGCTAAGCCCGGCCCAAGCCCCAGGGCTCTCTGTAGGGCAGCCTGCAGACCCCGGCTAAGCCCGGCCTAAGCCCCGGGTCTCTCTGTAGGGCGGCCTGCAGACCCCGGCTAAGCCCGGCCTAAGCCCCAGGGCTCTCTGTAGGGCAGCCTGCAGACCCCGGCTAAGCCCGGCCCAAGCCCCAGGGCTCTCTGTAGGGCAGCCTGCAGACCCCGGCTAAGCCCGGCCTAAGCCCCGGCGCTGTGCCAGGCCCGGTGCTGCCCCCTCGTGGTGTGTTGTTGTGCCGCCGCCAGGGGGCGCTGTTCGCGCATGCTCAGCGCGGCCGCCCGGGCTGGTCGCTGCCTTCCCGCGGTTGGGCGCCAGGGCCGCGGTTGGGCGGTGTGCGCATGCGCACAGCATCTGCCGGTTGAGCGCTGTCCGGCGTCGTAGCCGCACCGTACAACGCATGCGCGCTGTGTCCGGCGGCGCCAGGCCCGCGGCCGCCAGACTCACGCATGCGCAGTGCAGCACCGCGCGGGCCGGGCGGGTCTGGTGTGGCGGCGGTCGCTGCCCGCCGCCTCAGGGGGTGTAGGCCTTGGCGCAGCCCTTTTCGGGCTCCTCTCAGATTCCCTGCCGAAGCCCTCATTTTTTTTTTTCTCTGAGCCACCTTTTGTTCCCTTAGGCCTTCCATCACAAGGCCTGCTGAGTTTTTCGTCGTGGCCCACAGCCATCTGTTACCTCTGTAGGTCCTTTTGGATCTCTCTGGTTCCCTCAGAACCCCATCCTGAGGTATTCTGTTGTGCCCTGGAGCAGTTTTGTCCCCCGTGCTATCTAGGATTGCCCTCTGATGGTATCCATACCCTGCTCAGATCCTCGTTTCCCCAAGCGAGGGAAGGTGAGTGCCACCAACAGCTTTCAGGCCTGGCCGCTTCTGTGTGGGACGGGTCTCTGTTTTGGACCGGGGCTCTGGCGAGGGGCTGGGTGAGGGTTAGGTGGTATAGCGGGCACAGAGCCCCGCAAGCACCCTCACCCCAGCACAGCCCTTTTCCAGGGTGCTCGGGGGCCCTGCTGACCTCCAGCACACCCCAGGGCTTTTACTGGGCTTTGCCAGGGCACAGGCATGGCCCTGCTTCCATCCAGACAGCCTCAGGGCCTTTGCTGGGCTTTGCTGGTACCTGCGAGGAGCCCTGCTTCTCTTCAGAATTCCCTGGGTCCTTTTCCATGTTTAGCCAAAGCCCAGGCAGGGCTCTCCTGCCCTCCAGAGAGTCCCAGGGCTTTTCTCTGGGCTTTGCCAGGGACCCGGGCTGCGACTTTCACCGTGCTTTGCCAGGTCCTGCAAGGAGCCCTGCGTCTCTCCAGAGCTCTCCAGCTCCCTTGCCAGGGCCCTGCTGCCCTCCAGAGTTCCTTGGCACTTTTGCCAGCCTTTGGAGGGGCCTGGGCAGTGTTCTTGTGCCCTTTGGAGAGCCCCAGGACCTCTGCTGGGCTTTGTCTGAGTCCTGCCTGTCCTTAAAGGGCATCTGGGAGAAGGACTCGCTGATCTCATGCAGTGAAGTTCCATCTTGCTCCAGCTGATGGCACGATTGGGAGCGCGTAGAGCAGAGATTTTTTTCTGGGGAAGATAGACGGCATCTTGGACAAAGTCCCAGTTCTCCTGCTCGAGTATTTGATATTATATAGTGTGGGTCTCAGCCTCACACCACACCGGTATTCCCACCAATAATGAGTTCAGAGAAGAGCCTGTTTCTTATAAAATGAGAAAATAAATACAAGCCAGGCCAAGTCACTAGGTCAGAGATGAGACAAGAGTTATCTGCAGGACAAGCAACCAGCGGTTTGAGGCTGTAAAGGATTTCCAGCCATAGGAATGGGCTCCCACCAGCAGGAGTTAATGGTATGTCAGTCCACGGGAGAGCTTCCTTCCACAGCATATGTGTGTTTGAGGCAATAATCCCTCCAGGGTTTCAGCTCCTTCTGTGTCTGACTTACAGCTGTGTAACCTTCCAAACACACAGCAAAGGCATTTTTCTCTGGGAAAGTGTCAGCTCCCTTTGGCCTCATGCTGACAATCAGACATTTGTGTGTCCATCGGTGATCCAAAGCGCACTAAAAGAGACACCAAACTGGCTGGGCTGAACACCTGGGCTTTCCTGGTGCAACTGTGTAAGTCAAACAGCCTTTGAGTTAATACTGTGGTGTACGGAGTGAAATCGGGTCTCCGGGATGGGAAGTCTGTGCGGTTTAGAGCAACTAATGGTTCAGTAACGTGTGTAGATTAAGAATGCATGTTTACAAGGTCTTGCAACGGCAAAAATTGATTGTACATATGGGAGCAAAAGTCCACCTCCGGATTTTCTTTGCATTTTGTGGATTCTGCTGGTTGAGCAATAAAAATAAAATCATATTACTTATTTCAGGGAGGCAGAGTTGCTTAGTATTTAAAAGCCAGGACCAATTATTTTTCTTCCTTGCTCTGTCACTTGTATCAGTGTCTGACCTCAGGAAGGACAACAGCGTTGCTGCAAAATTTCCTTAACTTTAGGATGATGATAATAACTAATACTTCACAGGATGCTGGAGCAGAACTAGTTCATATTCAAAAAGATCTTTAAGTTTTTTGTTGATTCAGATCTTAATAAAGCCATTGCTTGCAACATGAGGTTTGCGTTCTAAAAATCATTTTAAAACAGCATAAAATCCACATTCTTTCTAAACTGTGATGGCAAATTCATGAGAGGTTTTACAGGATGGTTCCTGTCATCTGAACATCATGTGTAGTTTTTGTTTGTTTTCTTACCTTCTTAATAAGAAATCTTTGAATTTGGATTCTGATTAAAAAATGTCCTTGGCAGGGCAGATTTTTATTGTTGCCTGGCAGCTCTCAAAACTTTCACAGATGTTTCTCCATCATTTACATTCAGATTCTATTTCTGCAGTTTTCTCTGTAACCAGAATATACCACTTTATTAATTTCTTTATGGAAGCTGAGTTTTTGGAATACCGGGCAGTCCTAACAGACCTCTATGTCTCTCTCACCGTTTACCAGCTTCAAAACTGAAAATGTCCAGCCAATGCTCCTGCATGAAAGATGACCTGAGGCAGTCGGCGTGTGCTCGGTTATCGTATCTCCATAGCTGGAACGGCAGCTCTCTTGGAATGTCAGAACACGGGCAAGTACAATACCAACCCTCTCAGTCAATGAAACCTTGGAGCAAAGTTTTATAAGATCCTTTTCCAACTGGTAGGAGGTTATTCCTGAGCATGTTTTGGAAGGGACCTGCACGAAGGGAATCACTAGGGTCACTGTGACAGTCCGTGTGCTTTTTTGCTGCTGTGTCATTGTGTGATATAGCTGGGTTTTTTTGTACGCCAGCAACCCAGCTGGTGGCAGGCAGGGAGTGTGTAACTAAAACCATGATTTGGTAAGAAAGGAGCCTGCATACCCTGACTTTCCTGGGTGGAGAGCTTGGCAGTCCTCAGATAGTTCCTTTCCAGTGTGGGGTTTTTCTTTCTCTGGCCTCAAGAGAAGGGGCCCACTGGGGAGCTGCCCTTTACAAACCTTGTCTCTGTCTTCCTGCACCTTCACAAGGCTCCTGTGTTTAGTCTGGGGTTTGCTGTAACTTAGCAGCATTAGGTAACTTAACAATTACGGTAACCTGCAAGAATGCCTGAGTGCCCCCCGCCCCCCGTGCCAGGCAAAGGGGCTCCACTGGGGAGGTGAGTGGGTTCATGATGTTGTACCCTCCCCTCTTTTCCTTTTACAGCACTTTGTAGCCTAATAAAATCTGCTGATTCCCATTTAATGGATAACGTCGGTTACTAACAAGCTCACCTCCCTCTTAAAAAGCCGATGTCGGTCTCAGGAGATCTAATTTAGGAAGCACATGTAAGGCAAGGGTGTCCTGCAAGGGCCTCTGGGGTGGAAGCAGCACCATGCAGTACTCCAGGCTGGTCAGCTGCCAGAGCTCAGAGTATTTTTATCCACCAGCCAAGCTGCCAGCGGCTTTCCTTAAGCTCTGCACCACCTGAGGGTTGTGGAGGGCAGACTCGCCTCTGCAACAGGCATTAATTCTTCCCGAGTGGTGCAGGGACACCCTGATCACAGCACCAGGCACTGGTAGTGGAACAGACCAGACACTGCAAACAGAAAGGCTCGAGCCCAAGCCTTGTGCTGCAAAGCTGTTCTGGTGCCAGCTCTGGTACAACGTCAGCTTACCCTTGTTCAGTCTGGTCCTCTGGATCTGCAATCTCCTTCCTCTCGGGGTCCTCCATACTCTTCCTTCGGGTGGCTTTCTCAAAGCATTGGTACTGACCTGATGCAGTTCACTAGAGCAAAGCAAAAAGACTCTATTAAAATACAGGGGGGAAAGGCCTCTTGGAATCTGTGGCAATGCTTGCGTGTGGAAAGGTCTGATACCGAGCAATCTGTTTTCCCAACAATGATACCTGCTTTCAGTGATATTTCCCATAAGGGCACCATCATCCTCCTCAAAGTGGTGAGTGATGTTGGAGGATATCTGCATTGTTATATTTAGCAATAAGGAGAAGACTTAAGTGTTAATGTGGTCATACCACTGGTACAATGCAAGCGTGTGGGGGCAGATAGTGAAGATCACCAGTGTACATCAGCACGCGCTCGTTGTCGCATGCGCTTGTGCTCTGAGCCATCTCAAGTATTGGACACGCACAGCATCCTCCCCAAACACAACATAAATTTCCAACCTGCCATTTCTACTCTACAGTAAGGCAAAGGAATCCATCTGTAGCCTGTCGTTCGCACGAGTGGCAAGTCTTTGTCCGAACGCCACAAACGCATGACATCCGTACCCATGAATGCTGTTGTGATGTGAGGGACATGAAGCTAGAGGGGGTCTTGGGTGTCCAGAGACAATCAGGAGACATGAAAGCAGACGGCTTCACCCAGTTCAATATGGTCTTCTTTAAACTATGTTTTTACTTCAGATTTAGGCTGCCAATAACTCATTCAAACAATGATCTAATGCCTATGTGAATGTTTGTAAAACCTCACTGCTCTGGCAGGTTGAGCGCTTGCCAAAAAGCAATCACATGTAATTAGGGAGAAGGAATTTGAATATACTGGCCTTTCAGTGCAGCATATTTTCCAGTTGTGTTTGTACCATTTTAACTATCTCATTAACTGGGGTTGTGCTCTGTGTTGGGGTTTGTGCGACTTGCTCCTGTCTTCAAAGGAATCTTCTCTGCAGACAGCATTGCCAAAAACCTGTCTAAAAACTGCCTGGGCTGTGGATATGAGATACCTGTGCTGGACTGTTCCTGCAGTTGTGCCCAACGACATCACTGGCTTGACTTTTGAGGGAAGTAAGTATGAACTCCTTATACACTTCTCTGGGGCTGCCAGAGTTCTGAGGGAACACTGTGATCAATTAATGGCCATAGCCTTTCTGGGAAGAACTTTGTTCGTGTCTGAAAGCAAGATGGAGTAAAAGCTTTTCAGTCAAGCAGGATAACAACATTGCACTCATATGACAATTAGAAATGGCTCAACGAGTTTCCCTTGCATTCAGCGCTGACACCTGGTTATCAGTTATCACTCCTCTTCCTTGGTCAATGAAAAAAGGAGAGAGCTTGGCACAGGCAATGCCCCAGATGGCCTTTCAGGTTCTCAACTCTCTCCACCTTCCAGTGTTTCTTCTTGTGCAGAAGGTTCCTGAGGAGGTTTTTCAGGCATGTTGAGCCCTGAATGAGCACTGAGAGCATCTAAAAGCTCATAGCTTTTTGAAGAACACCCTTCCCCTGTGACGTTGTGCTGTCCATTCCCTCATCCTACTGTGCAGGAGTTCTTTTCCCAGGAGGAGGGGGCACGCAGCTTGACAATGCCCCTGTAGTGAATAGAACTGTTAAATGGTCGCTGTTCACCTGAAGTGAAGTTCCCAGCTCAGGGAAATCAGAGCCCATCCAGGACAATAGATACCAGGAGCCTCTGAGAAAAAGGAATGAGGTATCCTTTGCCCACGTGGGGTTAAAACTGCAGCTTTCGTGCTCTCACCTTGCACCTGAGGCCCCAAAGGACATTTCCAAGCAAGTTGGGAATTTTGACATGGAAAGTTTGATGAGAAAAGTGTTCTTGAAATTCCTCCAGCATCCTGGAAATCCCCTTCACTCCCTCGTCTAGTTCTGGAGAACTAGACCTGTTCTGCAGTTCCTAGGGCAGTGTATGGAGCTTCTGAAGACACCACCTCTCGTAACTCGACAAGCACACCAGGAATGCCTCAGATAAGCTGCCTCAAAAGCAACCACAGCATCAAAACAGCCTGTGGGACCAACTTGGGAAGGGACTGCTACAGGTGTGGGCTGTGGCTACTGCTGTCCTGCTCTGTACGTTGGCAGTGGGAGGCTGGTGCCGGAAGCAGAGAGGACAGGCAAGGTGGAAGATTTCCCTGGTTTGTGCTTGATACCAGGTAGATCCATTCAGCAAGTCAGGATAGTGCAGCCAAAGGAGACTAGGTAGGACTAGTACTGCAGGACCTGCCACTACTGCAGGTGTGGGACCCAGGGACCCAGATAGTGATGCTGCACTGGTGTCATTTTGACACCTGAGGCTCAGCCAGTGGCAGGTACAGAGCTGGGACATACCCTGCTCTTTACCTTTTCACAGAAGTGTCTGTGGCTCGTTGTCCTGCACGGGATGCTGAGGCATCACCTCCTCCATGCACTGCACACAGGTCAGGAGTGCAGGCTTGCAGGAGGGAGTTCTCTTGGGTAGCAGCATCCTTGAGGGTCAGCGTGGTGCTGAGTCCTCTGATGGATCTACCTGGAAAGTCAAAGACATCTTGTAAAGCGTTGGGGTTTCCAGGCCTAGGTAACCCAATCACACAGGTTAACGTAAGTGATACCCAACCTTGAGGTGTCCCAGTCTGTGCTATCCTTGGAGACAATTTTGGTTTCATGGATGATTCTCCTGTGGCCCCAGGTATCGAATTTCATGTGAAGATGTGAGTATGTGCAGAGCACTGCACAGATAGCGTTCTTTTGTGCAATCAACTGATTTACCTTTAGAACGGAGTGTCTGTGTCCTGTGTCCCAGTGCAGAGCTTCTGTAGTTGCATCTGCATGGCACACACACTCATCCCCAAAGGGATTTGTGGTCATCTCAGACTTACAGATGTCTGAAATGCTGGGGCTCAGGACTCCCTTGCAGATAAACGATGTGTAACAAAGGCTGCCCAGTGAAGGGGTGCAGCAAAACCTCTCTCCTGTATTTTCCTGTGCTCAGAGGGTGAATGCTGATCCGTTAGCAGCTTCTTGGCTTTTATTGCTGAGCACGATGTCGTATGGCATGGAATACATGGAATATCTCTTTGGTCAGATAGGGTCAGCTGTCCTGGCCACGTCCCCTCCCAAACTCTTGCCCATCCCCGGCCTCTTGGCCCTCAAGGGAGGTTTGGAGAAACAGCCTTGATGCTGTGAGCACTGCTCAGCAGTGGCCAAACCATCAGTGCATTATCAGCACCCTTCTAGCTCCAAATACAAAGCACAGCACTAAGGGCTGCTACGGGGAAAGTTAATTCCATCCCAGCCAGACCTGATACATGTAGTCATTCAGCAAATTGGGCAGAAACCTCCCATCCTGCCTGCCCAGGCTACGCATAACCTCTCCATCTATTTACCCATTGATGAGGAAGGGTGTGCTCTTCATTTATCCGTTGGGTCCTGCTGCCTGTGATCTGTTCTCACCAGTAATTCTACAGGTGAACTCCAAAACACCTGAAGTGTTTGTACAAAGGCATGGTTGGTAACTCAACTCAGGAGGTCAGGGACACACATAGGTTAAGTCTTATGAGACCAGGACCTGTTATTTATGGGAGGAAATTTTTTTCTGAATGTGAGAGAGGAGAGGTGGATTCTGCTCTCCAGTCACCACTGGGGTTTGGAAGCCTAATTCACAGCCAACAGTCATCACATAAACTGAAGAACCTGACCTAGTTTGAACAATTAGAGGTAATTGTCAACTCTTTCCAAATTACAAAACCCTTAATCACCAGCAGATGCTTAGCCAGCCTCACAAAACAGGCTGGAAACCCCTAATGGGATGGGGAGTATTGTTGTCCCAGAGGCACCAAGTTTCAGGAATGGGCAGAAATCCTCCTTAGGGTTTTTTTCCAATAGTGGTCAGATGCTCGGACAGGGGCACGGGTTCAAGCTCATGGACTGGGCATCTCTCCAGGAGATCTGTAGCTATGCCATGAGCACATAGATGACTGGACAGTGAAGCATCAGGGAACAATTCAAGATAGAGCAACTTTGAAATGGGAAGCTGGAATTTTGGGTTGCTCCATGGGTTCCTGTTCCAGATTCTTGAATCTAGACTCTGAGATCCCTAAGTTAGTCAGGGGTTTCCTACAGCTTTTGGAGCCCCAGGCATGGAGGCTCTGAAAGATGCCTGTGTGCTCTGTGGCAACAGATTCTTGGAGCTCTCTGCCAAGCCCACTTCTGGGAAGCTAAGAAGGTCCCAAATTTCAGTGGAAACCCCAGAAGATCTCTAGAGAACTGAGCGTGGGAACCTTGGACTTTAAAGACTGTTATTTTCCAGTCCATTTTGTTGGAAGGAGCAGGACTCCCAAGTCCTGGTGGCAGTGAGGCAGAGCTGAGGGGCAGCCGGGAAGGGAAAATGCAAGACTGCAGGAAGCTGGGAGCTAGTCCCAGTCCTGTCCGTGCATCTCACCTGTCTGTGAACCAACTGCCTTACAAACCATGCCAGCCTCTTCCGGGCACGCAGTTCTTATCTCAGCATGGGAGGAGAAACTGCTGAAATAAGAGTGTCCTTGGAGAGCTGACTTTAAAAGAGGACCCTTTCTGCAACATCTTCCCTGCTCTGGCTTGAGCTGCAAAGAGCCAACCCTCCGCTCTCCTGCCTCATCCAGTCTCCAGAGGAAAATACTTCTGAGCCCCATGTGCATCCCCAGGCCATCTCTGTACCCATGACTCCAGCTGCTTCTGCCCTGCAGCATGCCACAGGTCACAAGCTGTGTGTTTCCATCCTTGTCACTCAGGGATCTCAGAGCAGTTAATTACTCTTAACCTCTTTCTTAACCTCTTTAAGCCCCAGCTTATTCTTCCAGGGCTTAGTTTCTGTGGCACTTAGTAGTGGCACTACTTCCACCTTTCAGATCATGAGCTAATTGAGTTTATTGTGAGTGTGGGATGATGGCTACACTCACATAAAGGTACACTGAGTTGTTTCAGGTTACACCGTAACTCCCTCTGGAGTTATTTGCAAATAGGCAAAGCCCTGGAGAAAGGAGACAGTATCTATTGGGGATAAGAGTACTGATGGGAAGAGCAGGATACATGGCACTACCTGAGATATCTCAGTCTTAGCTAGGCACCTGGGTGTGCATGGACACTCTATAAGTAGAAATGGGTGTCTCTGTAAGGCTCTGAGCCCACCAGAGAATTAATCTGGACTGCTAACTCCTTTGTTGACTGCAAGTGGTGGTTAGGTGAGATCTGACTTACAGTTACATGCAATTTCGGAAAAGGAACACTCCAAGATGATGTGAAGGGGACTGGCTGAGGGGAAATGAAGGGTTTGCTGATGTGACGCTACCAGGCAGTGCTCAAACAGAATAGATGGACAGGGAGCAAGCCAGAGCATTTGCAGTACTCCAGAAACCAGGGCTCCCAGGGGTGTTTTGTCTTCTGGCAGTGAAGAGTACAGCAAAGATGGGAAACCCCTGGAAGTGGTCAGAGCAAGTTGTCCTTCTACCCAGGTAGAGAGCCGTGACAGATGTACTTTCCATAGAGGATGCTGTAATGAAGCATTAAGTGATTCTCAGCACATTTGGTGCATTTTATAGCACACTAATATTCATCTATTCCTGTATAACCTCCTGCAGTGGGACTAATAATCAAGGATCCTGACTCTAAACCAACAACTCCCTTGGGAATGTGTCTGGGACAAGACTTATTCTGGGGGCTTTGAAGTGGGCAGTAATGTGGAAACAGTGACACCAGCGCAGTTCCCATGAACTAGGGGGTTTACCATGTGGGCATGGGTGTGGAGCTCTTCAGTCAAAAAAAGGGTGAAAAATGAATCATTACACCTTCGGGGAGAGGTCAGTCTTCCCATGATGTGTTTGGTTAGGGCCCGGCTTTACTGCAATACTGCTGCCGCTGCGGGGAAGAAAAGCCCAGAGCAACGGCACAGTATGCAATGATCAGAGCTCATAAAAAGGGATGGAAGGGATGAAGAATTCTCCTCCAGCCACACAAAGAAGGACAGCAGAGAGGCAGTTCCCACAGTTCTGCAAGGACATTCATAGGCACAGAACTGGAGACAGGCTCACCTTGAGCATAACTCAGGCAGGACTGAGCTGAAATGGAGCCCCTGGTCCAGAGGGCCCAGGTGAGGCTGGTGGGGGGCCATGAAGTCCTGTTAGTGCACTCAAGACCCCTGACAGAAATGCATCAGTCACAGAAACTGGATGTGGCCTTCAGCAAAGAGCATTTCTCTGCTGCTGGCTCCCACCAGACTTTCACAGCCCAGACTCAGGGCCTCATATACCCTGTAAGATCTCTCCCCAGAGAGGGGCTGGGACAATGCCAGACTCCAGCAAACCATTCTGACCAGTCACCCAGTGCTGGCAGGTTACTTCTTCTGGAACAAACTCCATCTATTGCTTCTCTACAATGCTTCTCATCCAGACATCCTCCTCGGCTCTTACTGCCAGCATTGTAATGAAAAATGGCTCTTCTATTATGTCTGCTTCCATTTGAATCCCTCTAGGAAAGATCTCGTGTTCTCCAGCTCTTTGCTGCTGAAATTAGCACTGGCATCCTGCAGGACTTCAGGGCTTGACTCTTGCATCCAGCAGTGGGAAGAGTTACTGAGACTGCAGAGACAAGATGTATTTGAGAGCCAAGTGTCCAAAAGTACACGCTTAATAATAACACCATGAAAAGGAGGTGCTCCGGGAAGGCAGCGAAACGATCCTGCTAAGGATGAAAAAAAATTAAATGTGTTCTTGGAGAGCTTGCATTGTCCAGAAAGGGTTAAGCTGTGGCACAACATTTGGGACAGCTGCAGAATGCTGAAGTGGGCACTGGGATTGGAACCAGAATGACAGTTTTAGGTCACTCACAAAGCTTTCTAATTACGCTTTTTTGGAAAAAAAAATAAAAAATGGTGTGTTTTATTCTGTAAGTGCTGAACATTCCACAATTGCTGTGTTTAATAAATAGAGCGGGGGCTCCTAGGAGACTGAATGGGGCTGAATGAATGAAGTATGTGAGACATCTGAAACCTATTAGTTGGAGCAAACTGTTAGAGAGGCAGGAATTCTTCTCTTTTTAAAAATATTTATACATTTTACTTTAATGTCAGGCCAACATCTTATTTGGCGTTATGTTCCAGTGGAAGGAAAGGTGTGTTGGGGGGAAATGCAGGGGGAGGGGAGGTACATTTTTGGTTCAGTCCCAAAAGGAGCAGAAGGGCCGTGTGGCTTTAGTAGCATACTTTCCTCTCTGAACTGAACCCGGCACATGGAAATGTAAGACAACGTTGCCCCAGCCTCGATGGAGGATGAATGTTTTGGGGCTTGGTTCATTCTGGTGTGCATTTTGGGTAGAAGGCTGGGCTCACCAGATCTGGAGCCCCTTGCCTGGGGCACCAGGAGAACTCTGCAGCCCTCTCAAGATTACGTTTATGGATGCCATGAGACTTAGCTTGTGTAATCTGTTTTTGATATTTAAAGAGGAATTAGAGTGCACAGCCAGAGTCTTCTCCAACACATGGACAGCTCCATGAAGTCAGACGGGTGTCCAGCACCAGCAAGAATGACGCCACATCCCTTCCTGCTCTGTTCAGCGCTCTCTGACGCAAGGTTTCCACCCAGGCTTTTCCTTCTAGTGCAGCAATGAGCTCATCTACTTAGTAAAAGGCAGAAAAATAGAGAAGATGGATGGGAAGAGCACAAAATGTTCCACCAAGAGAATAAGCAGAGCTAACAGCTCTTTAGGACCCACTTCACCTGCACAGATATCTCTGGAAAGGAGTTCAGCAGAGAAATAGTTGACAACACCCAGCTTCAGTCTGGACATACTTTGAGCTGAATTTTCGCTCTTCTAGTGGCAGCCTCAGTTGCTTAGAGGCCAAGATGACCCTGGAGAAGCAGTGGAAAGGGGCAAGGACCCCACTCAGCTCTGCATGCGGCTTGACCCAGGGTGTGCTGCACGTGGCCATGGGCAGAAGAAGGGAGCCCAAAAAGCTGACAGACTTCCTTGACTTTTTGGGCACATGGCTGTGGGACTGGCTCTGCTCCTCTAATGTGGCTACATATGTCAGCTCAGTCCAGCCAGGTCCAAATATGGGTGGCTTGGCCTCAGACCTGGGCTTTGTCTGCTCTAATGTTCTTTCAGGCTTCCTGAAGTTAAAATGCAGTTTTAGGAAACTCAGAAATTGTTCTTTGTGGTTACAAGCTGCTGCAACCTTCTATGTGTGAGCTAGGACCTGGTTGAATTTAGAGTGGTGCCAGTAACAAATTTCTGTTGAGTTTCTTTTTGCCATTAGTAACCATCCCTTAGCCGAGACTTTGGAAAATAATTTCTGAGCAGTTTTTGATTGCATCTGTTAGTCAATTTAGAGGTGACTACTCTGAAAACACGACTGGGGCGTGGGATGAGGCTGGTTTTAGTAAGGAAATAGTGTAACCTACAGATTCAGAGGGTCCATGAACAGATTTAACTCTTTCTAGAACTATAGTGGGTGAGGCACTGAGGAGACATCGTGTATCATCCCTCTGATTGCGCTTCCGCTGTGGCGTCTCTTCGCCATCGGTAAGAGGATCTCAGCAGATTTCAGTGTGGTCATTTTTGTGTACCTGTTACTCTTCCAGATCTCTCTTTTTCTTTTATTTCTTTTTTACCAGGTTCAAACAAAATTGTGCTTTCACTAAAGACACCAAGGGAAGTGCCAGTGCTATTTCCAAAATGTCTTTATTTTCCTGCAGATTGGAGGTTCAGAGCTTGTGTTCGTCTATGTATATGTGTGGGTGGTGATTGCATTTCAGAATTTCCGAGACTGTTACAGCTTTTACTTTTTTTCCAAACAAGTTAGTCAAATGAGTTCTCCCTCCTGAAAGATCTGGACTCCACTTGGAATAGAGGTCTCCATATATAAAAGAAGCTGAATAAAGGCTTCTCTCACTGGAGGAGATTACTTAAGGATTAGACCAAAGCAGAACGCCGTGACAGCAAACACAGAGAGGGGATGCAGCTTTGTTTTATATGCTGGACAGATTTTCCACCCTGAATGTGTGTTGGTGGGAGTGCCAGTGACAAACGCTTTGGAAAAAGTGCCTTAAGTGTGAGCCAAGAATTTCCTTCATCAGCCTTTTGCTAAGGTGTACAATATATCATGACCTTAGTCTTGCTCATACATATTTCTGAAGGTGTGTCTCGTCCAAACCTCTTGGGAGCACCATTTCCTCATCTTGTAGGACTGTCTGGACATGTTACCCTGCAGCCTCCCACCCTGCAGCTGGCCGTGGAGGAGGGCGGGTTGCTCTCTAGCTGGAAACAGGTTGTTAGGGGGTGAAGTGACCCATGAAACATGATGAAGATGAGCTGGAGCCTAGATATTGAGTGGAGAAGCCCTGTCAGGTGCTGAGCAATTGCTGAATTAAACACAACTCTGTTTAATTAGAAGCAACTTAGAGCAGTGCTCTAGGTCAAGAAAGGCAATGGGTAGAGGCATTGCCAGAACTGCTGTCTAGGGACGATGGCAGGAAATTTAAGCGATGGCTTGAACCTTAGACACAGTGACTGCTGGAGGACGTTTAGTAAAGTCATTAGAATTAATGCAAAGGAAACTCTGCAATGGACATTAAGGGTTCAAAACAGTGAGCAGCGCTCTGATCTGGTTTACATGGTGGATAACTCCAGTATAGAAGGGAAAAAGGGTATGACACCAAACCCATTAGTGACTCAAAGTCAATAGCAGATGGATCACTTGACAGTGCCAGACAACATTTGCAAATACACAGGAACTCCAATGGCTTGTATAACTTTGGGATGCGCAGGTGTGCACAGCATGGATCACAGGCAGGAGAGGTTTGGAAGAGTGACTTTTCATAAGAACAGTGTCACGTCAGGAACTGCAGGACCATCAGTTTGAGAGCAAACCCAACACTTGTTAACTTTATGTTGTGAGCCAGTTGATACCTGGGCTGGTTTTGGCTGGGGTAGAGTTAATTTTCTTCACAGTAGCTGGTACGGGGCTGTTTTGGATTTGTGCTGGAAACAGGGATTTTTTTGTTTCTGCTGAGCAGTGTTTACACAGAGCCAAGGCCTTTTCTGCTCCTCACCCCACTCCACCAGCAAGTGGGCTGGGGGTGCACAAGGAGTTTGAGGGGACACAGCCGGGACAGCTGACCCCACTGACCAAAGGGATATTCCGTATTCCATATGGTGTCATGCTCGGCGTATAAAGCTAGGGGAAGAGGAAGGAAGCAGGGGATGTTTGGAGCGATGGCGTTTGTCTTCCCAAGTCACTGTTATGTGTGATGGAGCCCGGCTGTCCTGGGGATGGCTGAACACCTGCCTGCCATGGGAAGTGGGAATGAATTCCTTGTCTTGCTTTGCTTGTGTGCGCGGCTTTTGCTTTATCTGTTAAACTGTCTTTATCTTGCTTTTCCGATTCTCTCCCCCATCCCACGGTGGGGTGAGTGAGCGAGCGGCTGCGTGGGGCTGAGCTGCCAGCTGGGGTTAAACCATGACAATACCAGAAGCAGTGATATCAGAAATAAAAGAAAGGCCACAGTCACAGATTAACAAGTGAAATCCAGCCTTGCAGAGATGATCTGATCCCCATCCCCCAAACCATGCCACTTTAAAAATTTGTCCTGTTAAGAGATTAGAACTGCAACTGGACAGACTCAGTGTTTTAGAAATTCCAGGGAAAGTGAAGAACCGAACAGTGCTTATGGCTGGTTATCACATACAAAACCAAAAATCCATCCTTGATATGCTGGGTACGCACTCTTCAGCAATAATTAAAACATCGGTGTGTTAGCAACACTGTTTTAGTCACAAATCCAAAACATAAGCGAGCTACTATGAAGAAAAGTAGCTTTATGCCAGCCAAAACCAGTGTGAGCAGGCAATCAGAAGACGACCTGGAACTGAGGATGAAGCAAGGCAGCACTTCAGGCAGAAGAGATGTGTTGCTCATGTTATCGCTTCTTCCAGGTCTGACAGCTGCTTTGCGCAGTGGCAAGATGTGGCCAGGTCGGTGGTTTCTGGCCGTCGTGGCCACATGGCTAGTAGCTACTTTAAGGTTTATTTTCACTGCTGGTTGGTGGGCATGACTTACCCGTTTTCCTGGACTCCAGCTTCTCCCATTTCTCTGGCATGCCTCAGCTCTGCTGCGTGCAGTGGGGTTTTGTGTCTTGTGTTCCCCGTATCGCCTCTGTGGGTCAGCCTGAGTTTGATCCCAGCCCTTCCTTCTAGGGAATAACTGAGTCTGTCAGCACGGTAGCTGGAATAGATAATTTGCATCAGAGTAAATAGTCCAAAAGCTGGCATAAGCTTTGACCAGAAATGCAGCATTCTTGGGCTGTGAAAGACTACTGCTCGCTTGCTATGCAAATAGTAAATTCAGGCTCCCTTGCTGCTTGGTTTTGTCTGAGTGCAGAAGCTAAATACCATGAGAATGGTTTGTTTTATTTCCAACTTGCCGGAAACCAGAGATTCCTGGGAGATGTCCAAGCCAGTTGCTAAACCCAACTGGATTTTGGTTGCTCTATCGCATGTGAACCTGAAACTCTCAATATCCTCTGATCCCTCCAGCAGTGTCATTGTCCCAACTCCCTCTCCCGGCATCACACCAACCCATTCACAATTGCTCTGTGTTCACTCTTTTAATTTCTTTCGTATGCATCTTGCAGTAGCTAGGTATTTCTCTGGTTTCTCTCTGAGGCTATGAACCATACCAAACACTCTAATAAAGTGTAGAGAGATGATTCCCAGTGCATTTTGTCCCTGCTAAGCTTTTACTCTGTAAATGAAGCCAATTCAGCTGCTTTCTCAGGGTGGTTTTCATGGGCCCCTATTCCCACATGTTCTTCTACAGCTTCCTTTGCTTTGTTCAGGGTTGTCAGATTGTCTCGTATGCTCTGCTCCTGCCCAGGGTGGTGCTTATCGCTGGCTGGTAAATGTTCTTGTTGCCTTACAGGCAGGGTTGGTAGAGGTGCCTAGAGTTAATGCTGGAAATTTTCCATCATCTGACTTAAGGAAAATAAAAAAAGGAGACAGTGCAGTGGCTGAGTGCAAACTGCCTGCCAAGGCCTGCTCAATTGGAAACTGAAATCCAATGCAGCAATGCAAGAGATGTGGAACCGGCAAAGGAAGTGAGAGATTGACCCTAAAATAATTTTTCATCACCTTGTAACATTTTGGATAGATGTAACAAGTCCTTCTGCACCCCAAACTGGCACAGAATGAATTTTCTATCTGCCTATTTGTGTCTACAAGTATGTGCAACAGAGCAACAGAAATGCAGAACACATCTTGATGTGTCAGGCTGTGATTTATATCTGTTGTATTTCATAAATTCCCAATATATGCAACAGGATGTCTTCTCCTTGTGTGAATTATTAAAGACAGGGTTGTTTTAAATTGAAGCCATGCTGGATCAGCCATCTCGCTTGTGTGCGTGCACCACTGCAGAGTTTGTGTAGCGTCATTGCAAGGTGGCAATACCTGTGGCTGCTGCTCCCTCAGCCACAACAGGCTCTTCCTTAACCGAGCTGTGAAGGGACTTGCTGTGCATCCCTCGCAAGCTGGTTTGCCGTGTCGCAGTGGCGCGTTGGAAAAAAGGCAGGACTTCTGTGTTTTGTCCCTAGCACTGAGGGAGAAATGCTTAGACTAACCCCAGCAGATCCAAACGAGCAGAGTGGGGAAGTGGCCAAGAGCTTGGAAGCAGTCTTGGGCTCCGAGCAGAGCACAGCCCTGAGCTCAACGCCGTGGCAGCTGTCCACATGGAACGTGACGGCTTTGGAGAACTGCACCTCTGCAATCCTCAGTTCCAGGAATGTTCTAGGAAGTGGGCAGAATCCTACTGATTTTGGTGAAAGCTGGAAAAGCTGATTTCCCCTTGAGAGTGCCTGCGGTCTCTCAAAATGCCAGTGTGGCACAGCAGCCCGCAGTGTTTGGATGATGTTTAGAGCTAGGAGACCCAGTGCCCCCCATTTATCAGGTATGCTTTCCTCTCTTTATCCCCTTCCCTGTCATTCAACCAAACCTCTTTCCTTGCAGCCGGCAGAAAACAGGCTTTTCTAGTTAATACCAAAATAAACATAGTACTGTCCAACATGGGAGGGAAGAGAGAAGGGGGAGAGCATGGGGCTCAGTTGTAATAGGAGCACAGGAGGAGACGGTTGCATATCCCAGCCTAGCGAGCACTGGAGGTGATGCAGCACAGTAAAATACCAAAGGAGTCAGCAGAGCTGTGATGGGACCTGAGTCCTTTTCTAGCTCCTACCCTTAGGAGTGTTTATTGAGGGGTTTCTCTCCTTTTTCACTTGGGCAGACACACTATACGATTGGTGCCAAGCATTTGGCAGAAAAAGAGGCGGGTGGTGGTGAAAGGTCTTGCAGAAGATGCGTGCAGTGGAATTGCAGTGTGCAGAAATCTCCAAGAATATTCTGGGCATCTGAATATTCTCTCTGTGTTAGTCCAGGTTTCATCCACCCACTGGGAAAGATTAAAATTGTGCTGTTATATTTACTTTTTGCCTAATTTGATCCCTTTCCCCAAGAAATATATATCCATAAATAAACAGTATGAAAAGTGGATTCAGCCTTTACTATGAAGAATGAACCCATGATCCTCTAAAAACCCCTGGCAGAGTTGTTTCAGACAGTCTGGGAGCAGTAGGATTAGATCTAGTTTGAATTCAACTTCTTTCTGTTGAACGCCCATGCTCATTCACTTCACCAAGCAGCTGGAATCCCAGGCGCACGGTAGGAGTCTGGCTGCTAAATAGGAAATGGCAAGGAGGGATGTTCAGGAATCTGTAATCAGGCATATGTGAGGCTCTCTGCACCCTGCGTTCCCTCTTCTGCTGTGCTGGTGGCACATCTCTCTTTTTACCTTTGCAAAGCTACTGGCTATCTGTCCCATGGTCCTACTCCCCTGACTATAGCCACTTTCTTCTTTTGGTCTTTATCTGCAAACTCCTGTCTAATCTTAATGCAGAAAGACAATATTTCATGTCCCAGTGTTAAAAGCAACAACAATTAATACAGCATTTCAGGGAACGTGACTTTTCTGGGGTTCCACCCCTCCAGCCATGGATGCTTTAGCCCTCAGGCAGGATTCCTTATCCCTGGGATGTCTTCACAAATTGGCCTCCTGGCCCTGCCTGGAAGGAGGTCTGCTTGTTTACACTCTGCTGTAGACCAGGGCCCGTGCAGGCTGGATTGTATTTGGTAGGGCTTTTGAAGTGGAAACAATGCTGCTGTGATGGAGGAGGTTGGCAAACACAGAATGGCCAGGCGCGTGGGAGGAGGAGGAGGAGGAGGAGGTGGAAGAGGCCACTCCCATGACTTTGTACCCAAATAGCCATCCTGAACTTTGGTGTGCTGAGTTCCCTTCTCCCCAGAAAAACAGTCCATACATTTATGTCATCTAGAGTTCAGATCCTGATAAAGCAAGTGACCTGAAAATAGATGACCTGGACTCCCTGATAGAGGCGATACAAGGTGTGTCTCCTCTGCTTTGGAGAATAAGAGGCTTCACCATCCTGAGCCTTGTGTGATCAAGGTTCACTGGGATGAGCCAAGCAGGACTGTGTCTAGCTGCCTTGCTGGGGGCTCTGGCACATATAGTCATAGAACTACAGACTGGTTTGGGTTAGAAGGGACCTCACAGCCCATCCAGTCCCACACCCTCCACTAGCCCAGGTTGCCCAAAGCCCCATCCAACCTGGCCTTGAACACTGCCAGGGAGCCACGGGCAGCCACAGCTTCTCTGGGCACTCTGTGCCAGGGCCTCAGCACCCTCACAGCGAAGAATTTCTTCCTTACATCTCATCTCAATCTCCCCTCCTTCAGTTTAAAAGATTGCTCATTGCTCATCCAACTCACTGAACTGGCCTCTGCCCATGTTTCTGCTATCTTCCCTTTCCCAGCATGGTCTTTAGGTATCCAGGAGTCAACTCAGAGGAACCTGGTCCTAGTCCGTGCCTGCAATAAACTCTGGGACACCTGTAGAGGAGGAAGGTGTCGGGTGCTGTGTTGGACAGGAAAGCAGAACCTTCTCACACCTGGAGACACCAAGTCCCCCATGCTGAAGCTCAGGCAGGTTGAGTCCTGCCCACACAACTGGTCCTGCCTTGTGTCAGTTTGCCCTTCTAAACTTCATCCCTGTAGCTACAGAGGCTGTTAGTGAAGTTACATGTGTTTGAATAAGGAGAAAAGTTTATCTTTTCCCCATTACTTTCCCCCATCCACCCTCACATTTGATCAAACGCTATTTCAGTGAGGCAAGTGCTCACAGAGATTTATGAGTTATATGGGGCCTCAATGCTACACATGTCCACCTTCTTTTGTCTCAGCTGGGTGGACAAGCCTCTTCCCTGCACACCAAAGGCTGTCAGGAAATTGCTTGTGAGCACAAAGAAAGCATGAAGGACTTTGAAGAATCCAACTGTAGGGGCTGAAATTGTTTAAGAAGGAAGATTAGATAAAATATTTCAGAGCATATGGGCTTTCTTGACCACTCCATTGTTGCCCATCCCCGGCTGTCAGACCCTGAGCAATCCCAGAAGGAGTTAATAGAGACCTGGGCAGGAGCCAAGAGCTCTTGCCGGAAGCTTATCTTCCCCACCAAAATATCTGATGTCTGCGGCTATGGACGTGGTATTGTCCTCATAAAACACAACAATAACAACAAAACAAGCACTGCTATTCACAGCTCAGTAACAAGTTATAAAAAAAAAAAAGGCACTGGAAATATAAGAGTATTTATTAAAATGGAACCATGTGTTTCACATAGTCCTGTCTTCATAAGCTTGTGCACATCACATTGATGTTTATGTTCTCCTCTGGTGTGTGAGGGGTTTTTTCCATGCCTGTTAGTGATTAGCCGGAGGGAGCCTGAATGAACTCATGTCTCCAGTGAGTAGGACCAGGAAACCCTGCGCACACTGGGTGATATGCAGCTGCGGGAAAGACACAAACTTCCTGCAGAATGGCCTTGCTTGTGTCCCTGCAGAAACAGCCAAGGAAACACAAGAGACTGAGGTGAAAGGAAATGGGGAAAGAAGATTCCAGGGTGAAAAAAAGAGGAGAAAATTGTCCTCTGGCTTGTTGCAGAAAGTGTGAATGCAAACTCTGGATTGAGAATCTTCCCTGGAGATGTCCAGTAAGACTCATGTGAATCTGGAGCAATGCTGTCCGGTATGGGTTCATCCAGTGAGGCGCAGGGATGGCTTGGGCCACTGGCTGTGTATATTTATGGCTTAAGCACATCACTCTCTCCTTCTGGTGGGACCAGCAGGAGAGTCAGCAGGTCTCTGGGGTCTCTACCACTCATTAGGTGTCCAGAGGAGGGCAATCAAGTTGGCGAAGGGCTAGCAGGCATGTCCTCAGAGGGATGGCTGAGCGCTCGGGGTATGTCTCGTTTGGAGAGAAGGAGGCTGAGGGGCGACTGCAGCTTTCCAAGGAGGGGATGTGGAGAGGGAGGTCTGAGATCTTGTCCCTGGGACCAGGGACAGGACACCTGGGAATGGATCAAAGCTGCATCAGGGAGGTTCAACCTTCAGCTTTTTGCTGAGGCCAGGAATATTTTTTCTTAAATGAGGAGACTGACCCTTGAAAAGACAGTGGAGCTCGTTGTAAACTCTTCAGTAGAACAAGCAAAGAGGAATAGCCAGTTCTGGTTTTTGATAGAGTTCTTCAATCTATCTGAAGCCATTGGGGCATTAGCACAAGATGTGGCCAACAGCATTTGTGGGTAACCTGCTGATAATCTGCCTGTTAGCTCCTTGCTCTGTGCTACTGTTGAGGGATGCTCATGAGCACTGATAGCTCCACTGCCTGCTGCAGAACACTCACTGAGCAAAGCTGTGCTTTTGTAGATACAACACAGTGAGTCGATCTTAGTCTTTTATTAAAAATCCAGACATACCAAGAAAGTTTGGAGTACAGGTTTAGACAGGAATGCCCAGGGAAATAGGTTCAGAGGAGGAAACCCAGGGAAAATGGGTATTCAGATATTTTTAGTTGAAATTGTCAGTGCCATAGTTGTCATTTTTATGTGGATGAACAGCCTGGGGAAAGACTGGGAAGATGTCACACATACAGGCAAGATGACATTTGCATGGTGATACAGCTACACAGAGCCAGAGGCCAGAAGGGACATTAGATCATCTAGAGTGACCTCATAGGTATCAGAGATTACTGAATTTCAGCATTTGCCCTGGTACTGAGCCTCATCACTCAATTTGACTAGTGCATTTCCTCCTGCAAGAAATCCAGACGTGCTCCATAGGCATCAAGGACTGGGGAATCCACAACTTCCTTGGCCGCTTCTTGCAATGGCAAATCACCATTACTGTTAAAAATGCTTTCCTTATTTCTATTTGTAATCATCTGGCTTTGGCATCCAGCTGATTATGATTTTTTCCTTGATGGTGAAGAACTCTCTTCTGTCCTGCTTTCTACCCTTCCCCCAGTGATATTCATGCATGGCAACTAATTATCCCTCAGACTTCCTTTTGTTTCGATAAACCGAGTAGATCAGCCTTCCTGGCCGTGTAGCCAGGGACTTTCTTCAGGCCTTTGATCAGCTTTGTAACTCTGTTTTACAGCCACTGTGGCTCAGCTCACTCCCTTTGATGGCCCTGTCCTTATCCTTCTTGAAAATGGGTCCAATTTGGGGTCTGCAAATGTTCCTAGCAGTACTTTGACATTTATTTCTGTGCCTCCGATGAAAGCATGGAAGGTCACAGAGCCATAAATATTATTGCATGCTCATGATCCATATCGGTAACTGTCTTAAGTCTTAACTCTTAACTCGTTGAGTGCACGCCCTGACGATGTCATTCATGCAGTATCTGCTCCGCCAGCGTTTTCCCTGTTACGTCCACACTGTCCTTGAACCAAACTTGTTTATGAAACCTTACTAGTCCAGCAAGCTTCAGCCAGATTGACTGATGTTAGCTGAACCACTACCCTTTAACTTGTCGTTAAATTACGCCCACAGATCTTTATTATAGACAGTATAGGGAGCAACACAGGCCATGCAGTTAAGCCTGTGTTACTCAGGAAGTCAAATTTGATTGTCATTCTGTTCCTTCAGGCTTTTAATTCCTTGTCTCGGCAAGTCTTGAACACGGACTAAAAATAAAGACTCATGGGAGTGTTGTCAGCGGACACCAGCACCTTTCCTGGCAGAGTTCCTGGTCCCTCCACCAGCTGCACCAGCCCTCCGAGGCCAACGTCCACCGCCTGCACCATATCAGACGTCAGCCATAAACTGCCTTTTTCAAGTGAGTAAGTCATGTAGGTGTTGGCACTGAGGAAAATTTGCTTCTGCTGTTAGTTCACAGCTGGCACCAGGCAAAGGGAGCTGAGAAGAAAGAGGGTGTTTTGCACCTCCCAGGGAAGGCGAAGAAGTAAGAGCTGAACTATTAGCTCGAATCCATATATGTTAAAAGGAAACAGATTTGCTGCTGGCTCTTGGTGTATTCTCTCATTACACTGAACTGGAAAAGAGACCCTGCAGGCGACGGACTAAAGACATTCAGGTTACCATGGCCAAACAATGACATCAGCTGATAGACTAACTCATAACAGAGGGTGATGGTGACTCGCACACGACCCTGACAAGCAGAGCCTGTTAATGAGCCAAAAGAATAAAAAGGAAAATCTATTTCCCCAGACCTTGAAATATTAATAATATTTGCAAGAGGAGAAAATAATGATGCAACTCCCAAGAGACACAGAAAGATCTTCTGCCAGACAGCCCAAGACACAACGACGTCTGCTATGTGTGTTTCTTATGAGGATGCTAAAGGCTGCACTGATCTCATGATTTAAGACAGGAATCCTGCGTCCTTGTGCTGCTAGCCATTCCTAAATGGCCTCTGTAACTGGCTGGTTGGTGGACTCAAATTTCTTCTCATCACTTTTGGTCTTTCTGTGTTTTTCAGTAATTCATTTCAAATGTATCTTGAAGATTTTGGATTCTTCTTGGACACGGGGGTAAGACCAGTAACCAGACTGACCCTTGCATGGGCTGGCCATTGGTCTGTGATAGTCCCAGCTGATAAACCACTCATACCCAGGTTTGGAGCAAGCCAGTGAAGGCTCTTCCAGCCGATTACCATGCATTGCTCAGGGGATAAGTGAGGTCATGGTCCAGTTTAGATGTCACTGCCTTGTCCTGCGGCAGGAAGAGAGTTTAAGGATCTGGACATGATCCATGATGCGATAGTTTTTCAGGGCAGGAGAACAGTCCCTGTTATACTAATTTGAATGGGGCTGCTTCTGCCTTCTTTTGGTATAACATGACTTGTGGGTGGCAGAATCAGGTTTTGCTCAAGCATTTAAAGTATTGCAGTATACTGCAGGGAGAATACAGGGCTGAATTTGCTGCTTGGGGTGGTTTGTTGTCTGTGGCACTGGCCTGCAGTTACGCGATGGTGAGACTGTTCCAGCACACACTGTACTGTTCCAGCTCCAATGTTGCCTGTGTGGTCTGGCAACGTTCGCGATACAGATGCAGATTTGTGCAGCACCTTCTGTGGAGGCAAATCTCGGGACAAGAAGTAAAGAATGGAATGCCCGGGCAGTACGAAGCCTGAGAGAAGTTTGCATTTACCAAGTGATTCTGCACAGGCAGACAAATCAAAATCTGTGGACCTCCTTTGAACAGAGCAAACCAACTGCCGTATTACAGATGACATGTCACTGGAGAAGAATTAAAGAGGATCCATCCAGGGCAATGCAGGCACATGAAGCAATGCATGCCGCTCAGTCGGTGATGAACGAGCTGACTGGGAAATCATAGAATCACAGAATGGTTTGGGTTGGAAGAGACCTTTATGGCTCATCTACTCCAACCCCCTGCCATGAGCAGGGACTTCTCCAACTGGAGAAGGTTGCTCCGAGCCCCGTCCAACCTGATCTTGAATGTTTCCAGGGCTGGGGCATCTACCACCTCTCTGGTCAACCTGTGTTTCACCACCCTCAATGTAAAAATTTCTTCCTTCTATCTAGTCTGAATGTCCTCTCTTTTAGTTTAAAACCACAACCCTTGTTCTATCACTACAGGCCCTGCTATATATAGGAAGCCCCATAAGCACTTCAGTGCAGAGCTCCACCTGAATGAACATACCATGCTTCTCAGCAGGGCTAACTTGTCCCCCAACATTTCCAATGGCCCCTTTGGATGCGGCCATGCAATTTTTGGAAATAGCGTAGTTGACACAAGCCACGCCACACCACTTAGCCTTGAGGCCAAAGAAGAGTGCCTAGTCTATTGAGTTGCTAATACGGACGTAGCCTCTGAGAACTGACATAGGGTTTCCAGCTGCAAGAAATAACTGACGTAAATTTTACATGGAAACTCCTGGACTAGTCCTTCTCCACATAAAGCAAAATGCACTGCAGTTGAATTCAATCATTAAAATGCCAAGCAAAACTCTGCCACTGCCCTTCTGCTCTCCTACATTTCCTCACTAGACATTTAAACCTGCTCCTGTCAGACCTGTGGAGGGTAACCCAACCGTACTTCCACCTTGATGACTCTCTTGATTTTCTAATTAATCGAGAAGGTTATGGCAGGGCCTGTCTCTTGTATTCTGTAGCTGTAAGCTGCTGAGATGCTATGGTAGTTCAGCTGGTGAAAACAAAAGGTCACCTAGCAAAACCAGAGATGATCCCATTCTGTCTGTACATCGTTAGATGTAGTTTTTGGGCTAAATATTTGATAGTTCAGGGAGTCTTTCCTTGTGCTTGTTCAATGAATAGGCTCACACATTTAGCGCTTGTCTGCAGTGCTTTTCACTGCCCCATGCAGTATGCAAAAGTACTGACCTCAAAATACAGCCAGCTCTGAAGCAGAGGACTGCAGTTATTTGACAGCGTAGATCGTTGCCTTCAGTTTTAGAAGCAGAAGCAGAAAGAAGCGCTTGGGGAAAAAAGCAGGTGCTCATAGCGAAGTTGGGTTGCGGTTAGGCCACTCTTAGTAGGATTGGTCAACGTTAGTTATGCTGCTGAAAACCGACTGCTTGCTGGCTACAGTGACTCTTCACACGTTTTGACAGTTTCGGTGGAAGCCTGGTGGCCATATGTGCGATAGAAGTCTACAAGTATGATTTTATTTAGCTCGCCATGGTCAGGGAGCTGAAACCCCTGTTATAAATAGCTTGCTTGGAGATGGGAAGACTTGAATGAAAACACACACAGGATTTCCCCATCTTCTGTGTTAGAACTGGGCGGGACAGAAGATAAGCCAAGACGGAACATAGGCACACCAGGGGACACTTCTCAGCTGAGGGCTATGGGAAGATGCCAGGTATCCTCTCTTGTGTCCTCATGAGTAATATTAGAATATCATTCTTGGTCATTATCTACTTCTTCATCACATGCTTGTACCCAGGCTTTGCTGGGTGATCTTTCAGACCCTTCAGTACTTTAGAGTCTACCCACAACAGAGAGTTTTTCTGCAAAATAGAACAAATGCATTCATTTTGATTCATAGCACATCCATTTTTTATTACTTTTATATTGACCGTAAGTTTTACTTTAGGTCAACCTGAAATTTGCCCTTTGACCTAAAATGAAATAAACCGTGCATTTGGTTTCACATTATATTTTATCAACCCTAAACAAGACAGGCAAAATTTCAGATGGAGTTACCATTTTAATCTTACAACCATAGGCTCTTGCAGGTTGGAAGGGACCTCCAGAGATGTCTAGTTAACCGC
This sequence comes from Aramus guarauna, assembly GCA_013400195.1. Lineage (NCBI taxonomy): Eukaryota > Metazoa > Chordata > Aves > Gruiformes > Aramidae > Aramus > Aramus guarauna. The sequence continues at coordinate 217,230 of VXBL01008499.1, read as the reverse complement.
CTGCCCAAAGCGTGATGGAGCCCGGCTGTCCTGGGGATGGCTGAACACCTGCCTGCCATGGGAAGTGGGAATGAATTCCTTGTCTTGCTTTGCTTGCGTGTGCGGCTTTTGCTTTACCTGTTAAACTGTCTTTATCTCAACCCATGTGTTTTCTCACTCTTCCAATTATCTCCCCCATCCCACGGTGGGGCGGCTGCGAGCGGCTGCGTGGGGCCGAGCTGCTGGCTGGGGTTAAACCACAACACCAGTCTTTGTAAAAAAGGTTTTCCTGATATCTAAGCAGAATTTCTCTTGCTCCAACTTGTGTCCATGGCATCTTAGCCTTTCATTGTGCAGCTCTGAGAAAACCTGTGCCTGCCTTCTCTGTACCCTTCTGTTAGGTAGCTGTAGACAGTAACAAGATCCTCCTCCCTCTACTTTCTCTTCCTCTCACTGAACAAACTCATTTTCCACAGCCTCTCCTCATCATCATGTACTCCAACCTCCCGACCATCTCGGTGGCCTCTGCTGGACATACTCCAGTACATCAGTGTCTTCCTTGTACTGGGGAGCCAGAAACTGGAGACGGTGTCCAGATGTGGTCTCACAAGTGCTGAAGAGAGGGGGAATAATCACTGCCCATGACCTGCTGGCTGCACTCTTGCTGATACAGCCCAGGATGTGGTTGGTCTTTCAAAGATGATGGAGAGCAGCCTCAGAATGACTATGGCCAGCGCCATCAGCACCTTCAGATGCATCCCATCTGGTCCCCTGTGTATTTTTGTTTTGGGGGGGGCAGGGGAGAGAGAGAGACAAAAAGTCTAAGAAGTACCAAAACTTGAAGTTCTCACTTTCCAAAATATATGTCTGCCTTTGTTTTGACTGAAAGAATTTGCGTATGGCTCCAGAACTTCAGACAATATATTTTTCAGAAAATTCGCTTTCCACAGGAAAAGTCTACCCATCACCACTTCAGATCTGTGTATGAACTTCATGAAGTTGTGCTCATTGTAATTTTAACTAATCTGTCCTTTTTTGCATGTTGTAAAAAGACCAAGTAACCACCTTACAACTGAAAAGAGGGAGCTCTTGCCCTCTGCTCCCCTCCTGAACCTCTCTAGTCCCTGTGGGTTCATTCCTTTGCTCTGTCTCCTTGTGCCAACTGACTACTCTGGGCTTGGATTGTTCATGAGCATGAACATGGGTTTTTACTCATTTACTTGCAGTCAAAGGAAAAAGGACGCTCTCTCCCCTGAGGAATGACTCCGACCTGTGTTGGAGCTGGGCTCAGAAGCGTGTGGATGTGCTTGAAAGGCAGGCCCAGAGCTCTGCCCGATCTTCGTCTTCAAGATAAGCTAGTTGTGGATTTCACCACACCATTACTTCTATGAAGTGAGTCGTAGGAAGGGATATTACAGCGTTCCCTAAAATTATCCTCTTGTTTTCACTTGAAATTAGTTCACATGGAATTTGCAGACTTTGGACCTTCCACTGGGGAAGTACGCTCATGTGGTGACTTGTGGATTGCTGATGTCCTAAAGAAAATTCCAGCTTCTCTATCTGAAAATTGCTTTTAGACTTTGCCTTGGCAGCTCCAAACAGTAAGTGGCTGGAAATCCTGCATACGGCATTGAGCAGAAGTTCCTGGGATCTGGGGAGCTGGTCCGGTGTTCTCCATCTGTTCCAGCACCGTTGCCAAGTTAAACTTCTGTGCTACAGATTGCACAAAGGGGAGAAAAGAGCTACAAATGAAAAAAAAGGGTTTGAAAATGGGGAACTTTGAATTCAACCAAGGGAAAAGAGAATAGCACAGGCCTCTTTGGGGCTAGAGCAGACAGCTGTGGTGGGGAGACTTCTCATGGACATGACCACTCCACGGCTGTGGGACTCCCCATCCCCACGAGCAAGGGCTGGATGCAGACTCCAGCCCACCTGAGGGCAACAAGAAAGGTGTTTGTATCCCTGATTTGAATTTCACAGGAAATGGAGGGATCGCCTTACTCCTGGCAGGAGAAAGAGGCAATTTTCATTCTAAATAAGGCAGCTCCCATGTCAAAAGTTCCACAGTGAAATCCCACTGCACTCACTGCATGGCTTTTTATGAATAAAATCTTAATAAATGTCCAGTGCTTGATTTTTCGCAGCAGACTTGCCTGGCTTTGATCTACGCTTGCCTGGGCTCAGCACGGCTGCTGCTGCCTGCCAAGCTAAAGAGGAAAAAAAAGTTACTTTCCTTAGGTTTAAATAAAAGTGTGTTTTTTTAAACATCTTGGCTGTTGAGTTGTGTGTTATACATCATGCCTCAGCCCCATCCCTTCTCTCCCAATCCAGAGCGCACACTGAAACAATTTCCCTGTGGTTTCCCTCCTTGGTGGAGTCAAATTCCTAGAAAACAAAAGGAATGTTGCAACTGTGGTCACAAGCTCTAAGACTGCAAATCTTACACACAGACAGAAGCCTTGGCTTAAGCAGGACGCTGATAGCAGCTTATCATGAGTGGGTACCTTGGGTTTGATCCTTGCCGTTGGCTCCAGCGAAGCAGACGGGTCTGTTGGGTTCAGTACACATCCCAGCTCCCACGGGAACATAATGCCTCACACGTGTGTACAAAATTAGGGAATATGTCTACAGCCCTGGGAAAGGCAGAAAGCGGTGAGGATCTGATCGCCTCCGTTGGCCCCTTGCCCCCATCCCCGAGGTCAACTCAGAGCTTCCCATGACTTGCAGTGGCAAAGCCGTAAGGATCTGGATCTAACCCCATCCTGTCTAAACACCGCTGTTTGAAACCCAAACTCTGAGGATGGCGTACAGGCTCTCATCCAAGTTAATCCACACTGAACTCAGGCAAAGCTCACAGAGCCAGGAACGCATCTCGCTGGTGCTCGGGCGGTGGCTTGGATGCCTGGGAAGTAGTTGGCAAGTGTCATCTGCCCAGGCATCCAGCACACACTCCCTGCGTGGGATCCTGTCCTGTTGCAGAGGGACATGAGGACTCTTCTCATTGCTCTGAAATGACTCAGCGGGACCTGAGCGAGACCAGCCCTACTGCAAGGGCAAGGCTACTCTGTGGGCCATCCGAAATAGTGGTGGTTCCTTCTGCCAGCTTGGAACTGAGGGCTGACAGTGTGAGCAGAGACCAGAGGATTGCTCCTGGTTGGGATGTCCAGAAGACAGCCGCCCTTTTCTGCCCGACCTCAATCTTTTCTGTCCATCGTGAATGAGCATGAAATCTGGACAACGTGATCCAAAGGACAAAGAAAATAAGTAAGTGCCATCCACTGCTCTATGTTTGGCATTTCAGCAACTGCTTTTATCATGCCTTTCTGCTTTTGGAAATCTATGACACAAAAGACCACTTAAACTACTAAAATGCTCTTGTTTTTTGCACGAGCAGCAGCAGGACTCTTCGCATCCCAGTCTGGAAACTGTGAGCAACAGCAAGGCCGATGGCTGTGAGCTGTTGTTAACACATTACAGTCTCCCACTGGTGCCCCCTCCTTTCTCCCCGGGTTTGACTCCTCTCCCCACCTTCTCCCCCTGCTCCAGCACCTGCACGAACACCCCCACCAATGCCCCAAGGGACCGGGTTGCTCAGCGCACCAGGAGGTGGCTGCTGGTCCCTTCCCGTGTCACTTGCTGTGCTGGAAGTCAAACGCCTGTCCTCATGCCTGGGGCTTCCCTTGCAACACACCACGCAAACTTTGGCTTTCTGGAATTACAATGACTGATGTAAAGTGTGCCCAGCGGGGACAGTTGCAATAACAGATTTCCCTCCTCCCATAAATCCTGCTATAGACCCTCTTACCTTACTGGGAGAAGACATTACTGAAGAGCATTCCCCTCCCGCCCCGAAAAATACCCCAAACTTGCTTTTGTGAGGGCAGCTCTTCCAGGGCTCACCGCAGGCAGTGGCAGTGGCATTTGGAGACTTCGCAGTGCTGTTTCATGCCAGGGTGCAATGCACTTGAGTTATTTTAGGTATCAGCCATAGGGTGATCCCTTGGGATGCTTTGGGGGTTTTTTTTGGTGAATTTTAAAGGGCATCTAGACAATGGGCAGGAGTGGAGATATGCAGTATTCTGGGAGGTGAAAGCCACTGCTATTTCCCGTTGTCAGTAGATGGGCTAACTTGCATCGTTTTTTGGGTATCAGCTGTCTCTGACCCAGGTGGATGGCTGCCTCCTATTAACTGTCCACCAGATCAGAGGGTGATTAATGAGGGAGATAATTTCTGGGGGTGGCAGTAGATTCACTGTTGCAGAGATCAGAGTCACATTTTCATGACAAAGGCAAGGTAGTGGAACATCACTTAACCCTTCCCCTCCCAGGCGACGCTGCTCTGGCATTAACTCTGCACGGCGCAGCTTGTCCGGCTGTTTTAAACCTTCGACGGGAATCACCTACTCCCTGGGCTCATCCACTCCCTTCCACTGGCTGCCTGAGTAGAGAGGTCATATCATTAATCCTAGTGCCTTGACGTCCACACAGGACCTTTTTTACGATATGGTTTAGGCAAACAAATGTCACTGGAGTCAGCAAAAGGTGAGGCAGCAAAATGATCTGGGCTGCATTGTTTTGAATGTCAGACAAGATGATAAAACAGTCTGGTTTGATGTTAAAAACCTGTTGATCGTGCTAGACTGTAAACTAAACTGGAAAGCGAGTGAAACAGTTAATGTTGTAGAACAATTTCCCTGAGGAAACCTTTGTCTGAATTTGTTCCTGACTGTCTTTAAATGCTTCATGTGGTGCTGCTGGCTTCCACTTTTGATCTTAAATAAGTTATGAAATTTGATGAGAAGCTTCTGGAAATTCCCTGCATCTGTTTTTGACTCTTGTTCACTGCAGATGCTCGTTTCAAAGGAAGGTGGCATCATGCCCCCGTCTGAGGGTGTGGAAGCTGAAGCACAGGGAGATGTCATGCTTGTCCCTCAGCAGACCTGAAGAGAGATGGAACTTGTCTCTTGGGCTCTTTCTTGATCTCACAAAAATCACTTATGTTGTAGAAACAGCTCCAAAAGCACATTGTCCAGGTAATATTACGTGGCACTCATGCTCTTGGGGTATGCCGAGAAGCCTTTTGCTACAGCAAAAGCAGACGTCCCTTGCCGTGTGTCTGCCGTGCAGACTGGCCACAGGCCATCTGCCCAGCCTGTCAGACATTCTGCTACCTTGCCAGGTTTCCTTGGACATGGGTCCCAGCACACGTGGCTGCCCGGCTCCTGGCATGCCAGAGCCTGAATGACAGGGTTACTGGTTCGGACTGCAGCGAACCCAGCCTGGAAGACAACCCTGGAGCTCTGTTAGCTTGCAGTGAAGCAGATTCAGGGGATGTGTCTTCCCATGCCATTACCCAGCTCCTCTGAGCCTGGCCTATCTCTGGACAAGTCCTGTTCTTAGAGGGACAGGACTCTGGTCACTCTGCAGGAGGAAGGGATGCTCTGTGGGTGGTTCTGGGCCCAAGGAACATCTACCTGTCTTTCAGGAGGAGTCCAGGGGCCACAGCTCCAACCAGGACTGAGCGACTTTGGCTCCCTACCAAGGAGGAGTGGAGCCCACAGTCTCCTTTGCACAGTTGTGGCTATCTGGCTTCCTAGGATCCTTCTCCTGGCCTTCTCCATCACCATCGTCTGAGTAGCTCATCCAAGTGATCACAGCTCTGCCCACTGGCAGCATCCCATGCCCTGGCACCACAAAGCTCTCGGGTAGTGCAGGTTTATCAGCCACGTCCACCTCACGGTATCCTCCTCAGACCATTTTACACCATCCCCTTTAAATAAAATCTCTTCGTTTCTTAGTTTCAAAGCTAGAGCGAGCAGCTCTGTGCTTGCCAGGACACAGCCTTGCAGGGAACTCGGAGCAGCAGCGTAAATCCCACATTCCCTGACCGCAGTTCTCAGCAAGAATCTGAACACAAGAGCCTGACCTTGATTTTTTTTTTTAAATGACATCACGATTAAGAACTGTTGCTGTCCTGACAGCAATTGTGTCATCTTGCAAGAAGCAACATGTACTAATTTTAGCGAATACGTTTTTTAGATTACACTCAATGAAGCCAGAAATGGAAAAGTTAACGCTACTTTAACTCAGCTCTGTTGTATGTTTGTGACAGTCACTGATATGAGTGAAGACATCATCTACACTTTTGTGCAGAAATATAGGACAGAGGTGTAACATCGGAACCGACACTGGTGTGAGAGACAGAAAAAGCCAAATTCCCATCTCTCATTATACTTACATTCCTAAGATCCCGATATCGTGTATTGCCCAGAGAAAGAGCCATGAGATAGCCAAGTCCAGCTCTGAAAAGAAAATGTTGACGTTAACAACGGTCTGGGTAACTTTGAACATCCTCCCCTGTGCATTTTCACAATTATAATGACATCAATTAATGAGGAGCTCATGCTGGTTTTCCATAGGAATGTCACATGCAGTGCATGTGATACCTGGAGCTCACCAAAATGAAGAGATGTGGTCTTTACCGCGTCAGATGGTCGTATGCGTTATTTCTTGCCCACAGTTCAGTCTGGGCACACAAGAGACACGGCAAAAATGCCTGGACTGATACTATGAAAAACTTGCAAATCTCTACTGAGTTTGTCCAACAGTTTTGACAGATAATTAATTATTTGAAAATAATTATATGCTGTACTTTTTCCTTTCAAAACAACATTTTAGGAGCTTGAATAAATATAATAATTTAAAATAAATTAAAACCTCCTCCAAAACCAAAAGTACAGTGTTTAAAGTCAAATTATATGTTCCTGTCAAGCTAAAATGTTCATCAAATCACCCCTAAATTGCTCTTCCTTTATTTTTCAGTTTGTCCAGTGCAGCAAAAAAAAATTCAATTACTTGTACAGCTCTATTCTAAGCACATAATTAATAATAATAATTAATTACAAGCATTTTTCCACTGTGCTTTACCACCTATTAAAACCAAAACACTTCACAAGTAGTTTATCTTCATGACAGCCCTGTGAACTAAGGCGAGGCGTTATCCCATTTTACAGGCAGGGATCTTAAATGCAGTGCAGTTGGCATGAAAAAAATATTTGCTAATTTTGAGAGGTTGGCAACTGATTTCTTTTTTTCTATGATATTAATTTTACAGCAGATCACACTCTTACACAAAAGTCTAGGCCCTCAGAGTGTTCTTTGGGTACAATTTGGAAGCTACAAGCTAAGAAAATTTATCTAAATTAAGTGGGTCAGTTCGGCAGCTGTACAGACAAGAGCGGTCCCTGTTCCTGTCCCATAGCAAACTGCTCCAGATGGATCCACCATTTGATTGATACTCATCTGCCTTTGCTCCTACCAACAGGGCTTCCTTATTTGACTCTGAAATTTAAATTGCAGAAGGACAGCTGCTTTCTATTTAGGGTAATTTTACGTGGGCTGGTTGGGAGTGTATTTAAGCCATTCTGCTGCTCTTCCTTGCAAGTTTTTTCCCTTGCAGGCTTTTCTGGACCATGAAGCAATCCAGGTGAGAAGCAACAACTCTTCTTCTACTTCTTGCTCCTTGGGGCTGATGTGTACCCTGGTATTGCCTCAAAGAAGACTTTTTTTTTTTTTCTCCAACTGCCTCTCCCACCCCAACTTGAGATTTGCTGTGAAGTTATATTGGATGCAAGCAGTGGAGGTAGGTTACATGTGGTATTCAGTTGCCTTCTCTGGACTGCTTGGGACTAGGTGGACCCAGGAATGGCTGGGGTGAATATATTCTTGTGCACAAAAGCAATGCCAAAGCACCCAGGGAGAAAACAGATGGGCAGCTAGACAAATGCATGCAAGTGTTTGTAACTCCCTGTGGCCAGCAACAAGCATCTGATGGCAGGGAAATGAAGAGCTGGTTGGAGGCTTGAGTGAGGTTTTGAAGGAGAAACTGCTGGGACGGATGAATCCTGGGGCTTGCTCTGCCCTAATCCTGTGCAGCTGGGCTGAAAAGCCCTGCTCTAGAAAATCAGGGAGGGAGCAAAAAGCATCGTGCTCATCAAGGTTTGCCTATGTCAGAGGGGTTAAGAAGCATTTTAATCCCTCCAAAGTGGAATGCAGAGAAAAAGAATATATTTCCCTTGCATGCCAGTTGTTTGGAGGGCTGTGTCCTGCTGCAGCCCTCAGAGGAGAGCAAATGTACCCAGGAAATGTTAATTAAATGTGTTCTCTGAGGCTGCTTGTGTGTGTTAACAGAGGAAGTGGATCGAGTAGACCATGCCAGAGGTGACACAAGGGATAGCATCTATTCTAAGCACAAAGAACAGTCTTTGCTAGCCTGGATACCCCAGGCTGTAGAACAGAATAAAATGTAACTGGCATTACAAATCCTTTCCAAAAGGAAGGATCTGGGGTTGATTTTACACCTGGAAAAGAAACAAGAAATTCATTTCTATATTATCACCTGCTTTGGACACTTGAAAGTCTACTTCTTAAGATTTTTGGTGGTCGCAGATAGATTTCTGGGAGCTTCTGTAAATGTAACAAAGACCCTGCATGCATTTTTAGGTGTTGGAATACTTTTAAGGATCCACTGCCATGTAAACAACATGGTGATCACAATGTAGGAGTTAGAAGCATTAAACTAGACTAGAAAGCTAATCTTTTGCCTTGGCAGTTGTCACCAACTTGCTGTGCCCTTGAGAGGGAGAAAATTGTAGATTCTTGTGCTTTCCTTGCTGTTCTGCTCTGCGCAATGCCCCAGTCCTGCCATTGTCAACCAGGTAAAGTTGACATTTATTTTAAACTGGAATAGGTATTGCAGGACTGGGCCCAGGAAATACTTTTTGTATCTCGTGGAGCTCCACAGAGCACTGCAGACGTGTTGACAGAGCCGCATTCCTTGCGATGCCCTATTATTGGCTGCCTGGGAAAACCAGCTCTGCCTTTTCCCTGTTAGTCTCAGCAAGTTTGCTGTTAATTAGGCTGAGCATCATCCTGACTTCTATAAAGCTAGTAGGGGGTTGATGAGGAAGAGGGAAAAGAACAAAGAAGGCAGCAAGGACATTTCAAAGAGGCAGGAGAAGAGATGACAGTCTCCCTGTCAGTTTGGGTTTTGCCCTGGAATTTCTGCACCTCTGAACTGGTGCGATAGCTGCATTTGAACCCTCATCCGCGGGGTGTAAAGAGGTAACTGAGCTCCAGGCCAGATGGTGGGATAATGAGGAGGCGTTCACCTCACTGTGTGCGTTGTGCACGGCCGTTTGGGTTCCGTTTGGTGCAGAAACTTCTCTGAACCTCTTTGACCTGAAAAGCGCCTTGATTTGGGCTTTCCAGGGAGACTTCTGGCATGCCTGCCGTCCACGCTGGGGGACTTCCACCTCCTGGAGGAGTTGTGGGGGGGCAGTGGCATGGAGCAGAGGGAGCTCGGAGGAGGAGGAGGGCCATGTGCATGTTGTTATATATTATTTAAATAATAAAGTCATCAGTAATGATTCCTAAAGCAAGAGGCAGAGGGAAGATTTTTTGTACAGAGCAAAAGAGTGGAATTAGACTCAGAGCTGATGCTCAAAGTTCTTCCTTGTAAGAAAGACTTAATACCACCAACATACTTAAAAGCATTTTCTCAAAAAAATTTTTTTTAAACTTCAGAGATTTTCTTTCTCCTCTGGAGCCAAGGCAGCTTTTGAGTGTGAAGGTCTTGGGCTCCTTCAAGCCGTCTGTCTTTCCTTAATTACACGTTAGGTGCAGTAAGTACAGGAGAGTGATCAGCAAGAAAAGTGCCTTTACTTGAAATCTTTTTTGCTACTGTTAACACACCAACATTTTTCAAAAAAAGAAATGAAGAATAAGTCCCAAATTGAAACCGAATTATTTTTCACCAGCTCTTTTGATGTGAAGTCACTGTTACTAATGCCCTCCTGCCTCCTGCAGCTCCAGCCTAAATTTGGGACAAGCACTCACCGCATCCAGCTGAACCAAAAACGTTCCCTAATTAACCGAACCAAAACGAGTCCTCTGTTCAGGAGGAAAGGCTAGGTGATAATCATGTCTGCATTCAGACGTCTCCTGCTAAACCCAACCTCTCCCCCAGCCCCTCCTTGAAGTTAAAAACTTTTGGCTGAAGAATGCGGTAGGGTTGTCCTCTCGCTACTCCCACTCCTCCTGCACCCCTTTCTCCGCCGCAAGGCCCTCCCCCTGTCCAATTTGGATGAGGCTGTACCTTTTCTTCTCTCCTTCAAGAGTTGAGGGGTTTATTCCCTTCTTTTCTGCCCAGATCTCCACTAAACAAAGGAGCTCTGGGCACATCACCAGTTCCAGGACGTAAAGGTATTTAAACAGTTTCAGACTAAATCCAGAGCTGCATAGCTAAGAGCTGATTTCTTTCTCTTTATCTGCCTAACTGTTTGCCTGCCTAATTGTGTTTTATTGTGTTTTGCACATTTTTGGGGGATTGATTTAATTTGCACACTCCAAGGCATGGTTTTTGAAACTTCTTTCCTGATTCCCTTGAAACTTGCAAATCAGTTTAAAATCTGATTTACTGATTGATTCTCTTTGCTTTGTCAGTGTATTTCTTACAAGGGGGGTTTCATGGAATTTCTGAGCTGAAAATAATTTTTAAGTCTTTTTTAAAAAAAACCTTTTGATGGTGTAAATGACTTTTCCATACTCTTACTAATCCTTGTGTGAACGCTCTCAGGGTACGTGCCTGTGTATCGATCATTTGTCACGCTTCTAATTTCTCTGCAAGGAAATGGATGCATCTCAACTTTCTTCAGCTTAAATTTCTGCACGAAGGCTGGAAATCTCCTGAAGTGCAAAACTTTATGCCTTCTTTTTTTCTTTACTTTTTCCATCTGGGCTCTACCTCGGGAGCTCTGGGAGCAGTGGAAACGCTCTCCCTTTTGTCTCGCTGCGGATAATCGTACCCCAGCCTTCAGCGGACAGGCGTGTAGCGAAGTAGCAGAGCTCTCAGGAAGGGCAGTTTCTTTGTCTCTGCCTCTGCTCCCAGCCCTGCCTTTTTCCTTCCCACTCTGTCTTTCTCATTCACTGCATTTGAAATATTAGAGCCTGAAAAATGCATGCCCTCAAGAGCTGAGAGATTCCCAGCTGGGACACTGGGAGCAGTGGTGGGGTTTTTTCGGTTTAGTTTGGGGTTTTTTTAAATATTTTTTCTTTTTTTGGTTCAGACACATTTTCTGCCTTGTCTAGGCTGATTTTTTTTTTCCTGCCTACTTTGGGGCTGGGCTGGAAAGTGCTGCTGTGGGAAAGCAAGGGGGACAGTTAGGGGAGGCTCGGGGGCCCTGTCCCTCCCCGCAGGAGCGGACGCGGAGCCCGTGCCTCTCTCAGAAGTGGCAGAGATTTCCACTCTGGGGTGCAGGGGGAGACCCGTGAGGAGCAAACTTTGGGATCTTGAGGTGAGAGATGCTTTCTGACCCTCCGCCGGCCAGGAGAGGGAAGGAAGGGTTCCCCTGTCCTGTTTTCACATGTGGGGCTGGGAGACTGGAGGAATGGGGAGGGGGGAAGG
>VXBL01008499.1:184948-205765 GCA_013400195.1 Aramus guarauna | reverse complement strand
GGGAAGGGGGTCACAGTGGGGTTGGGGGAGAGGAAGAAGAGGGAAGAAGGGGGCACAGTCTGTGGAGCACATTCCTCTGCAATCTGGTTTGCAGAGCTCTTTCACTGGGCTTCCTTGTCACCTCCCTGAGTGTGGCCTCACAGCCCTGGCAGCCCGTGTCAGCACCCTCGGGCCGTGGCCATCTGCCCGGTCACGGACAGCCACCCCAGAGCGGCACTGGCTGCTGGGGGTCTGTGAGGTGCCGGGCTCCGTACCCCTTGCCCTGGGCTGTTCCCCCCTGCCCAGTGCCTGGAGACTCTCAGACCCGGGACAGCTTTTAGGACTAAAATAAAGCTGCTCCAGAGATGACTCCTCCCCTCAGTGCCCCAGCTCCCCTCTGGGCCCAGGCAGGGCCCATGGGACCCCTCCACTGTGTCACCTACCCCCAGGAAGGGGCCTTGTTCTTCAGGACGGGCTTGCTCAGGGCAGAAGTTCTCTGGGGACCTGCCCTGGTGTGATTTGGGGCCAAACCCTGGCCCCTGCCCAGCCATGGCCATCTCCTAGGCTTAGTTGCCAGCCCCAGAGAGCTGGCCGTGCTGTGCTCACCCCAAGGCGCACCCACAGCCAGAGGTGTCGGGGGTCTCCTTGGCCCACTCCCTCCCCTCCACAGAGGCTTTGGACCCTGTGTCATCCCCCTCCCCATGGCCTGTCATGCTTGGCCGCCTGTCCCAGCTCTCCTACCAGCGTGCCCAGCCCTACACCTTCTCTGTCCCTTCACCCTCCATGGAAACCAGGCTTGGCTTCATGCAGTATGTTTTTATGCTCTAGCCCCAGCTCAATCTTCTGTCTCACTTCAGCCCATGATAACCCTTTTGCCCACCTCAGTGCTGGTGTACATGTCCCTCTGGGTTTGCCAGCAGACCGCTCTCTTCAGCCAGTTAGAACTACCAGGTATCTGGGAGGCTGTTTTCCAGCAACTGACGTCCATGCCATGACCTGTCTGGTGTACGATGCAGTTACGCAGAGCTGTGGGAGCTGGGAAGATAGTTCCTAAATAGGATCTGCTCTTTCTTGAAGTTCTCCTCTTGCTTCATAACCCTGCATCTCCCATTGTTCCTCTGACCCAAGGCACTACGCCGAGGTCAGTATTGTAATCTGCCACCATGGGCTGGCCCAGGACAAGCGTGCTTTTGTCCCTCTTCATTTCTCCATCAGGAGGGCAGGAAAATAGATGTAAGGGCAGAACTATGACTCTTGGAGGTTGTCTTTTGGGTTCCAGCTCTTGGGGGAGGAAAATATTTGGCAATAGTAGGGAATGACAGTGTGAGGCTGTTGGCTGCATGTATAAGGAGTCAAACTTGGTGTGACTGTATGAGCTGACTGTAACTCTGGGAAGGGGTCACCTGGGATGAGCAATCACTTTAAAAATGTGAAAGTCCTTAACACTTGTCTCTCTTTTTCCTCTCTCTTTGCATCTAGAAAGGGAACAGCAGAACGGCACCTTGGCGCTTAGGGGCTGCCACCAAAAACCATCCTCCACCAAGGCAGCAGGGACCCTCCAGCTGGAAGAAGCTTTCAGGACAGCCGGGGGGAATTGAGGAATCCGTGCCATCATGGGGGTATTATGGCTGGCCAGGTTCATGCTGGGATGTACAGCAGTTATGTACGTGGAACAAGCCCAGGGTCAATATGAAGGGGACTTGCAGACAGACAGATTTGCAGGCTACGAGGAAAGACAGCCAGCAAACAGAGTGAGAAGAAGAGGCCAAGACAGTTTACGAGGGTATGTTTAATGTTCTTTTCTATTTACAAAGCAGAACTTGGTTTATTATCATAGCACATGCTTAAAGAATTGCCTTTTCTGTCCTTTCCTTGAGCTCAGGAATGAGTCTGCTCTGCAGACCTATGACAAGAGGAAAGCTCACATCACAGGGGATGACCAAGCAGACTCCCATGTGAGCAGAGCTGTGCACCGAGCTCTGCTGCTTTGTTCAAGGGATCACACACCTTAGGACTCACCTGCCAGGACTGTGACACCCTGCCTGTTTGTGGGAGGGATGCTGTGCATTCAGCTGGGGTGGTGGCTGTGGCTGGGCTTTCCACCATTGCTAGTGGGGATGCTGTCAACTTGGGTTTCAACCCTGCAGTTGCCTTAGTCTCTGCTACCAGTCAACGCTCTGGGCTGTGCTGAGAGGTTACTGCCTCTGATGGCTGCTTTCATGTGATGGTTGTTGCTAATGGGACTGTGATGCACCAAGTCCCTTGTTGTGCAGCATAGCTGTGGCTTGTGGTCTCATCTGTAGACAAATTGGTGCGAGAGCTGGACCTGTGAGCGTTTTCCACCTGAGGAGGGAGACAGGGCTCAGCTAGAAAACCCTGAAGCTTGTGCTGGAGCTCAGCTGTGTTTGCATACTCTCAAGATGGTTCCTGGCCCCAGCATTGATTCTGGGTTATTTTAAGTCTGCCTGGCTGTAGTTCTTGGAAAGTGTTCCTGTGTCAGTGGGCAGAATCAGAGCAGAACGTGATACACGCGCGAAGCCTGGGCCGTGCCAGAGTCCTCCGGCACTTGCTGGGGAATGCTTCTTGAATGGGACGGAGTGCCGTGCTTTCAGCCCAGACGGTCAAATGTGCTGTGTTTGGGCTGGAGCTGGAACACAGAGCCTGGCTGTCGAGCTGCCAGGGGCAGGGCCGTGGGGCTGGCAGCATCTGCTTTTGGAATTCAAATGTGCGTGGCCGCTCCCTCCTGCTACGGTGGATTCAGAAAAGATGGACAGCAAGTGTCCTGGGGGCTTGGTCTTCTCAAGACTAGCTACCAAGAGCAGCCATCACCTCCCTTGCAGGGTAGGGACACCCTATATCTCCCCAGGTATGACCCAGAAGTACTTTTCCCATGATCCTCTCCTTGAGTTTGTTATCCCTCACATAAAACATCTCAAATCCTTATGACTAAAGGGGATGAAGGCTCTTTCTTGAAAAGAGTGGGATGAAGGTCTACTAGATCCAGAGACTCTTGTTCAGCCTGGCTGGCCATGGCTGTGTGATTGGTTACTGTGCTCACAGTGGGGATAGAAAGGATGGGAAGGGGTTGATGTGTGCATGGATAATCTGTCTCAGCCCTGTGAGGAGAAAGGAAGGGCAGAGCAAGGAAACAATGAGTGTTTCTGGTCCCCACGGGACCCAGGAGAAGCTCACTGGTGCCCACTGGTCTTATGGCACTCAGTGACTTAGGTGACCAGATCCTGTTTTCAAAAAGGATTTACAGCTTTAAATCCTTTTGACTTTTGGTGAGTCTGAAGGGTCCAAATCCCAAGTGCATTTTAAAAATGAAGCCCAAGTTAGGAAATTACTTCTGAAAACCCTTTACACTTTAAAACCTCAGACATGGACCAACATTTAAGTAAAGTAATGCCAAATTATTGGTTGTGTAAGCTCTTAGTGGCCACACAGTAAGTTTGAGGCAGGATCAGAATCAGGCCTGAAGTGTCTGACTCCCAGTCCCCTGCAGAGAGCTGAGGACCACACTGGTACCTCCTTCATTTTCTCTTCAGCTTTCCTCATGCCCTCTGAAGCAATTGCTGTAGGAAAAGAAAAAAAACAAAAACCCACTGGGATAAGTGCAGGGTCTGTTTGAGGAAGTCTGTGCGACTATAATTTAAGACAACTGAAGAATCATTGTTTCTTGGCCCTTGGGAGACCAGCCTTGTTTCAAGGGAGGGAATCGTGGTGGGCAGCAGAGGGGAAGCTGGCAAAACTCTGTGGCTGGAGCTTCTGCCCCAGGCGCTTCCCATGCTCTGTGTCAAGTGACCCTGACAGTCTCTGAAGTTTTGTGTCCAAACATCTCCTTCAGGATTGCCAGCCCTTCAGCAATCTCTCTTGAAAATCTCTATTTTACAAGTAGATAAAAACCACTGGAGATGAGAAAACTATTGAAGAGTGATGTTTTAAATAATGTTCTACTGGGCTTAGAAAGCAGCTACAGATGTCACCAGCTGCGATGCTGTAGATGGATCTGGCAGCCAGTGAAAGCCATCTCCTGCAGACTCTCAGACCCAATAATTTTTTGTTGTAGATTCCCCAAATGGTCCTGGTCCCTCATCCTTATGCTCTGCCTTGAAACAATTCTGGATAGTTGCAGTTGTGGATCAATCTCTTCCCTGACTTGGTTTTGCTGTCTTAAGGTATCAGGATTCATTGCTGCTATAAAATCTGAATTTGATATACTACTTTGGGAAAATCAGATAAGTCATAATTTAAGGTTTGGTTCACTCAGACTAGCACTGCAGTGGCAAAAGAAATGAATGAACAGTGAGTTTTCTTGGTGCAACTTTAAACATAGAGGAAGGTAGGGTTGTGGTTTTTCTTTTTTTCCAAATTTGGTGTTTTACAATATAGGCATGCAGGTAGCTTAGCTTGACAACTGTGAGTTGTGGAATCATCTATTTTATAACATTGCACCTCTAAACACACATTTGAATCTCTAAACATGTTTATCTGTGGAGTCTATTTTAATAGTTTATGACAATTTCAAATATTTGCTTTGGCATTTGCTTTCAAAGGCTCACAACCTTCTTTTTTAGATGTACACTAATTTCCATCCAACTTTCACTTGGAATATCTTTGGGTCTAAGACTTTCTGTGGTTCTGAGGCTTGCATGAAATAAATGTAAATAGAACTGGAATTAAAATACAGCAAAGCTTAGCTGCATCACATGGGTCTGAACTGGCAGCTTCCCTGGTGAGCCCTGGGCCACCACCCCCGGCCACCATTCTGAGTGCTCTGGCTTCTGTGGGAATGTTCAAAAGTTTGTATATGGTTGTGAATGGAAGGAAATGAACAAACAGATTTTGAGGATTCACTGATTAGATCTAATAATGATACAGTGAAGAGTCCTAACTTCTGCTTCCTCTCCTCCTTCATGGAAACCTTCTGCTCAGTAGCCCTTTGTTCCTTGAAATAATTTGTTTTTCCAACACAAGTTAAGTGTTTTCCTTTCATACACTATGCTTGAGACCTATCCTGCCAGATCTCAAAGCCTTTTACAATGTTAACATGCCACTTACGGATCCCTTTGTCCATGGCAGAAATGGTTTTGCTCTCCAAATGGATTATGACAGACAGGTGACTGTCCTTTGAGTCCTCTAATCTATCTTGACAAGCTAGGTCTGGCTTTTGCTCTGCCACTTATTCTTGTATGTGCCTCCTTTTCTCTTGAGTGGGTTGAACCATGGATTCTCCTACCTCTAAATTGTGTTATATCACAACTTGGACAAGAAAATAGAATCACACTGGAACTGCACGGAGCAGTGTGACCCAGATGTCTTTATAGGGAAATTTTTACCAGCTCTGGAAGAATCAAATAACCAAACATATTTGGTGCTCCTTCCTTAATTTTTTCTTAAATATCTCTTACTGCTGCACAAATAACTTTCCTTGGGTTTCCCAGGAAAGTCTTGGGTAAGTCTAAGTAGGATATCTGTTCTCTTTTGGTGGCAAGTTACTTTGTGTGAAGTCTTAATCAATTAGTACTAATAGAAATAAGTGTTATCATTTAGTATCATAGACCTTGTAGTGAGAGACTGCTCTCTAGTTACTTCAGTGTGCCCAACGCAAGCTCTCCTTGCTGATGTCTGGAGTGAACTGGCTGTGCATGAGGACAGTTGTAGATGTGTTGGGAAAAGAGGCTTCAGAAATGCAGACAAAAAGATTGTATATGCTTCTGCTGGAAACATACTCATTGGGAGCTCTGTTCCCATCCCAGTCCCCTTTCTAAAGGGAAAAGTATGAAATAAATGCAAAGCATGAAATAAATGCAAAATAAGCAAGCCTGTTATTCACCAATGCCTTTACAAATAACAATTAATAATGTAATGTGGAGCAATAAATCACAGCCAAAGCTATGATTTAATCTGTCCTTAAACTCATTAAAGTAGAGACAATTTAAAATGACCGTCTCCTGAAAGGAACAGCACTGACAAATCCATTTGAGGCAGGATTTGAATGGGATTATTAGTTTAATGAACTATTGAACAGTTTCCAAGAGCAAGAATGTGTTTAACAAAGGGGAAAGAAAAGACGATTAGTCTGCAGCCAGCTGAGCTGTGTGCTGGCAGTATGATTTCCTGTAAGTTCATGGCTGCCTGTTTTTTCAAGTAAGAATAAAGGCTCAGCTATAGCCTGACTTTAAACACAACTAATTATGTCAAGCCCATTAATTATGAAATGGCTACTGCAATTGAGAAGATGGGTGAAGAGAGGATGTGTGGGGAGGCATTTGTCATATCTCTTCCATTGCTCTGACTTGTATGAAAAGATGGAGGGGGTGTCTAAATTAATTGTGGGGAATGGGGAATATAAGGAGTTTCCAAGCTGCTCTTCCATAGATTTTTTTTTTGACACCTTATTTTTCAACTTGACACTGGGGAATGGAGAGGAAAGGGATGTTGTGATTGCAAAAGATCGGCCCAGGAGAAGTTGCTGAGATGTAGATGGACTCTCTATCCACCACCCTAAGCTTGGCAGCTCAGATGCAGTGGAGAGGGAAAGCCAAAGCCACGGGCTGTGATTCTGGGCCACGTGGCACCAAGTTAAACTGGAGCTGACACTGGGATGGTGTTTAGTGTCAAAGGGACATAGGACATAGCAGAGAGATGAGCTTCACCACTTTTGCCGTTCCCTCTGAGATGTGCACAGAGAGCAGATGACTCCAGCAGTGTTTTAATCTGACTCCATTCCTGATGTTGCAGTTCCACAAACATCTTAGTACAGGAATTGCAAAAGTGTTTTTTAAGGCAGCAATTGTAATTTTCTTCACTCTCGCTTTAGGTTTATCAGAAACATGTGCCTTTAAAAAGAGCTGATGCCCAAAACACAACAGCATTGTCAGATGTTTCATGATTCAGGCCCTGATTCTGCCTCTGCCAAGTTCAAGCATAATGTTTTAGTTGACTTTGAAAGGAATAAGCCCTAAGTGGGAGTCAGCAAATCTTTTCTGCTGTGTTACCATCTCTGCTGCTACTGTAAATCTAGTGAGAGCTATTGATTTCCTCAAAGTCCCAGAGTGGAGTTGCTTTAAATGCAGAAGTTTGGCTTTTCCTTGTAAAAAAAAATTGTTTTCTTGACCTTGAAGTTGTAGAAGACTTCCTTGAAAATGAAATCCTGTTTAGAGTAAGAACAAAGGTGCTACTAAGGCAGTGGAAGCTAAAGCGTCCCCTTTCTTAACTTAATCCTGTAGTTTAGGCAACCAAACTCTGTCCTACTGATTGTGTGGGGTTTTGTGAAAAAGACCCTGTAACTATGGTTTAAATACTTAAAAAAGCAAGTTTGTGGGTATGTCACTAACTATACCAACTGAAACTACATGCATGTGTAGCCAACAAGTAACAACAGGACTCCAGTCCTTATTAGAAATTGCTGTCTGAAGTGGACTGTGCTGCTTGTGGTTGCCCGCATGCCATTGCAGTTGGACTTAGACAATCATTGTAGGTTACTTCCAACTGAAATATTTTTTATTCTGTCCTAAGTACTGGTTTCCTTACAAGATGGTGAAATGCATGTTCATGGATGCCTAGAGGACTCTCCATCTTCAGGGAGGTGGCTTTGGGGCATCTCCACTTAGAAATGACAAGGAGGAATATGGCAGGGAAGAACATGGGCAAACTCTAGCAAAGCTTGCTTGCCTTTTCCCACCACATTCCTGCCCTGGGCAGGATGTGGTTCTCCATGCTCCAAGGCTTGCTAAAGCTGAGTTTAGAGTGAGTGTACATCACTTCAGTAAAGGTGCAAGCACATCTCAGCTGCTTCCAGGTCCACATACTCCACACCTGTAAACCTTGATATTTACTCACAGAGCCTGAGATGAAATACTACAAACAGAAGGAACACAATTAAGGCAGCAGCTGGAAAATTCTGACTTAAAACTCTTGTTCCTAAATTTTCCTTGCATCTTGA
Source organism: Aramus guarauna (assembly GCA_013400195.1). Lineage (NCBI taxonomy): Eukaryota > Metazoa > Chordata > Aves > Gruiformes > Aramidae > Aramus > Aramus guarauna. Next base: position 197,838 of record VXBL01008499.1, on the reverse strand, counting down.
TTTATATTGTGAAATGGTTGATCTTGGACTTACAGCCTAGGCTGGCTTCTCTTGTTATTGGCAGGAAACGTGAAGGCGAGTATTGGCATGGCAAATGATTATCTGGCATTACAGTTAATGGGTTATATGGGGTTTGTTTGGAAGTTTTAAGAACTGTATTTGAAGCTTGATTTATTTCAGAATTTAAGGGGGGGAAAAAAAAGATGGAAGAGTTGGTGGTACTGCTTTCCAAATGAAGGTGTTAAGCAGTTCCTGGAAATTAGTTGCATTTTTAGTCTTTTTCAGAGGAAAGTGTTCTCTATGGTTCCTCACTGATATATAGGATTTAAATTTAAACATGCACAAACAAGGGATGATTTTCCCTACCATCACTCATAAAATTTGCAAAGATCTGAATAAAGGGGGAAAAATACTATTGCTGACAAAATCTTGTTATACACCTTTTCTTTATAGGCACCCTGCCTTAGCTAAAAAGAAAATAGTATCATAAGCATTATTGGGCTTGAACTTGGCATTAACCTAAGCAGATGGAATCAAAAAAACCCTGAACAGTCTTTGTTAAGACTTTCCTTGCATTATGTTTCATTCCTTTTATGAACCTGAGTAATAACCATGTATCTTTAAAAAATTATTTCTGTATCTTTTTCACAATATTCAGCTAAAATTCAAGCGTCTACCCTGGAGTGAGCTTTGCATGGCTCAGCTCACCTAAACTTGGGCAGTACTTTGTTGGAAACAGAGAGATTTATCTTGGTGTGAGCTGGTGGCAACCAGGCAGCCTTTTTAGCTTGGCTTTCTGTATGTGAGTCTGGAGCCCATGTGTGCAAGGGGTCCTAGGGGACCTCTGCCTGAGTGCAGGGAGGGTTTTTGAGTCAGGGATGCAGTTTTTTACTGGGCATCCAGAGATCCCTGATGGGACTTCCCTTCATTGTAGTCTCTTGCTCCATCACCTCACTGATGACCTTACTGATAGCTGCATCTCAGCAGAAAAATGGGGTTGAGACACAGAGATCTGTAATCTTTCAAGACTGTGTCTCTGTATTTGGGGATGGCTTGTCCTTAAGGCACCCAAAGCTGCTTTCTGCTCCAAATAATGGTAGGGCATTCAGCTGTGGGCACAGAAACAGGAGAAGTACCATTGAACATTAAAAAGGCCCATTTAGTGCTGTTTCAATTTCAATCCAAAGACAATATGTGTTAGAAATAGAAATGTAATAAACATGTGGAAAAAAGTTGATTTCTCTCCATTTTCTAATAATATAAAAATGAAAACAGTAAACACCTGAGTAACTTTGAAACTAGATAATGGCTCAGTTAAAAGGCATATAGTTTGATATCATGCATTTTTCTGGTTAAAGTGCTAAGTTAGGAGTCAAGGCTATCTTTAGTTTCAAATCATCCATTCTTTAGTAAAAAATAACTAAAACATAAAACTAGAGATTAAAATAACTACTTAAATTAAGACTTCTTTTCTGTTAATTAAAATAACCAAGAAAAAGTAGTCTCTGTTCACTAAATCTTCTTGTGTAGAGCCCCTCCAAGGCTCCGGGAGGAGGAGCGGTCAGTGATGTGCTGTTCGACCTCTTCCCCGTCCTCTGTTTCCTTAAGGAAAGCCACAGTGGAGGATCAACAGCTGAATTCCAGTGCTTGAAAGGCTGAGCTTTCTTCGAGCATCTTCTGTCAAGGTCTTCTGAGTCCTGGCTACTTGGTCTGGGCTCAAGCAGAGACCAGGTCAGCGTTGCTAATCAGTGCAGATGAGATGCACAGTAATGCTACCGGGGTGTGCTCGGGAGGGAGCTGTGCACCCATTCACACTGCCTTTATCCCTGGGGATGGAGGTGGGGTGCTCCAGGAGCTGGGGAAAGTAAAGTGTCTCCAGTAGCGTCGTGGGAGACACCACGAGTCCGGTGCTTTGAGATCAATGTTTCTGTTGCCACAGATGTACTTCTGAGTTGAGTGTTCCTGGTCTTGCTGAGAGGCTCAGGAAAGTGATCCATAGCTCAGCAGACAACTTCAGGACCTGCTGAATTGTTAATACTTTTGTGCTTGCAGTGTTACCCAGCAAAGGAGCAGTTAGCACTTTTAAGGTGGGTCACTTCTACTGGTGGTAACAGAAAGTTAGCATCTCTGCATCTTTAAAACCAAATTCTTAGAAGCAAAAATAATTGAAATCACTGGGACTTGAACTCCTTCCTAAAAGTTACAGATGCTGGGCTGCTTTGCAGAACAAAAGGATAATTTTTCATGTGGGAAAGCTCCTTTGCAGGACCGAGTCTGTAGCCTTACATTAAATGGGGGTTGCCTGGATAGGAAAGCTGGCTTCTCCAGTGGCATTGTCTACTCTAACTTGCAAATTTCCTATCAAACGGTATCCATTGCACGAACACATATAGGCCTGGGGAAGTACGCAGTGAACATTGACTTGTAAAACTGATAAATTGCTGAAATACATACTTGCAATACATTTGGGGATCTGGTGAGTCAAGAACTAGGGCACAAATATGTTCCCCTTTAGGCCAAGGATCCAAAAGTCAGCATTGTTTCAAATCTGTTCTCATGGCATGACACAATCCCAAATCCATCTGGGTGGGGAGACACAAGACCAAAACCCACTATTGCATTTGGCAGTAATTATTGTCCCCCCTGGTGATCCCCACTGAGGCCAAGGGTTGACTGATGCCTCAATGTTTTTTCCCCAGTTATTGTGAGAAATGATCCCTGGGGCCCAGCAAAGAATCAGGCTAAGATCAAACCCAAAAGGCATCTTGAATTATAGGAAAATTTTCCAGCTCTGATGGAGAGGTAGGATCATTTTTCCTGGAAAAGCCACATGCTTAAGTCATAAGACTAGAGGATGTAGTGGTGGTGATGATGATACAAATTCATCTTATTTGACTCTTTGCACAGGTGTGAATTTCATTAGAAGAGAATAGGCTGCAGGGGAGGGCAAATAATCTAAAAAAACCTTCCATGTCTCATCCCTAAAATAGCTCTTCTGTGCGTAACAGACAGTAGTACCAAGTTTTTGCAGTATCAGATCAGTAATGCTCACTAGCCTGGAATTACCCAAGTTGTCACTGAGTTGGTGAATTTACAGCAAAGGGTAACTCTGGTTTGGGGAAATGTAGAGTGGTATTTGGGCTGATGGCCATTCCTAAAGCTGACCAAACAGAACTGCATTGAGAATTCGCCAAATCTGTTGCTGGATGATTTGATTTCCCCATAAATATTTCTGAGCTGAAGGCAGAAAAAAACCTGAAAATAAGGGACAGGGAAGGTAGCAACTATAAGCCAAGGGGTTTCCATTCATCCTGTGTAAGTTATCAGAATTGCTGCACCCCAAACTGGATGTGTGGGCAGAGCAGGAAAGAGACTTTCATGTGTCTCAAGATACCCAGAGAATACAAAGAGAAGAACAGAAGCAAAATTGAGATTGGACAAACTTAATAGAATCCTAACATTAGGAGATGGTGCTCAAGCAGAAGAGGGGGAAATAGCTCCCCTGGACCTGTTGGTCATGCTTCTAATCTAGCCCAGGATGTGGTCTGCTTCTGTTGTGGATTTTCTGTCCCACCTATTTTGAGGACCAATACCATGGATGAAGTATCTTAAAGTCTCTTGATCAATTAGGTTTGTGGCTGGATAGTTAAGCTGTGGTGCTTCTCATCCTGAAATCACCAGGTGTTGATGCCATGTGCTGGTGGGAAAGCTGCTGCTCACCCTCTCATAAAACACTGGCCTCCAGCCCTACTACTAGCCTGCACAGTTGTACTTTGGCAGGGCAGGAGGGTGGGTTTTACTGAGTGTTTTGTTTGAAACACTTAGAGAAAAAGGAATTTGTGCTTGGTCGCTTGCCTGACTTGCATCTGGGGCTTGGTAAAAGTGCAAACCATGCTTTTATTAACAAAGTCTTAGAAATTCATACTGCTTCATTTTGTAAACTAAGAGTGCCTACTCTGTAACCTTGACTTCTCAAGAGAGCAGAGAAGACCTGCAAGAGATGTAGAGTGTTGGCATCTCTGCCCTTACCAAGAGACTCAAACTGGTCTAGAGAACCACTGCAGAGTGCAGCTGGACCCTCTTGGCTCAGACTCCTTTTCCCCTTGAACAGAGAATGTGTTGGAAAGTAGTGCTCAGGAGACAATCACAGCACTGAGGACCTGTTTTTACCCAGCAGGAAGAAGCTTTAGGCTGTATCAAGGAGAGAGATAAAGAATGACTGGGATAAACAAGAAAAAGGGTCCCCATGCTCAGGCAGCAGATACTCAGCCCAAACTTTTGCAGGCGGACACAAAGCAATGAGCTGGGAGAAGTTTGAGCCACAGAGCGTGCACCCAAGCTGCCTAGCTGCAGGGTCACAGCTCAGGGAATTTCAGTTGCTGGTCAAGGGACTCCACTTGGCGAGCAGAGCAGGAAATTTGCCCAAAGTAATGACCTGTAGTGAATTCTTCCTGAATGAATATGTTGCATCCCCCTGGATGAGGCCGGTGAGAAGGAGAACATGTGAGCAGCCAGAGGAGCAGCAATCCCTGTGCAGATCAGAGTGTCTCTGAGAATTACCCCAGCCCTGGCAATCCACCAATTTTCATTCACTTCTGTCTCCCTCTAAATTAAGGAATGGAAAAATCACTTCTGAAGGCCAGTGACAACTGAGGTACGCTGATTGCTCATGACAGGGGAGACAAATCCTGGGCTGCTGTTCCTGCTGTCTGGAAAGCACACACTACACGTAGCCAAGTGTTCGTTAGCTGTGGGTCTTGCTGCATGGCAGGAGAAGAGCAGCTTGCAGGACACTGCAGTTGTTACACAAACCAGCCCTTTAGTGACTGTGCAGAGCTTTCTGAAGAAGGTTTGGAGAATTCTTTCTAGCTGAGTATTCTTTCCTCAGTGGCTGGAGGAGAGGACAAAGACCTGTACACAAGCGCATGTATTGAGGAGGTAGCTGTGGGTGAGCAGGAAGGACTTAGTTTTTGGCTAGCATATGAGTCTGCAAAGCATTCTCAGCCTGGACTTCACTTGCTGTTCTGTCTGCCCTCTTCTACCTTTACAGTGAGTATAATTCTGCTGGGGTCCCACTAGACATCTGACAGTAACTGGCAGGACCGAGTCCTTTTCGGCTGTTTGGTCAGCTATTGCTCAACAATTCGGTGCTCTAGGCTGTCTTTCCCAGGCTGCTAACAGGATCAGGCTGCTGCAGCAACAGTCAGATGCTGCTTGTGTTCTGTCCCCGCAGGTGGGCTGGCACCCCGAGCCTGTGGGCAGTCTTGTGGTATGGACTGTCTCCCCATCCTTGCTCGTGCCTCCGACTCCATTGTGGATTTGGGATAAAGGCTTCTCTTGCTAACAGCCATGCATTTTCACATCACATGGCCATAGCTCTGCTCTGCTCCAGTGGTTTTTTCTTGGCACCTCCCAATTCTTAGGTGGAGCCACTGCCAGCAGGCAACATCTGGTGCCATCAGTTGAAATTCAGACTTACTTTGTCCCTGCTTATCTCTGTAATCCTACTGCTTATTTCAACTGGACAAAGATGATGCTACAGACAGCATTGCTTTTCCCTCTGCCCTTTCGTAGCATCGCTCTTTTGGCCATATTCACTTTCATTAAAATAATTCTCTTTAGTAGCCAGGCTCTTTCAGCCTTTCTGAGGCTGCACAGGGGATACGGGAAGATCTGCCTCATATGGGCAGGTCTGTTTTTTGCATCAGCTGAACCACGGGGGTGGACCAGCAGTGCAGTCCTTTGCCAGAAAGCATTGCTAGAAAGGGCTGGCACAAACATATCAGCTCTTATCTCCATGGCTCTGACACCCAAAGGAAGTGTCTCGCAGGCATTAGCACCATCTCAGCACTATAACTGCGTCTCTCCAGGCCCGCATCACATCTGGATAAGACCTCCTTGCTACAGCTGGCTAGCAAGGAGGCAATGCTGATAGTGAGTAGAGCTAGGAAAAAAAAATCTTCTTTTGATAATCTTTTGATTTTTAATTTAGGACTGATTGCTATGAAGTTTCTTGATAGATCTGAAATGTCTATAGACTTTGATTATCAGTAATAATCAAAGTTGTGGGCAAGCTTTTTGAATATAAATTATTTTTTGTCTAACCTTGACCTTCTCATTCTGAGGAGCTCTTCACCACAAACTATGGTTGCCATTTTCTGTTTAACAACTAAATGACATGCCTTTTATCTGCACCTTCTTGCTGATGAGAACATGGGTTTCCAGCTTTTATTTCCCAAGTTTGATATAACGGCTTTTATTTTTAAAAAGCAATTTTGTCACAACTCTGAGGATGTTGGGGTTTTCTTGCAAAACAGCATTTTCCTTATTGAGTTCTTGCTTTGGAATCTAATTTCATTCTCCCTCTAGGTCATTTTTGTGACACCATTAATTTCAACCCATTCAAATTAGATTTCCCCCCTGTTTTGTTTTGAAACTCTGCTAATTTTTAGCATATGCCTATAAAGGTTCAGTTCTGGAGGAACCATTGTAATCTTGTAGTTTAGCCTCCTGTGTAACAGGGTGCTTGGGACCTCTCCCAGGATCCCTGCACAGAGCTTGATGAAATCCTGGGCTGACTGTCTTTTAGAAAGAGCTAGTACTTGCCACCATAGTTAAAAAAACCCACTTCATCATTATTAATGTCACTCAACTTCCACTTTCTTCTGATTTAGTCTATGGGATTGATGCCAGATACCTCTTCCATCACTGCTTTTGATAAAAAAAAATAAATCTGTATAATATTCATTAACTTTCAAGGCATGAAGTAGCCTGTGGCCAGGGTGTGAAGATCATTAGTGGACCAAGGTTAATGGCCACCTGCCCTGCATAGCTATTCATATCCACGTGTTGAAAAGGGGGCACCAGCGAACGGATTCAGGTAGAAGTCAAACAGCAATATTTGGTGCCTAGCTATGAGTTCTCTGGATGTCCTGTGCATTGCATGGAGAGTCCTATATCAAGAAACATCATCCATCCATCCTGCATGTCAGGAAGCCTGGCTGAAACTTAGGCTTTACAGGACAACAATCTGCTCAGAGTGAAATTATCTTCCCAGTTAATGCCAACTGTAGGCATAGGACTACTTCTAACTGGAGATTTACACTTGAATATCAGTGGCAGTACTAGCTAGATTCGTATTTTATCCAACCTAATGCAACCAGGAACTGCAACCCAAGATGTTTCCTCATCTGCAGGGATCTTTAATCCATACCAGCAGAAACAGCTCTGCATTTAAGGTCTCCTTTTAACTTCTAAGCAGAGGAGAAGCAACAGATGCCCAGCCTGTTGGAAAATGTAGGCTCTTTGGAAATCAAAATACAGATTTACTCTCTACTTGCAACCATAGCACCAAATAGTTTTAGCAAAGCCCTTGACTCTGTTTGCAGGGTTGGTGAAGGAGACTCCACACAGCACTAGGCAAAAGCAGGTGGTATGGAAAAACCGTTGCCACAGCTTCTGCACAGGTCATTGTGTGCTCTGGAAAAATGAGAACTGGGAAGCAGAGCAGCACCCTTCATTGCACAGAAAGTCATTCGAGATAGTCTATGCTGCTCAGGGATCTTCTAGTTACCATGAAGAGCAGAAGTTAAGATTGCTTTTACACAGGAGCATCATTGCTCGGTAGAAGGTTCTAAGACTTTGCGCTCAGTCCAGCTCAGTGTTTTTGTCATTAATGCCAATGCTGTTCCTTTTTCCATGGGAAAGCATTCTGCTGCTTCCACTTTGGAAGGGCACACCTGCAGTGTATCTGCTGCACATCTGTGTGACTGCTGCATGTCTGCTGCACATCTGCTGTATATGTCTGCACACTTCTGTGCTTGCTGTGTCTCTACTGTGTGTTTGCTGGATGTGCTCTGCATGTCTCTAGTGACTGCTGTGCATATGCTGTGTTTCTACTCCATCTTTTCTTTGGGGTCCTGAAGAAGTCTGTGTTTCTCCTACCTTGAAAGCTGAGGAGGGGCTATTTACAATGGCACGGAGTGACAGGACAAGGGGGAGCGGCCTGAAGCTGGATGCGAGATTTTAGATGGGATATGAGGAAGAAATCCTTCCCTGTGAGGGTGCTGAGGCCCTGGCACAGGGTGCCCAGAGAAGCTGTGGCTGCCCCTGGCTCCCTGGCAGTGTTCAAGGCCAGGTTGGATGGGGCTTTGGGCAACCTGGGCTAGTGGAGGGCTGTGAGATCCCTTCCCACCCAAACCATTCTGTGATTCTATGATTCTTCTACAATTCTATGATCTGCTGTGCATCCTCTGTGTATCTGCTACCTATCTGCTTTGTTTGCTCTGTGTTTTCTGCACACGTGTTGTATGTATGCCTCATCTTTCCTGCATGTCTTCTGTGTGTCTCCTGTGCAGATGAAATTAATTTGCTGATCTAGCTGAAGATCAGGAATGAATCAACACATTTTCAGAATAAATAAACCCCAAATAAATCAACCAACGCTTTTGGAGTTTTTAAAAATCAGATGATGTTGTTGCTCCATAAATTTGCTTCTGTGCCCCATATAGCTAGAGCTATTTCTACAGGTAGGTGTGATGTGCTGACGGTTGTGGAGGTGTATTTCACAATGCAATGAATTACAGTAAACATAGAATCACAGGATGGTTGAGGTTGGAAGGGACCTCTGGAGGTCACCTGGTCCAACTACCTTGCTCAAGCTGGGCCACCTAGAGCTGGTTGCCTAGGGACCATATCCAGACAGTTTTTGAATATCTCCAAGGATGGAGACTCCTCTCTGGGCAGCCTGTTCCAGTGCTCAGTCGCTCTCACAGTGAAATAGTGTTTCATGACGTTCAGATGGAACTTCCTGTGTTTCAGAAACATCCCAAACTGCATAGCAGAAAATGCCAAATCTGATTCATTCACATAATCCCATCCTGTCAGTGCAATGATGGTGATAATTACTATCACCAGCCTCAGGTAATCTGCTCAAGTGGTGGGTGTAAAACTTAAAAATTAGAATGAGGACATAGAAATTTTGGACTAATAGATCCTGATGACCTAATCTGATATTTTCCTTCTCTTATCAAAGAGAAAATTAAAGGGTCCTGTAACAGTCTACATAGGTCTACTGGGTGAAGAACCAATTGTTAACAATTGGTTCTTCAGTCCAGCAAGCAAAGATGTAACAAGATCCAATGGCCGAAAGTGGAGGCTAGACAGACTCAGACCCCAAAATAAAGCATAGAGGTTTTAGCATTGGGGATTATTACTTGCTAGAAAACCTCCAAAGTGTATGGTCTTTTCACTGGTGACATTAGTTTATTCTCATGCTTTTCTATCAGATGCAATCCCTCAGCAAACCTCCAAGAAGAGGTTGGAGGATTGCTGACCAGGGTCCAGGCAAGGTCTAAACTCTCTGTCTACACTTACTTCTCCACTGCCTTCGCCCATCTGTCTGATCCTGTGTTAGAGCCCCAGCATTTCTGCAAGGGACTGCATTCTCATGACTCCACACTTGACAATATCACAAGAGTATGAGCATTACCTAGGTTTGTGGTTTTCATGTTGCCTTTTGGGAATTTTTCTTGAAGTCTGTTAGTTCATGTATAGATGTGTAGCGTGGCACAACATGATGTAAATGCTATGCTGAGGTATATGCTTGGGCTGGATTTCTTGCCATCTGTTACGTGGCATTGATTAAACCATCCAACAAACAAATGAAGACAAAGAAAACCATGGGCAGCCTGTGAGACGGACACGTTGGAGTGGGCAGGAGTTTGTTAATTGTAGAGTCAGAAAGGAAGAGCAGGACTTTGCCCACCTTACGCATAAACAGCTCTGCTAAGCTATGTCCGCATGGGACAGATGTCCTCTTGTTCGGGTTAGCAAGAGACTCCCTTGCCTGAGGTCTCTAGGGCTGTCTGTTACTGTCCTGGCTCTGGCTGGGATAGGGTTAATGTCACCAGGAGCCACGCCAGGTGAGCCAGGGGCTATTCCGTATGGTGTGACGTCATGCTCACCATAGGGGGGCTGGTCGGGGAGGGTGGGTTTGGTGGGGCTTTCCATTATCACCCATTGTGTATCTCTGTTATCAGTACTGCGGTTGATTGTTCCCCTTGCCCTTGCTGTCCCAGTAAACTGTCCTTCCCCAACCCACGAGGCTTTTCCCTTTGTTGGTCCGGTCTCCTCCCACTCCGCCATGGAGGGTGAGCGAGCGGTGCATGGTGCTCGGCTGGGGCTGAGCCCCGTCAGTTATCCAGGTCTGTCTCACCTCACATGGAGATGCAGGTCTCCAGCTGGCTGGGTCTAACCTTGTGGGTATGGCCCATGCCCTGGCTTTGTGTCAGGATAGACCCAGCTGTGCCTCCGTTCCTTACTCCTCCGTATAATCCTCAGAGCATTCTGCACAGGGAGGTCAGAAGTCAGTTATTAAAATAATTTATAGCAGCTCCTTTTGGTGGGAATTAAACATGGGTTGTTCAGTCTCACAGTGAGGGAATGGAGTTTGGCAGAGAACTGTCACACCAGAAGCTATTCAACTGCTCTCCTACAGCGATGATACATGCTGAATTTATCCAATGGCACTGCACAGAAACAGAGGGAAAAAATTGTTTTTAATTTTCAGACCAAATGTCTGTGGCTCGAGGTTCCACTCCTACTGCTGCCCTGGCTGGAAAACGCTGCCCGGAGGGAACCAGTGCATTGTCCGTGAGTATCCATTTTCCTGTTAAGGGCACCAGGGGAACTAACTGCCATGTGGGAAGGAATGCGTATCTCACACTTCAGCAGATGACAGGACATTTCATAATCCACTGGGACGGGAGTAGCAATTGCTAGGACTTCTCATCTCTGCTAGTCTTGATTAAAGCAAGGTGGTTGCAATTGGTCCCATTTAGTGCGTGGCCTTTTATCTTCTGCCAAATTGCCACCATGTTCGTTGTTGCTTGACAGTTTGTGTGCCTGCTTTGGAAGATTAGCCTCAAAGAAAAGCTATTGGTGACTCCTGAGAAAGTTATTTTAGAGCTGCTTGTTTAGATGAAATAATTTTGTTAGTTGCTAGAACAGCTAGGTGCTGATATTGCAAACATAATGTCGTGAGACATCTACAAGCAGGAATTTGCATCTATCTTTGAGCGGCCATCCAAAGCAGGATGCCGATTTAGATAAATCACACCTCTGTTTTGCCAGGTATCTTTCCTAGTTGGAGTAGAGCATTGCTGGACTCTAAAGTGCTGATGTACACCTATAAAATCCACTAAAGGGCTGATGTTTTCAATTTCTGTAGGTTAAAGACATGAGCTATAGGGAGATGAAGGAGCATACCCTTTGGAGGATGCTCCCATGGGAAGTGGAGTAAATAAATGAGATTCTCATTGGAGAAAATGAGGTAATTGTACCTGCATTTGGTCATGCTTCATACTGAAACACCATAAATACATGGTGCCCTGGAGATATTGGCCATCACCTGGACATACCAAATAGCAGACAGCACTATGGGATTCTTGTATCTCCCAGTATTTTAGCTTTCTGAATAAATCTTCTGCATTAGAGCACACTTGGAATTGTATGAGAATGCCCCTTTTCAAAACTTCCTAAAAATAATTGATAGTCGGAGGTTTCAAGTTGAGGAAACCACTAGGCTCCTCTAGTGGGATTTCCCACATAATACAGGTCACGGTTCAGAAGTAATTCTACCTTCAGAGTTGAAAATTCAGTCATATTAGAGAGAAAGGCTTCATGTTTCCTAATATAAAGGTGCCTGGGACCTCAAATGCACAAAACTGAGCCCCGAATTGCAAACATTCTCCTCTCAAAGGAAATGGTGTCTGTAGTGTTATGAGTGATGGGGCCAGTTGATGTGTCCTTGCACACAGTGAGTAATCAGTCCCAGAGTATGGCATTTTACTCACTAAATAAAGAGGCACAATGACTCAAGAGTTAAATGGATCTGACTTCACCCTGCATGATGGTAAGACATGGAATTATGTGCCCTCTCCTTTCCCTATAAGAAGAGACGGGGCAAACTCACAAAAACATAGAATCCCAGACTGATTTGGGTTGGAAGGGACCTCCCAGCCTACCCAGTGCCACCCCTGCCATGGGCAAGGACACCCTCCACTAGCCCAGGTTGCCCAAAGCCCCATCCAGCCTGGCCTCGAACACTGCCAGGGATGGGGCATCCTCCTCACCATCCCATGAAGAGCGGATGCCCCACCAAGGATACAAGGCTTGAGTCTAATGCCGGCTGCAGCAAAGGGTTAAGGAACTGACGGCCAAATAGCTGCTCAGTGGCATGCGGGGTTAGTGACATTCAGGGTTGTCTGCTGACTTTTCTCATAACTGTAAAACATGCCATCTGGGCTGGAGGTCCTCAGGGGACTGTGTGTTGTAATTGTATTTATAAAACACACAGAGATGAGATACTTTCATGGGGCTCTAATAAAATCTGTGCTTACACAGGTGGAACAATACTGCCAGCTATGCTCTTGGCTCCCATGGCACAGGAAGGGGAAGAGATTAGCAGGGGTCCCAGGCAAGAAAGGATGGGGACTGATATGAAGGCATCCTGCTGATGCATCTCTGGCTGACTCAGGCTCAGCCCCTCGTTCAACAGAAGATGCATCTTACTAACAGTCGGTTACCTCAGTGCCAGGCCATGAACTGCAAAATGCTTTGTGGAAACAGAAAAAAATTTAAGGAAAAGAACAACTTGGCTCAGTGTGAATGTCACTTGTCTCTGCTGAGAAACATTTTTAGCAGGCAAAATTAGTGAAATTTGTCTTCCCTATCCTCTGCTGGCGGAAAAAGCAATATAGGAGCAGGACCAGCCGCAGTCTGATAAAAAGATGTCTCCAGGAGCTCCCTGTGAACAAGTGGGTCCTTCCCACTGTCGCTCTGCCCAGGGGCCTCAAGAGGTGCTCCAGCTCTCCACCCCCCCCCCCCCC
>VXBL01008499.1:56682-184936 GCA_013400195.1 Aramus guarauna | reverse complement strand
CCCCACCCCCCCCCCCCCCCCCCCCAGTTATTATTCTCAGACGAGGTGAATTCACACTGTTTCGGCATCCAAAAGCACATCTGCGAGCAAGTTCACAGACTAGCACGTTGTGCTAATCACTGTGTCCTTCTCTTCCTCCAGCAATTTGCAGGAATTCTTGTGGTGATGGATTTTGTTCACGGCCAAACATGTGTACGTGCTCCAATGGACAACTTTCTCCCAACTGTGGCTCAGCCGGAGGTAAGAGAATATCTCTGGTGATTCCCCTCCCTCTGGAGTAGTTACGTACTCTCTTAAGCATTTCCCAGTCACAGTGAAAGGAAATGCATCTCTGTATCTCTGAAATACTTTGTGGCAGCCAGGTTCTAAGTGGAATTGGGCATTTAGTCACAAAATCTTTCTTGTGGCACTTTTGCTAAGGGTCTTCACTGCTCCTGATACCTGAAGAAAATTGGCAACCTGCTTGCAATTTCCGCTACTTTGGTATGAGAAATCCTACAGGATGCAGCTCAAAAACCCCACAACTCATAGCAGCAAATAGTGACACTGCTGCCAAAGAGTCCATCTATCTCTGCGTGTTCTTTGAAGCAGAAGTAAATCCATCACTGCTTTTCATAACCAAATAAATATTTTTTCCAATGGAAAAAAATATTGAGTTTTACTTAGGCTGTGATTTGGACATCAGGAAGAATTGCCCAGAATTTTTTGCAAACTGCAGTGACACGATGAAGTTGGACACTGGCAGAGCTGGGAATGCAGAAACTGCATTGCCACTTTTTCTGCTTTGTTCTCCCACCTCAAACCTTCAGGACAAAAAACTGAAAAGCTCTGGGAAGAGGATTGGGTGGCTGAGGTTTCTGAAACACAAACTATGAAGGACTCAGCAGTGTGACAGTCACACATCCAGAAAGCAATTCCCAGATCCCTCTGGTAATCCCTGCAGGATGCATTGAAGAGTCTAAATCCTGGTACCTAATGGTCTTGTTTACTCTCTGGAAGGGAATTATTGTTCCTCTGGGTCCCTTTTTGCACTGGGTTGTATTGCTGGAAAGGACCTGGGAGTTATGGTGGACACCAGGCTGGATATGAGTCACTAGTCGTCAGGTCGGTGAGTAAAGCCAAGCGCACCCTGGGCTAGATTAAGGGGATCACGGTGAAAAAGTCAAAGGAAAGTATGATCCCCTCTGCTCGGGGTAGCGGGGCTGTGGCTGGTTCTGGGCTGCCAGTTCAGGAGGGATGTGGGGAAACTGAAGATGGATCAGCAGCGGGCTACAAAATGGTTGGGTGTGGAGCATATGTCCTGAGAGGAGAAGCTGAGGGAGCCCTTCCACCCATGGTCCTGTAAGCCAGCACAGAGACCCCCCTGGGTCAGCACGGGCTACGCACGAGCCAGCAGCTCTGCCCAAAAGGGCTTCAGTTGTTTCTAAAGCCAGTAGCGGTGTGTGACCAGGGACTGGCCTGCACTCTAGGTCTCCAAATGCGGGCAGTGATCCTGGGTGACCATTCGCACCTGGCTGTACAAGCAGTCCGCCCATACGGCATGACACTACTCAAAAACACCGGCCACAAAAAAATCCTCCAAACAAAGGAACAGAGCTGTGGCATGGTGGTGTTTTAAGAAGGCTGATTTTGCTAGCGCCCTCTGTAAAATACAGAAATTAATGGAATTTTATAAAGTCTTTTAAGGTCTCAGATGGCCATTGCTAAAGACAACCCAGAAATTTATTTTCCATTATTGCCCATCTGTAGGCGAGCTATTGTTAATAAAGTGACTTGCAGGCATCTGACTGAAGGCCAGAGAATTAGCCCCCTCAAACCTCAAAACCACATTCAGGGTGTGACTCGAAGAAGGAAATTCCCAGAATCTGGTTCCAAAGTGCCACGTTGTGCTACAGCCCTGCAGAAGTCCCCAGCAAGTGCTCAGCACCAGAGCCTATGTCTGCACTGCGCCGCAGACCTTCCCCGGGCTTTGCTGAGAGGAAGGTGCCGGAGACACAAAAGTTTCTGGAGTGAGGGTCCATATGGTAGCAATCACGGAGGAATGCAAGGAATGCTGTAAGCAGTATATACATTTGGGCACAGACCTGGCATTCCCTGGAGCCTGGGGTGGATTTCAGCATGCACTCGAGGGGGGGTAGGTTCCTCGGCAGGGGCTTCATCAAATCTGGCATTCATTGTGGGGATGTTTGGATCTGCATTTATCATGAATGCTTCAGGGAGGTAAAGCAGACAAATTGTGCATTCCAGAGGCAATAAAAGCCACTCTGCCTCTCTCTGTCATAACAAAAAGCCTGGTTTCCTACTTCAGGGAGTAAAGATATTTTAGGAGTAATTTGCAAGTGACTGTTTAGATAGTAGTAGTCGGTAAGCAGACAGAAAACCTGCCTGCAAACTCCACTACTGATGGCTGGCAGAGCAGCTGCAGCCACTGATCCTTTAAAATAAATTGTAGAACTAATCCAATCCAATCATGGGAAAAGTTAACTAGGGTGAGCTGTCATTCTTTTTCCTAGAACTTTGGTCTCTGCAACCCTGGAAAATTCTGACAAAGTGTAACAGGCCTTTAAATTCTTGGTTGAAAGATGTTATTCTGGACTCCAAATCTGCAGGGGTTCTAACAGTGCCAGCCTTGGAGATGAGTCAGATGGTGATGGGACCTCAGGGCTTTTAGGATCATGGCAGAAGTAAGAAATGGGACCTGCTCTGTGCAGGGCCAGGAACTGTCTTTGTCAATTAGTTGGAAAGTTTCTGGGTGAGCATCAGGGCTCTTCTTCTGTCCAGACTCTGAACTCCCCAGATTTCTCAGCTTCGGCAAACCTGACTGAATGCATTGAATGCGAGGCTCAGGATGCTGCGTAGGGAAGAGCTCTGACAGATGGACAGCTCTGACAGACAGACACTTCCTAGCTACCTCTGTCTCTGGGCAGCCCTCCCGGATTTGCTGTATGTAATTGCTTTCCCAGGGCTGATTAATTGTAGTGAGGGGTGTAGGGTAAGCATGTGCTGGAAACAGTGCCTTTTCCCAGAGAGACTGGTCTCATGTCTGACAATCTGGGCAATGCTTTGAAGCCTCAAGCTTAGCTTCCTTAATCATTAAGCTTTCAGCTAAATTTGGCCTGATCTCTGGCCATAGAGCAATAGGAAGAGTAGTAGACATCATGACTAATTCAAACCACACTAGCAATGCATGGATTAAATGTACAGCACATGTGCCGAGCATTTTGAATGCAAAGCTCTGAGACTTCCCATTCCGCTCCTCCTTCCTTTCAGGCTTCCTATGAACGAGGCATCAACTGTATAATTATCCCTATTGGACACTTCTGAGTCCTACTACCTTTTGGACAGACTTTTCACTTGCACTGGCCCCAACTCTTCCCTGCTTGGAACTGATGTTGCATGCACAGAGAAGACATAAGCCACAGCTGAGCATCCTCTCACATATGCATTCTCCAGCCCCACCGTCTTCAAGCTGCCAAGTCACGGCCCCTCCTATCCCTGGCAGACATGAACTGTGGTGTACATGCTGAAAAACAGTTTTCACATAACTTGCTATAACCTCGGGCACTTGCAATTTGAGTTGTCACATCTTACAAAGGAAGAATGCATTGTTTCAGGCGTTTCAGTAAAGAATGGAAGCTGTTTGACCTGTATTTGTAACTCAATGGTTAGCAGTAAACCTCCCCTTTTGGGCTCTTCCACTTTAATACCACATTCCTTAAACATTGAATAGTGATGAAACAGTTAAAGCCAATATTGGCTTTGTGTCTGCATCAGTATAAAACTTCCCGGCTCTTATTTATTGCTATTGTTTTCCTACGGTGCATTAGTCACATTCAGTGTGTCATAATCTAGTGTGAAATCTGAACTCGAACATAGAAGAATAGATGATACATGCTTTTCTTTTCAGATTTCTTAAAAAAACCCTCTTATATTAAATGACAATCACCAAGGAGGCCACATAGTAATTGTAGAAGGAAGAGAAATATCTGGTTTTCCTCCACCAGAGAAATTCTATCCCCCCAAACATCTCATGGGTCTTTTAATACAAAGGCATCAGCTCAGAATATGAAAAGTGTGTTTTTAAAATGGAGCAATAATCTAAAAGAATAATTGAAAAGGTATGAAAATATTTGAAAAGTGTCATATCCTAAAAGAAAGAATGGTTTAGAATGACAGAGTTATCAAAGAAAGGGAGATATCAGAAAATACACCCCTACTCGCAGTCACAGGAGTTATGGCAGGATGTCCTGTAGAAAGGGCAAAGCTGCAGATGATAACTGGGGTAGATTCCCTAACAAAATAAAATGATGAGTGTCCTTGGTTTCTGTGGAATGAGGTCTATTTATATTACTCTAAAACTTGTTTGTCCAAAGAGAACAATGATACTTTGCCCTGTATGAGATGCACTTGAAGCATTACATCCCCTAAATTGCTCCTAGTTTCACGCTCGTCGTGTTCATGGCTTTCCCTTATCTGAACAGTTCAATACTACCAGGTACAGGAACAATAAAACCGTCTTAGGTCTAGGGAATAAAGACCAGACCATTGGTATTTACTTTTGTAAGCAAAAGGGTAATTATACCTCAGTAAAGTGCAAGCCTTTAACCACACCAGGGGCTCTCATCCTACCAGGAGAAGTCAGCAGTTTCTCCATTTAACTTGAAGGAACTGGGTACTTAACATCACCTGTAGATTCTGCACTGAGACAAAGTTTTGAACATCCATTCCACGTGAGGGCTTCACCTCCCATCACAAACAATTTGTTGTATCGTCATGTAATATTTCCCTGCTCTTCTCCACAGTCCAAACCTGCAATGTGAGATGCATGAATGGTGGAAGCTGCAATGAGGAGTCCTGCCTCTGCCAGAAGGGCTATACTGGGACATACTGTGGACAACGTAAGTACCTGCAGCACCTGCTGTATACGTGTGAGCTGAAGAGCACTGCTAGATTCATGCAGCCCTGTGATTAGAGGTTGCCTTGCATATACCGATGTGCTCTTTGATGTCAACACATCCTCCTCTCCACTGGAGTCTCAGCCCTCTCTCTTGTGGGGGTCTAGATGTACATCTATTTATAGATATAGTAGATATAATTTCACTGTAACTAAGTCATAGAATCACAGAGCGGTTTGGGTTGGAAGGGACCTCACAGCCCATCTAGTCCCATGGGCAGGGACACCCTCCACCAGCCCAGGTTGCCCAAAGCCCCATCCAACCTGGCCTTGAACACTGCCAGGGAGCCAGGGGCAGCCACAGCTTCTCTGGGCACCCTGTGCCAGGGCCTCAGCACCCTCACAGGGAAGGATTTCTTCCTAATATCTCTTCTCAAGCTCCCCTCCTTCAGCTTCAGGTCATTCTCCCTTGTCCTATCACTCCATACCCTTGTAAATAGTCCCTCTCCAGCTTTCAAATACATATACAAATAAATATTTCAAATATATATACAAATATGTATGTATATTAGATATAATTTATCTGTAAATAATTTTAAATAAACTGCATAATCTCTGGGAATGGATTTTTTGTGGGAAACCTTCATTTTAGCTCAACTGAAGTCTTCTTTCAATTGGAAGACGAAAAAACAAAAAAAAAACCCCAAACAAAACAACATTTTTTTGTTATAAATTACATCTGGTTACATTATAGGGGGGGTGTTTCAATTTTTAGTTCTGTTTATTTAACAACACTGACTTTCTATAGGGAAACCTCAATACAGTCATTGAAAGAAATGTTACAATGTTTTATGACTTGGTTTTCTATTTTGTCAAATTACCTGTAGCTTTCGTAGGGAGAAATATAATTTTTCCCCTAGTTTCCCATAAAAGCTATTTGGCAATTTTTAAATCATTGCTCATGCACGTTGTAGAATAACTTAGGTGCCGTTTTTAATAAGTGTCTAGTAAGGAAGTACGCACAATAGTTTTGAAAGAATCTCTGATCAAATGGAACTTTCCAGGCAAATTTCAAATCCCTGTGTCAATGTGAGAATCACTAAAGTTCTTAGTGAAGTGTACGAGAGGTTGTTTTAAAGATGGGCAAAACACCATATTTCCCCTAAACTTATCCTCAGCTATGACTGATTCATTTTTGCTGAAACTTTCCAAAAAGTTCAACTAAAGGCAGACACACCATATGGAAAATTTCATTCTGAACAGCTAAGCTTGGGAAAATTAGAAGTAACAGCAACCTGGGGCTTATAATGGAACGCGCTAGGCAACCTTAATTATGTGCTGCTACCAGCTCCACCTATAATATCCTCAGTAGAGTTTTCATAATGGTTCAGATATTGGCAAGACATCACTGACAGGGCGGGGAACAATGGAGAGTCCCACTGGCAGCGTCCCAGCAGAGCAGATTTCGGCATCCTCAGCTCTAGGATGGGTGTAGCCTTTGAAGGCTGTGAAATGCAGCAGTACCTGGGCTCTCTGCAGCTCGGCACTAGACCAGGGAGGGCCACACTGAGGTATTGTAGAAGATCGCTGTGGACCTCACCTTTCATCAGGTTATATTCTTCTCATCTTCAGTGCGCCAGTGTTGTTGGGCAACTGAGTAGCTCAGAGAGTGTATAGGAACTTTAGGAAGTGTCGTAACACTACTCCTTTCATTAGTCATTGCAGCTGCTGAGATTTTAGTAGGTCACCGGGATCTGTCAGAACCAGCAATTGCTCACGTCATGCGCAGAAGTGTTCCTACTTCCTGTTCAATTAGCTTAGCCTCAGCCCAGGTCCTTATCAACAGCCTGCTCCTTTGACTTCAGTCCTAGACTAATAACTGCAGTTTTTCAATGATGGGTAGTGGGTCTAATTTTAAGTCAGTGAATACTTGTGTGCTGATCAGACTGGTTCTTCTTTGCTTTGGGTACGTGGGATTAAATGGCTGACTAGTCTCCTCTCCTCACATTTCACTGTTACCATACGTTAAACGTTTGCCTTTATGCAGTTTCTCATTTGTATCAGTTCATCTTGGCCTTGACATTTAAATCCCAACGCTGACCTAAATGAACTGAGATTCCAGAGTGCAGGAAATCCTCTTGAGTGAAATAAGAGTTGATAGCCTTTTTATAAATGGGTTCATTCATAAACAGGAAGTAATTTTCCAGGAAAAAATATCAGAATTTTCTCTGTATGTTCACTGCGTGGAGGAGACTCCTGACGGGTGAACAACACGAAGTCGGTGATATTCCAAGTTCTGCCGCACCACGTCTCACACTATGGTTTCACTACGAGCAGAAATCACTGATTTCTCTTTCTATTTCAAAATAGCTATCTGTGAAAATGGCTGTCAGAACGGAGGTCGATGCATTGGGCCAAACCGTTGTGCTTGCGTCTACGGATTCACTGGTCCCCAGTGTGAGAGAGGTAAGGAACGTATTTTCATGATATTATTACTGACAGAGCATAGGATCAGGAGCTGTATATTTAAATATGTGTATTAGAGATACTCAATTTAATGTGAATTTCTGCTCAGTTCCTCTGCCTGATGATACAGCCTGTAATGACAGCCTCATGCCCAAAGCTCTCCCTGAGATCCCTGGTTATTAGACGTGCAGGATGCAAAGTGCCTACTGACTGCATGGCTGTTCAGTGTCTCTGGATCCTCCTTTCCACATGTGGCCCCTTGTAGCTGTTAAACACCAATAAACCCCCGTGCTGAGTACAGAAAGGGTATTTTTCTCTTCAGCATTTCCCTGTTTCTTGTCTTGATAACCTGGGATTGGCTTAGAAATGCCAGGAAGCCCCTTACCACAGCATCCTCACGAAGGGAAGGTGACACCATCAGTCCCTTCCTAAACACTAAAAGAGAAGGGAAAAGAAACGTCAGCCAAAATTTTCAAACGTGTCAGTATGATGGGTTGACCCCAGCCAGCAGCCAAACACCCAACCTACGTCTCTCTCGCTCCCCTCTCCCTTGGGATTGGGAGAAGGTAGAAGGAAATCAGAAAGACTCATGGATGGAGATGATGTCAGTTCAAGAAGGAAATAGCTGTATGTGGTAGCAAAGCAAAATAAAGAATTGATTCACTACTTCCTATGAGCAAGCAGATGTCCAGCCAATTCCTGGGAAACAGGACCTCAGCACCTGTAGTGGTGGCTTGGGAAGACACACACTGCAACTATCTTATATCCCCACTTCCACATGATGTCATATGGCATGGAATATCGCTTTGGTCAGTTCGGGTCACTTGTGTCCTCTCCCAGCCTCTTGCCCAGCCCCAGACTACTGGTCTGGGGCTGGAGAGCAAGCCTTGATGCCATGCAAGCACTGTTCAGCAACAGCTGAAACACTGAGATGTTATCCACGCTGTTTTAGCTACAAAACCAAAACACAGCACCATGATGAGGAAAGGTAACTCCATTCCGGTCTGACCCAATACAGCCAGCTAATTTTGGTGCCCATCTTGAGCTACCCTGAGCTGGACTTGCAGGACTCTCAGCGTTTGCTGATCCTGCTCTGCACCGCAAGTACAGCTCACTGTGGCTCTTGCAGAGGAATGATGTCTAAGGAGTTAGGGACCACACGCAGTTAGGGACCACGTGAAAAATGCTGGTTTTAAGGACTTGGCCAGCTCGCACAGGAACTCTGTCAGACGTGGGTAGACGGCAGTTCACTGGGCAAGTACTCAGCTCCCCTATCAGTAAAGCATTTCTGCAGCCTTCTGCCTCTCTCACTATATAGAATCAGATTTATTGCCTGAATTTGACCTGTCCTGTGTGCTTCAGGAGAGAGTTTACTTTTGGGTGAAGGTCAATACCATCTACATCAAAAATCAAAACTAATGATGCCACCAACGCTAACCGCCATTAATTTTCAAATGAACATGGACCTGAAACCCCAGAAATCAGTATTCCAACCTTGCAAAATTATTTTTATAGCTTAGTACTATATTTACTTGAAAAACCTTGAAAATTATGACCAGAACTTAAGGTTTTCCATGAAAAAACCTTATTTTAGTGAAAATGTTTCAAAAGGAAACATAAGCCAACTCTGGTTTATTGTAAACCTCATGCACTTTGATGCCAGCTGCTCATCCAGTATGAATCAAACCAGCTCCAGTAAGAACCACAGTTTTCACCAGCTAAGAATATGGCTTTTAGTGACATGTGGCTTTGTCTGTATTTCAGCCAGCCAGCATGTGCTGAGCGGCTAGATCAGATTTACATTTGGGCAGTGTGGGTATGACTGAGGTTTTGGCTGAGACACGAAATTTCTCCCTTTCCTGTTGGCTTAGATGGACATCTCACGACACTGCTCTGATATGATTTTTGGCAAGGGTCAGAGTGGCACAGAGCAGAAATGAAACTGAAACATGAAGCCAACGTGCAAACTCCCAGGATTAAGATCAAAGCACCCTGGAAATATTCTGTTTTTCTAGCCTCTCACTTTCCCGAGATTGGGCTAATTCTGTTTAACTCCATGTCCAAGGATAGGACTGTTCTTGCCTTTAATGTTTTTTTTTCCAAGTTGGGGATTCTTGGCAACATAATTTAGAGGGTGAGATAGGAATAACAGTTGGTTTCCGGTAGCCCAGGCATCAGTCAGCCCTGCTTGAACAGCGGCCAGCAGAAATACGCAGAACTCAACATAGTTGTGCAACGTTCCCTGGGTTGCAAAAGTATCTGCTGAACCCAACAGTGCAGGTGCCCCATAAAAGGCCTCTGCTGTGGTTTGAACCTCACATTTATTGGATGCAGAGAAGGGAAAGCTCTTTAAAAGCCTCTGCACACATTTAGTGAAGTAACCTTTCGTTGTTCCAGTCTCCTTCTTTGTACTCTTCTGCAAACACAGATATCAGTCAAGCACTGCAGTTCTATATTTTTTAAGCCCCCTCCTTGCCCTTTTCTAGCACATACACATATGCATATGCAGATATGCATTGCTGTAGTTATGGCAAGGTATTATGATAACAGTCTTTCTCTTTTGAAGGCTCTACCTTGCAAGATTCCTTCCCTAAAACCCTAAACCTGAGCTCCAGAACACTGTCTGTAGAGCTGCTTTCTTTTTTTGTAGCTCACAGGGATCTGAAGTATTGAGACTTACAAATTGATGTGGACATTGGTTGTGTTTGAAAAGAAAGCTGGAAATTTCTTAAAGAAATTTCTGGATATAGCAATGCCAGGAGGGAACAAAAAAATCCAGCTGTCCTGACTCTGTGTGCATGGTAGCAGAGGGGATAGGAGAGAGGGTGGAAGAGGCAGGGAAAGAAGGGATCTGAGCCGGGGCAGACTTTGGAGACATCTTGTAATGTATAAAATTCTTTAAATAAAGAGAGCATTTTTACAAAGCCTTTAGAGATTTGGTTTGGTCCAGACTTGTACTAAGAGACAAAACAAGCTCTCCAGCTGTGTATACACAGGTTTTCCCTGCCAAGACAAACAGACCGCTTGCTTTGCTAAGAGATGTTAAAAGTTACACTTTTCAAAGAGGCTCCTGGCTGGGCAGTCTGCGAGTTTGCAGCCAGGTGAGGCGGTTGTGACTGACCTACCGAGAATAATTAGCGTGACAGCGAAGAACTTAACCCTTCCAAGGAGAAAATGAATTCCCGCTCCATCACGAGGCCTGTTGAGATGAAGTCCCTGAGCACCAGACTTACTGGAGACATGACCACTGTTGAATTTCTGTTCAATTTCTCCATTTAAAGCAGCCATGGTATTTGACATGTTTACAAGCATCCTTGGGAGTCTCCAGTAACAGGAGACTCAAGTAGCAGGCTTGGAAGCCACACAGATCATCTATAGCTCTCAGTTGAGCTCTGAGTCTCATTCCTAAAGATTTTTCTGAAGAAAGAGTAATTCAGAGCAGAGCCTGAAGCCCACTGGCTTCATGTGTAGAAAGAACAGGTTTCAGCCCAAGGCTCCATGGTGGTGTTCTCATAGCACCGCTGGGTACTTGAGTACTCTGGAAATTCCTCGGATTCCTGCCTGCATCTCTGCGGGCAGAGAGCTTCCACTAATGCCAGTTACTGTCTAGTGAGACATCATTCCCTTTCCTCCTTCCATGCAGAGTAGCTACTGTGACATTTCTCATGGGGGAACCATTGCTAACTACTAAATGCAGTGCTCTGGCTTTAGGCAATAAGAATGCGTTCCAGCATCCTCATGTCTGCTGCTTCCAGAGCACAAAATGAGACACTGTCCTGGCTACAGAGTACAAAGAAAATGACAGGTAGTTTAAGCTGGCTTTCACTGCCTTTCAGGAAAGAAAGCAGAGATAATGCGATACGTACAGTCATTTCCCTCAGTTCTGTGCTATGAGATGTCTACTGATAGGAACCATCTGCGTTGGCAGATCAGACCACACTCAGCCTGCAGAAGAGAAGGACGTGTCGTAGGATACATCTCTCCATCTCTCCCAGCCCCGTTACTGAAATGGAGCAGTTGGTTTGAATCACAGCTGGCTAATGTGGAGATTGTATGTTCTGAGCATAGGACAAAGCGGTATGAGCTCTGCTGCTCCATCCTGAGTCTGGCATACTGCTTGCGCTCGTTTGGGCAGCTCATTACATCGCCCTGTTATGTTTCTCTGTAAAATTAATGACATTTTGCTGCAGCATGGGGACTATGAGGAGTCACCAAAGGATTGCAGGAGTGCTGGTAAATCAACTGCTAACAGTGATAAGAGCACGATTGAGGCAGGACTGTGTGTTGAGATACAGTCAGCTGTGCATCTGCTCCTGATGATGTTCCCAAATAAGCCACCTCCAGGCTGGAGCCACAGTGTTAAATAAACCATTAAATGCCTCAGACTGAAAAGTTGTGTTAAGAGACCAGTCTGTTAGGAAGGATGGACTTGATCCCCTCATACTGCTGTGGCTGGTTCTGAACCAAGAGCTGGTTTGCCTCCAGCCAGCACAGACACACTGGATATTTGCCGATGTGCTTTTACAGGTGAAGATGTTACCTCAGTGTAAGAAAAGACACTGACTATTTTCAGCCAGGAAATGTATTTTTTAAAGAGCCCCTCTTTATCAAAATTCACCACTATCTGTGTTTCAAGTGTAGCAGAAGCAGGCCAGATGATATCTAGCACATGGATGACCCTGAACTGCTGACTCTTGGCCTTGCAACCTGCTATTATACTTGGGGACCTCATCTGTCTGCTCCTCTGCCACTCATCTGCTCCCCTACCAAAGAGCTACCCTTGAGCTCAGCACAGGCATAACCAAGAGCCCCAAGGGATTTCCTTCACCCAGGAGAAATCTCTTAAGGGCTTTGCCCAAGCTGACGTGCCAGTCTTCCCCAGGGACATTTCTTCCCAAGGATACCTGGATAAAATGGCATGATTATTTCAGAAATAGTCTTTGGTCAAACATACTTTATATTGTCAGGCTGTATCAGCAGTGCAGACACTAGCAGAAGTGGCTCATTGGCAGTGTCACAGGGATGTCCCTTAGCAGAGAAGTCTTTCTTGTAGAATATGACAACCTGTGGAAGCAGGGGCTCAACCAGGTCCTTCTGCTGAAGCAAGGCAAAGGAACTGAAAGTTGAAGGAAAACAAGTTCAAATTGGAAAAAACAGATCATGTTTTTAACAAGGAGGTCGGTTTTGACTGGCTGTCTTCCACAGGAATGTGCTGGACCCCCATGCACTACGTAGCCTCACTTTAGACCTCTGTGGGGTAGATGTGTCCAGCTGAGCACCGCACGCCATGAGACCTTATGGGTGATGGAGTGATAACAGCACTGGGGAGCAGGATTTACTGACCAAATGCTTTAGGATGAGTGTATACAGAGAGGTGATCCATTCTGCCACAGACATATGGACTATGGACTTCTCTACATTTAATAAGTGAATAAGGGCTTTCTGATGATGTGCTGTGGCTAATCCATATCTAGTAGGGTTTAGGCAAGAGTCTCTGGTTGTCATGCGCTGGATTGTTTGATGGTGGACTTCAGACCAATTCATCCTTACAGATTTAAAATCTGTAAATGCCTGAAGTCTCTCTGCTGCAAGGCACAGCGTGGTGCCATGATCTCAGACCGTTATATGTACAGAAGGTAATACCACACAAAGATACTAACTTGTTTCAAGGAACACAGAGCTGCGTTAGTCCAGCTAATGTCTGTGCTGAGGAGTCAAGGTTCTCAGAAGGGCTCGTTAGCTTTGTGCAGTTGCTGTTGTTTCTAGCGTGACCATTAGCTGTTCCTTTGCTCTCTGGAGGTGTGCTTTTCTACAGGGTTTGGGGTATCGGTTTAGACTGGCAAGCACTGAAAAATTGCCCATCTATGTTGATGAAAAGGCGGCATTCCACCCCCACAAATCTATCAGATTACAGATTTGGTTAGGGTTTTAATTTTACTTTATTTGGAATTTATTTTGCTATAATCATAAAAGAGATAATTTTATTTCTAGACTGTAATAAACCGAGTTCCTTCTGCAGCTGTACTCTCAACAAGCTGCATGTTCCACAGCTTAGGGCTCCAGTAAGAGGCTGCTTTGTAATGGAAGCAATCTAACTACCTTCACACTTCATTCAGGAAATACTCCACTTCAGAGGTAAATACCTTAATAGCTAGGTACTCAGAGAATCTTAGCATCATTTCCTCCCGCTGCTTGACATCTTCAGGGATGAAGAACTAGTGAATATATTGTATAACCCCAGCAGCTTTCGGTAACATGAACTCACATTACATCAGTGTCAGAGGAAAGGCAGCAATACAGGAAAAAGGAATCTGTGGGGAGAGAGGCCAATTTTTTTTAATAGTTTTACAGAAAAATGAAACATTTTGATGTCATGTCTCTGATTTGACCCTCCTTCAAGTAGGAAAAGATTTGTTGTAAAAAGTGACAACATTTGACATCAGGTGAAGGTGTGGAGGCTCCTCCTGTGTTCCAAGGATGAGGTTTAATTTGCTGAACGCTGAAATCTTTGCTGTGGATGCCAGTTGCTACCTCTCATGAAAGAAAGTTGTCTTTTACTTTGGAAAAAAAGATTCTTAGAGTAACATTCTCCATCTTTGTGGAGACTGTCTGTGGTTCCTATGATTTGTCTGGTTCAGAAGGCCCTTGCTATGTCTGTATGTTCTCTCCTCTTAATGGTGCAAGGTGTCCAAAAGTTCAACTTGTGAGGTGGTGTTCTTCAGTGCAAACACTTCTGGGCTGAGCTGAAAGCCAGCTAAGCCTTGCATAGTTGGTCCCAAGTCCCATATTCCATGAAGAGCCTTGGAAGGGATTGTGGCCATGTAAAGATAATAGCAAACTTAAAACTGGCATCCAGTGTCTGGGTCTGGCTTGTCATTAGCCAGTACAAGAAAACAAAGCTCTATCGCTGAATAGTGTTTCAAACATGTGAACAAAAGCAAGGAGTAGAGCCACAGCAGGTCCTAGACATGCAACATCCATGGAACAGGCAGCGAGTATCTCCTGTTCCTCCATAGTCCTCACTGCAGGACTGTTCTCTTTCCAAAACCATAACCAGGACTGGGTTGGATTGAAGTGAAAATGCTCCCAAACAGCAGCTTCTCACAAACAGAGTTCATATCTTTCAACAATTCACAGCTGTTTTCAAGAGAGTCTCATTTCTCCTATTTCTTTCCAAATACCTCAAGGACTGTCAACCATTGAGTGAGGAGGACACAGGCTTTCAAAAATTGCCATGCTTAGAAGGGTTAAACACGTGACAAAGAGGAAGATGGAGAGCTTGTGTGTGGACCTTGATCCCATCCCTTGTCAGAGCCTTGGTCGTCTCTTTGCAGCAGCTCTGCAGATGAAGCCTCAGTGAAGAGTAGATCATGTTCTGCATGTCCAGTGCTTCTCCAAAAGCACTGTAAAGTATCAGGACTTTGGGATATGACCAGAGTGGGCAAAAGCAGGTCCCAGTCGTAAACAAGACATAGTACATGGGAAAAAGGATGGCTAGCATCTAAATCACTACTCAATACCTTGTACTTTCAAGCTGTTGCTAATCAGCATCTGTTTTCTTCCTACATCTCTGTTATTCTGCTTACAGCAAGATACAGCTTTTGATATTTTAGCATGTACATAACATGAGGATCTCCTTCGATGTGCACTCGGAGGATTTCTGAGTCTCCGTAACATATCTGTATCTGTAGATTCGCCCAAGTTTCAAAAGGATTTTGATGTCTTTTTTTTGGGGGGGGTGGGGTGGGAGGGCTTGTGAACCCAGGGTTCCTTATAACTCGTACAATTCCAGTTGTGGAAGAAATCTCCATCAACAGTGAGTCAGACTAATGCAAGTCCCCAGATTACCATATTTTTATATGCTCTATCAATTTTTCAGTGATCCTTACTGTACAGGACAACAGTTCCTCTCATCCTCATAATTTCATTTGATTTCTATCAAACTGCCACTCATCCATTGTCCTGAAATATTTAAGCACTAGGAGAATTCCATAAGGACGCTGTAGATTTTCATATCTGTAGGTGATTAAGAGCAAATTATACAAATATTGGTTAGGTCTAATTCTGGTCATCAGTCTTGTCTAAGGGAAAGAGAAATCCAAAATGGTCTCTAGTGTTCCCTCCAGCCATAGCTTTTCTAGTGACAGACACCCCATGCCATATATAAATGGAATACATGATCCAGCACAGCATCTTGTAATATACAGATGGATGCTAGCGAGTGTCTCAGCATAAACTGCACTTTAAACCCCTCAGATTTCCAGATGGTGGGAATATTGCAGAATACCCCATTATTCTTGTTTGTAAGGCCTCTCCAATCCCCTCCTGAGAAGAGGGTTTAAGAGTGACTTTGTCCAGCTTTTCTGTTTCTTCTTCTTAATGAATTTTTTTCCCAAAACTTTCAGTGTAATTTGGAGGCTTAGGAGAAACGAAGCAGCCACACAGGATGTGTCTGATCCCCATGTGTGCATGCAAAAGCCGTAGCAGGAAGCAGCCAACAGTAACATGGTCCCTTTGCTCACTCCCGTCTAACTCAGGTCACAGTCCTGAACTTCCAAAACGCTGCTCCTAGTGAAGTAATCAGTCGGGATGTACGTATTTCATACCTTTAGCTGGAAACTCCCCCAGAGCCCGGGCATGCAAGACCATACATCATGCTATCAAGAAAGGGGAACAAACAGCTCATGGAAATTCAATGGTATCTGAGATAACTCAGAAAGGTCTTTAATCTCAGCTTTTGCATTTCAGAGGAAGATACATCAACTTCATTAATTTGAGCTGCCCAGCAGAATTTTTGTTCTGGGCATAAATGTCAGGTTGGGAAAAATATCTCCTCTGTACAAGCTCTGACTGTGCCTGAGGAAGAGGCAGTGAGTATCTCCTGATCTGAGGTCCATGCACATTGTGAACCTGAGCCCCGGCATACAGCAACAATCCCAGAGGAATGGAGAGATCCCAGAAATACGGACCAGGATGTAGCTCCTGAGACCAAACTGATACTCACTTTGCCTGCGCCTCCACATGCATCCCCTGAGCTGCAAGGCTGTTGCAGGGTGTCACAAACTCTTACTCGTTTCTTGGGTTTCAGTTCTGTGGGGTAGGATAAAGGCAAGGGAAGGCACTGGCTATGGTGGCTCCTTTCTGCCATACCCACTCAAAGCCGTCTGGGTGGTGTGAGTATAGTCTGCAGCTGAGACACAAAGTTGCTGGATACTTGGCAAGCCCTTCTTCCTATCAATTCCAGATTAAGCTTGAAATTACTTCAACCAAAAATCTTATGGAGGAATGCTATTGGCAGTGGTTAAGATCCCCCCCCCCCGCCAAGATGAGGTTTTTAATAAAAGACTATGTTTACAAAGAGATTTCTCATCCTCGTTAGAAACCAGGCATTCAGCTGATTTTTACTAGCGCTCTGCTAATCCAGATGTTAAGACATAAAGCAGAACTCGTAGCTGAGAGATGTGATGGAGTTCCTTCTCCTCAGCCCGCCTCCAAAGGTGAGGCATAAGCTCCCCTTTCTCGACGTTGTCGTAGGAAAAGCATTTTGATAATCGACTGTAGTCCGAAGAGCTCTGACATCTACTGCCATAACTTGCCTGCATTTATGCAGAAAGGTCTGGCAGAAGCTTCACCATGAGTGGAATTCAACTCTGTACTCAATTGTAGGTTGCCGTTTTCCTCCTGCAGACAGGTTTGCTTGATAAAATAATTACAGTTCTGTGAAACCACATTTGCCTCTGATCTCTGCAGAAAGCCACTCACAGGCTGCTGGGAGTATTGGTGGGATGTAGATGCATCTTGCACATGTAATTTTCCTGCACACCCATGGGCTTTATGGTACAGTCTTTAATGAGACAATCACATACTACTTTTCCCCTGCCAGAGGGTGGGCAGCACTCCCAAGGAACAGCTGATTAATGCCTTTGTTTGCTGCTTGGCGTTCAGCGTGTGGCTTGGAGGGCAGTTCCCTGTGCACGATGGGAACCAGCCTCTGGAATCAGAATTAATTTCCTCCAGAGACCTTCATGGAAATAGCATTCCCAAGATTTATCTTTAAATCTGATAGGAATGTTTTGACTGGAATTTTCCAAAACTGCTTATCCTGGGTACAAACCTGTTTCAGCCCGAATAGGTAAAATTTGGCAAAAGTACAAAAGAGGGTCTTTTTGCAAAGAGATGCACGAGTCAACCTTGTCCAAAGGCAAGCCATTTGCATTTCCACTAAAAAAATGGGAGTATTTGAGTCAGCTGTAGCTGAGTGAGCCAAGGAGGATGGGCCGTGGTGGGCTGGGATCTTACTGTCTCTGCTGCCTGCTCTGGGTTGGGCAGGAAGGTGACTGTCTTATCTTCTGACCCTTCATCGCTCTTGCACGCAGTGACTGTCTGTTCTCTGCAACCCTCCCAAGATGTTTCCACAACTGCTGGAACGACTGGCCCTGTGTTGCCGTGTATGTGCTTTGTGCCTCAGATGCTGCTGGAGTGGAGAGCCCTTGGAGGAGGGTTGTGTATGGAGCTCTATCTCAGGTTTCATCAGGCTAAGACTTTGACAGGAAACTGTAAAAATAGGACAGGAAAACTTAAAAAAGTTCTCCCTTTACTATTTCCTTTGAATATGTTTTTTCAGCACTTGGAATGTCTGGCCTTATAAACTGCCCCAGCCAGCTTTTTCTTTTCTGCAAAAGTCCAAACAGTTAAACATCAGGAATGTGGCTGTGTTTGTATGAGGTAAGGAAATGACTAGGTGGAGAAAGTATTCCATGAGAAAGGAGCCCTTTACGGAGACCCTCACGCTGTTCTCCCTGCATCCCCCATCCCCCCTCCCCCCAGAGCTGTCACGTATCGACACAGCCCGAGCGGCTTAGCAGATATTTAGAGTTGCGTTGTGTGCCGAGACCTACAATCAATTTGTAAAATCTTTGCGTTCACATTTAGCGCAACAGAAATGATCGCAGGATTTTTGGCTGGCTCCTGTCGGTTGGTTGTTTGGCTGGTGGATGCTGGTGCTCTGTGTACCTTCCCATACGCTCATGGTCAGGGCATGAATTGCTCCATTAAGCATTTAATTTGTAAATTTTAATTAATTTTTAAGGTCCCAGAGGGCACAGCCAGCCTTCTCCTTGGGCTCTTTAGGGAACACCCCCATCACAAGCAGCCAGACTTCATGTGGGAATCTTTTGGGGTCGAGGTTTGCAGAGGATTCTGCCAGAGGAGTGCCTTGCCTTGGTTGCATCGGCTCTCGCTCGCTCCCAGAGCTGGCTGATTCTCTTGCTCCAAAAGCCCAGAAGGTTACAGACAGAAAGAATTGCAAGGGTGTGCTCCCGTGACCTGGGGACCAGGCCTCCTGCTGATGGAAATCATTCATTGAAAACAGAAAAATCGATATTGGGCTTGATATCCACTCTCCTTACTCTCCTCTACTCAGTTGCTGGAGCTTTTAGAAAGCAGCGTGGAAGCCTGCCAAAGCCTGGGGCATGTTTCGTAGTGACCTCATCCCAGCGAGGTCCGTAGCTCCCTGGGGATTACTTACAGGCAGCGTTTGTCCTTACTGTTTTAAGAAAAAGCCTTCAGCGAAAGCATTGTTTATTATGAGAAGGAATTTGATTTTTAGCACAGAAAAATCTCTTCTTCTTTGCTGCTCTATTTGTTTATTTTGTAAAGAAGGAATTCACCCAGCCCGCGGCCTTTTCACGAGGGGATTCCAGCCAAATGGTGCCAGAGAAATGGCTGAAGGATGGGGTGAGAGTGCAGAGCAGAGCTCGTCAGAATCTTCACCTTCCTTTTCGCTGGGACTCTGCAGATCTGCTTACACGGCTGGGGTCAGGCACATTCGTGTTCCTGCCTTTGCATCTCTACCCAGGGATCTGAATTCCCATTGCAAGCATTAATTTACTCAGTGACACCCTGCTGAGTCGATGGATGTTATAGAAGTGGAGGAAGCTATCCTTTTTCTTGTGAAAAGTTTCAAACAAAATGCTTCTCTTCAAAAGTTCTTTGTCAAAACCTACCAGTTTTCCCAAAGGAACTGTAAGAACCAGTTAAAAGGGAGTTAAATGTTAATTTTAAATGCCTTTTCTTTTTCCCTCCACAGCAAAGCAGTAATTTAAATTTGTTATGAAATAAAGTTGTAAATATTTCAGGTTCAGATACTGTTTCAATTCAGGTGTTACAAAACATTTGGAAAATTCCCTTGTTTATGGAAGTGTTCAGTTTCAGATCTCCTTCAAAGAAATCAGCGTCGCTGAAATTAATGTTTCCATGCAAAAGAATGGCGTTGAGTTATGCTGTATATCCCAGGGAAACATTCCCTGCAAAAGATTTCCATTGTTTTCATTTAGTATCGGGGAAGCTGAGCAATAGAGAAGGTGCCTTCCAACTGTTGGGCATAAATGTTTGATAGCCTCAGAGTGGTAATTTTAAATAGTCTGAAACTGATTATTCTTTTTTAACACGACCAAGCTGCGTTTCTGGCATAACTTATAGCCACAGTTGGCAAAGAGCGCGTCGATCTTTATTACCTCTTCTAGGAGGTGAGACAGGATTTGGCAAGGTGAACTTGGGTTAAGTAGGGTAGGCAAAGCCAGGGTAGCATCCCCGGTCAGCACAGCACCCCGGGTGCTGGAAATGGGGAAACCACGAGGTTTTGTGTGCTGGCTCAGCTGAACCAGGAGTGCTTGAACCCACTTACTGCACTTTCATGTCCCACCCCTCCCAGCACGACTCCATGCAGCACACGGGTGAAAGCAGATGTCCACAGCAACCGTGACTCGTTCCTCCACTTATATCCTAGATGCACTAATTGGGAAAGTTAAAAGTGTCTACAGGGATGTTCTCAGGAAGCTGTTTGCAAGAGGAATAGTGTTGCTCAGTGTAAGAGCATGTGTAATGGCACGGATCCCACCCATTAACTCCCCAAGGGTTTGCGGCTTGGAATTGTCAGGAATGACCATTCATATAGGGGTTCCTAAGGATCTCCATGACAACCAGCCAAACACGGAAACTGGGAACGAGGTCTATTCCTGTTACGCTTCCTCTTCTGAGCACATCTGGGGCCCGTGTTGGCTTCAGGATTGGGTAGATAAGACTCACTGTAGCCCCAACCTGACTCTGCAGCATCTGCAGAAATCCCTTGTTCAGGCTAGGTGGTGCTTCAAAGCCGCAGGAGGGGGGAGGCGAGGGTTTGAAAACAAAGAGCATAGCAAGGAGTCAGATTTCTTGTGGTTAATGCAAACTCGTTGACGCTTCAACTCCGATTCCTTGGTGCCTTTTGCAATTTGAGCGCTCTCACTCTTTGCTGGCTGCTCAAGACAAGTAGGCATGAATAGTAACCTAATCTAACTCTATGGCGATAAGAAATCTACAGATCCAGCACAGTCTACTTTGCAATTAATAGAGCAAGAAAGAAAAACGAGATCAGCGCATGGATGAGGCTGATGATAGACACTGTGAGAGAAGCTGCTGTCTGTCCTGTGCTGTGTGTTTACTGTTTGCAAAGCTGTATTTAGAGAGGTTAAGTCAGGCAGTGAGCTGGCATGTTGGTTTTTGCAGCTACGAGTGATTGGTAAAGGGCCAGATATGCATGGCCCTGCTGTGTTAAAAGTCTCTTCTGGAGAGGTGAAAAGATTCTGACTGATTCCCAAAATAAAGCCTGATCCAGTATTTCTTGCAGTCTCTTTAATGAGAACTTTACCTGCAGATGGAAAGGTGGAACTTATCCATATCCTACCACTGGACACTGTTATTGTAAGGCTGGGTGAGCTGGAAAGAGGAAACTGGAAGAAATCTCAGCTTTCAGCAAGGAAGCCACCTCGTCTCAGTTTTTTCTAAATGTACCAGCAAAGACCAAACTTCTGAAGGACAGCTACCTACGACAGGGTTCCTGGAAGATGGGATCCCATACATAGACTGTAAAAGGGCTTTAGACATCTCCTAAGCGTGCATATTTCCTTAATAAAATTTGATTGGTGCCTCATTAAAAATTTAATAATTTGACCATTAAAATTAACAACAGATGGAAGCTGGAATGCAGCCAGGCTTTCTGGACTCCAGACTGCAATTTCCTTGGCTTCATTCCCTCCAAAGAAGTAATCTACATATGAAAAATCTATTTTTGTCAATTATTTGTTCAAAAGGGGGTGTTCTCCTTACAATCACGCTTTCATTATCAATCTCGGGGAATTCTTACTGTAGTGCATCCAGCCATGCCTCATCGAGATGATGTGGGAGGTGCAGGTTTACCTCTTTCCTCTCTGTACAGTGCTGCCATGCATCAATTTTGGGTGATACATTTACGTGATCTGACTTTCTAAGTCAGAGCCCTTTGTAGGTACACACCACCATGACATCAGCTCCATCTTCTCCATGCTCCTTTTGACTAGGAAAGGGGGAAAGCAAGCCCTCTTTATTAGGTGTTTCTATGTTGTCCTAGGGTTAACAAGGCTTCAGAATAACTCCTAAAAAGTATGACACTTGGCTGTAAGCACAGAGGCACTGCCACATTCAAACAGAGCTGCAGCCTACCTGACCACAGTTATCTACTGCTCCACCTGCAGTGATGCTGCAGCACAGCGCTGAACCAAAACCAACTCTAAAGTCTGACTGCCCAGATGGCTTACCAAGTGGTGCGGGGTGGATTCCGGGCCCTGGGCTGAGATGAGTTTCTGGCAGTGCCCGTGAGCTGGTGTCCGGGGAACAGCATAGGAACAGGGCAACCCTGTACAATCCTCCTCTGTGAGACACTCCTAGGCTCCAGACACCGGTAGCTCACAATCCTTGACAATTCACATGCTCTGTTAGAAGAACTCCCCCTAACTTATATATTGCCTGAAGAGCCACTTCCCTCAATTTACCTTGAGGTATCCCGTCCTTCTCTGATGCCTCCTGTCCCTGGCTCTGCAAGTCTATTCCTCCTCAGGCCACTCATGATTTTGTGCCCTACTACCAGGTCTTCCTCCAGGTGTTTCTTTTTCAGACCGAGGACTGCTAACCAGTTCCTCACCCATACGCCCTTCCACACCTTGCCCTTTTCTGATCCCTTCCCAGTTCTGTTGGTTGCTTTCTGAAGTGTGGGCTAGAACTGCAAGCAGCTCTCAGGATGGAAGCAAGCTGTGAGTTTAGTGGTGATGCTCTCTCTTCTGTTTTTAGTTCTCTCCTAATACTTTAGTACAGTCTGATAGCCTTTTTGTCTGTTACTGAGTTGATTTCTCCATTGAAATAGGATCACAAAGCAATTTCTTTGTAGCTCTTTGAGTATGATTATTGAGAAGATGGTATGGTTATAAAGAGCTCTCCTTGGTCTCTTCCTCAAGGTTGAAAATTTGAGGCAGAGCCTTTCAGTTTTATAGAAGAAGACAACGGGTGAGGAAACAACTCAAATTTTGTTGATTTCTTTTCTAGGAATACACTAGAACAACCTGAAATATTAAACTTGGCATGACAGGAGACTAATGAAGACCATGTGCCTTGGTATCTTGTTAAAAATTGGGTCAAAACCCACAAGATGATTGTTTAGTAATTCACCACTGCACACATAGTACATATTTCTGTTCTGATTTCCAAACAAAGGCATTTTTATGGGATCGTGTCACCTTTATACCAATGTAACTTCAAAATCATTGCCCTTGGGTTTTTTTTTTTTCCTCAAATCTCTTTTGCTGCTTACTCCTCAGTGACATCCACAGACCAAACTTCTTTGGACACTTTTAGTTTTCAAGTATGAGCGTGCTCCCAACTGCTCAAAAAATACACATCAGAGGGAGCATTAAGCTGGAATAAGCAATTATTGTGCTAATTGATCCTTTCCCAGAGACAGAGGAGGATTTGTTGTGTGGTTTCCATGTAGCTTATGCTTACCCTGATGTCAGGTGGGATAATTATAACACAGATGAAGCTCACACAGTTTTTACTCAGCACAAGCCACCGGAGTGAGGAAGGCACATCAGCACAGGCGCTGTTGGTCTGAAGCCTGCAGTAATTACCAGCATTTCCATGTGATTTTTTACAGCCCAGCAGAAAGGCATTCTGTCATGATTTCACGTAAATGTAGCTTCTGCCAATGTGGCTGTCACACAAAAATACCCTATGGGAGAAAGCTTTCTGTCTCAAATTGTCTATTTAATGGTTTTCCTTGCTTTTTATTCTTTGTACGTGTGTGTCAAGATTTAAAAAGGAGGGAGCTGATTGGAAAGATCATATGTGGAAAGACTTACATCTCAGAGCTTGCAGGCCAAGAAGTGGAGTATGGACAATGAGCTTTGTTTTGTTGAGTGTCTGTATTATCCTAAGACATTTCTGGAAACAGAACTATTAGTCTTTAGATGTGGGTGCCAGCGCTGGCCATGGCTCATGATTTAGGTATAACCACTTCCCACACAAGTTTTTTGTTGCTTCACATGAAAATCCAAATGTCTGACTGCAAAGACATCTGTGGGCTAATCTGGGTACCGATGCAGAGATTTGAGTTCACAGTCAATTACTAATTACTGGGCACGCCAACGTCAAAATTCCATAAGCAACTTTGCAAATCTCAGCCCGACTATCTGAAATAATGGCTATTTGACCAACACCTAACTGGAATTTTCTGGTCTGACAATAACATGGTTAAAGGTCCTTTTTCTAGCCACAGAGCAAACACTTGCGTGCAATCATCTATTGCCAGTAGCAGGAAAAAACCTCTTCTTTAAGAATTTTGTTTCCTGATGAACGCCTGCTGTGCTAATATCCCTAATCAAGGGGCATGAGAGCCCAGACAGTGGCAAACCCACATTCCTTAGTGCAAACAAGCCCTTCAAAAATCTTTTTGGTTTTAAGGGATAGGAAGATCCTTGTTGGGAATGAGAAACAGGCTGGTTGTTTCTGCAGCATCTGGGTTTTAAAGATCTAGTTAAAATTGCCAGGGGACCTTTAAGAGTTAAAGCGAATAAATTAATCACAATGACATGTATTACTGCAGGAGGTTGCCTTTACAGAGACTGTCAGAGAGCGCAGAAATCCCTTTGTGGGATTTACAGTAGACATCACAGGGAAAGGTTCGGAAATTCTCTTCCAGAACATTTTGTGGGTGAGATCTAGGACTCCTCCTCTGCAAGCCAGGTAGGAGTGATCTGTCAGGAAGATATCTCCATCATCCTATATGTTTATGTTACACGGACTGTCAGGCCCTAAGGCTGCCTGTGAGATGTTTGTACCACGTCATCTCCATATGCACCTTTGGCCCTAACTTTAAATGAAGTTTGATTGCTTTGCTGACCCCAGCAGTTCCACAGAACAGGTGAACTTGTAGCCTCTTTGCCTGACTTCATCTTCTGAGTTCATTCGAGGGCCAGTACTTGAAGGGAGTGACTCAAGGCATAGGGTATAACGATGTAAGTGTACCTCAGGGGTGAGCCTGAGAGAGATCAGGAAGAGCTGGCTTGCAGAACCTTTAGACGATTACATGACAGATACAGCAGAAAGAAGGTCACCACCTCCAGTACTGGTCTCCAGCTTGGTCTTAAATTTTTGTTCTTTNCTTTGCACCTGAATGGCTGTGCTGGTAGGAAGGGGAATAGGCACTCTGTGTGTTAGACAGGAAACCTTGTGTTTGTGTCTTGATCTAACCTGTGGACGTTATTGTTCTCCCTCAGACTATCGTACCGGTCCCTGCTTTAGCCAAGTAAATAACCAGATGTGCCAGGGCCAACTCAGTGGGATCGTCTGCACCAAGACCATGTGTTGTGCCACCATTGGACGGGCCTGGGGTCACCCATGTGAGATGTGCCCTGCCCAACCTCACCCCTGCCGCCGAGGTTTCATTCCCAACATTCGTACTGGAGCCTGCCAAGGTAAATGCCGTGAACATTGGAAGGATGTTCCCTTATCCATCCTGATATGGGCGAGTAATGAATGACTGCCAGAAGCCCCAGTACAGAGAACAGTTCTCTGTGCAGGCTTTGCTAAATCCATCATTGTATGTCCTGGAGCACCACCATGGACCTTGTGTGTCTCATGGGATCACCTAAGATGCTCTTAGCTCACTTAAAGATTCTGGCCATGCTGTGGTTCTCAGGTGACGTTCCTCCATCCCACAAGATGTAGTGAATCAGACTAGTGTTTATCCATGTTTAAAACGAAGTTACAGCCTTCCATATACCCTCATTCTGGGGTGCTGCTATTGTTGTTGGAGCTTCTGTCCCAGCACTGGAACATGATCAGCACTTGTATCACGTGACTAGTGCTCTGTAAATTGAATTATTGGTTCAAAACAGAAGCCATAACTCCTTTGAGATCACACGAGCAATTAAAATGTACCTAAATCACATGCTTAGAGGTTGCATTCAATGTCTAGGACACCCAGGCAACAACAGCAGAATGGTCCACTGAGTTCCCATCAGCAGATCCCATTGGCAGCCTTTCTGGAGCTGCTGTTTCTTCTCCCCACTGATGGGTTGCAGGGCTCTCCATGTAGAGTTGTGTGAATTCCTTTCTGCATCTGCAACTAATTTCAGCCTTTACCTGCCATGATCCAAAGCCAAAGTTCCAGACTAAATCCCACATTGGCCAGTGTCTGTAGGATAAAATTGGGAAGGCTGAAGAGGAGAACTCTCTTGATGTCTGTTGTAATGTGTATTTTATGGCCCTAATCTCTTCAGGAGAGCTTGGCCTATTTAATAGATTTGTCACTCACTGTTACTGCAAGAACAGGAGTATAAATAATGTCTGCAGCACGTGAGCCTGCTGGTTCTAGCAGCAAGTACTGAGGCCTTCCTGAGGTGCTTTGGAAAGCACAATATCCCCTCACAGATGAGGAGACCACGGCTGCAGGATGAGGCTTCCTGGGACAGGGCTGAAGAGCAAAAGCTTACATAGGTTCCCCTCTCTGCTCTGCAGCAGATGTTGCTCTCTGAAGGCTGCAGGAGGACATCCCACCAAACCAACTCTCATCCTCAACTCAGGATGCTCAACTCCACCAACCTGGAATGAACAACGAGGGGGTAGACACATTGATGTTTGCTTTGGAAAACATTACTGTACTTTTGTCTCCCTCTTGCTTGTGTAGATAAGCCAGCAATACCTTTATGTCCATTTTCTGTGCTTCACCTTAGCTCTAATGTAACCTGATGGGTAATTGCATTAGGAAATGTAAATCCACCTACTTGGAGCAAAGCTGCTTCTTTCTCATAGCACTCCCACCATGCTGGGATTGTACATTCATCTGTAGCAATGGTTGCACTTTCTAACATCTTTGTACTTCTTCCTGTAGATGTGGATGAATGTCAAGCCATTCCTGGCCTCTGTCAAGGTGGTAACTGCATCAACACAGTGGGTTCTTATGAGTGCAAATGCCCTGCGGGACACAAGCAGAGCGAGACAAGCCACCGATGTGAAGGTAAGATTGCAGACTTCTGCAAGGCTTCACCAGACTGCTTAGATACACTCTGAGAGCACAAGGGCATTTAAAGACTTGAGAATGTCTCTGCTCACAGGGCGATCTCCAAAGCTGGCTAAGTAGAAATGGGAAAGAGCTCCCATGCCAGCCTTGGTCCTAGCTTCCAGGTAGGACAGAGTACTGCAAGCATCAAGGCATGTTAGAAAATGTACTGCAGTATGAATCTCTGATCTGTTTATCTGCTTCTCACAGTCCAAGGCAAGGAAAGGAGGAATAGAGCTTGTCTGACCTTCCCTTAAACTAGAAAGAGTTTTTTATTTCATGCAGGTGTTTTCTGAAAGGTATTTTAATGGCAACACAGGCTCGTTGAACAGAAGGGACCTCTGGAGGGCTTTAGTTCAACCTCCTGCTTAGATCAGAGCTGGCTTCAGAGCTGGATTAGGTTGCTCATGTTGCTCAGTTTGATTGAGTTTTGAAAACTCAAAGCCTTTTTTTGGTGGGGGCTCTTGTCCCAGGGTTGCACAACTGTCATGGTCAGGAATATTTTCTTTATATCCACTTGATACTTAGCTTTTTGTAGCTTTCAACTTCTTGCCTCTAGTTCAATACAGTAACTGGAAGGAGGGCAAAGCAGGTAGAGTCTGACTAGCTGGGACAGTGATGGCATAAGACAACCAGAAATAACATTATGGCTCTCGGTGCACTGCAGAAGATCTGATTCCATGAGATGAGGGTATGAAGCAAGTAAACGCAGTGTTACATCACTGACCTGGTGATACTACTCCAAACCGATGTGTTGGCCAGAACCTGAACCTTGTCCTTGAGTAATAAAGCAGGCACAAATGAAAATTTGGTATTAGAGACATGAAATGCCGGTCAGCAGCAAGCCTGTGAGCATCCCTCCTTTGAGCCAGTGGCCTGATACTGTCCAGCCCCACAGGGGAAGCATACCTCCCTGCAAGCCGGGGTTGTCTGCAGGCAGCCTGCCTGCTGTGCCTGGCTTTCCTGTCTTTCTGGTTACTTTGTAGGATGCACCTTGCTCCTCTTCAACTGAGTTGTAAATGGGAGTGACCTTTTCAGCCTCAGCATCTCTCTCAGTAATGATACAGTGCTTCAGAGGCGTGGTTTGTGCCTACAGTTAGGGATGCTCTAAGGCATTACTGCTCTTAGCAGTAGCTATGGAGCCTTAGCCTGGCGCTGTGGGCAGCCTGGGGAGCACAGCTGACTTTCAAACTCTCTGGAGAAGTTCCCAACCTGATGGAAGGCAACATTGCAGAAACTCCTCTTTGCTGCTTCTTCAGCACAGAAGTTGGAGGAGTTTGAGTATTAATTACCTTCTAGAAACGCCTCAGTGGAGGACCCAGGTCCTTGCCCAGATGAGCAGGTGCAACTCTTCTCTGACCACGTGGGCAAGCTGACCCGTAGTGTCGGTGGTCAGATCCCCGTGTCTGCAGGAAACAGAACGGATCAGTCTCAGCAGCTCAGCAGGGTCTGGTACGATGGTGCAGAGACCTCTGCCATTTTCAAGGGAAATACTTTCCAGGGGCTTAGCAGAGTTGCTCAGAAATGGCCAAATGCCTGATCCTCAGACCAGAGGACTAGTTTCATTTGAGGTGTGAAAATTTAACAATATCAAGACTAGTTGTGGTACTAAAGGCAGAACTCTGCCTACTTCTGGGAGCCCCTGGAACTGCTCTTTGCTCTCAGACCCGGGATAAATTGATCCACTCTATTCCTTAGATAAATTCAGGATTCACCTGGACAGTGAGAGGCAGCGTCTTGGTCCGTGCTGTAAGGCGCACACTTCTGTAGTAAAGTGAGGGGCACAGGCAAGGATTGGGTGCAGTCAGTATGTTAAACATTCACAGTGCCACCCATCTGAGCCCTCTTCGTGAGAGTCTGGCTCCAGTTCCTTAAGGTGCAGTCTCAGCATCTCCTTTATCGCTGCTCGGCATGTCTCTGAGAGGTGTGCAGACCTCTGTAGGAAGGACACGCTCTCCCCAAGCATCTTGCAGCAGTTCTCATGGGCCAGACGCATACCTTGCCAGGCAGGCTGCACCTCTCAGAAGTGGGGGAATAAACATTTGTTGTATTTTCCAAACATCTGGCAAATGAAAAGGAAAACAGCATTAAACTTTTCCTGCCCTGGTTGTTAAATCTCTTTCCCACATACACTAATGAAACCCTGCTGGCCTGTGTTTGCCATTTTAGGGATAAACCGTGTTTGTTGTGCTGGTGTGACTGCGTCCCACCTAGCTGGGCTCCAGGAACTCTACTTCCCTTTCATTCCTCTCCAAAGCTCTGTTGTAACCAAGATGAGGGATGATGAATGCACTAAAATCCAGACGTTTAACCTGGAGTTTGTTTCCAGGTGGCAAAGTTACACAGAGAGAGCAAGAGCACTTAAAGTAGTCAGCGTCACAGCAATCCACCCCCGTGGCACCGTGGGTTTGACAGCATACGTTGTCCCGTGGGGTTTTTCCCAGCAGTCAGTTCTCAGGGAAAGGAGCATCACTGCTTCCAGGTGACTGTGCCCATACCCCCCCCTCCTGCAATCCCGACATTTCCCTAGTAGTGTCTGTCAGTGCATGCCGTGTGACCTGGGTTCAGCCCTTCAAAAAAAACTTTTCCAAAGTGAGACACCAGCTACAGAGGTTAATCCTTCGGTGGGGGATGGACGCTCTTTTATGTTAAGACAACATCTGTGTTTGTGGATCTTCCTTGGCGGGATGCCAGGACACTTTCTAAAATTTTAACAGAAGGGTTTCTTGCAGTGCTCTGGCATCCAACCTTGTAAAGGGTAGGATCCAAACCAGCCTTTTCACGTGGATCTCAGGTGAAGGATCAGTTCCCCATGCCCAATGATGTCCTGTGCAGTTTGGCTGGCCAATGCCCTAAGGCTGCACTGCACTAGAACCGTGGGCCCAACCTCAGGACATAAAAAATTGTTCTTGCCTTCGTCTGCCTCACCCGTGCTGGCTGAAGACCAGGCAAAGCACATATGAAATCAGTTTAGCTGGAATCTCCTATATTCCAAGATTAAAAACAATCCATTGTCTGAATCTGTCATCCAGATGCGAGGGGCCTCTGCGTGGGTCCCCACTTCCCAGAACGCCTGCAAAAGCAGCATGATGTGGCCATAAACAGCTTCCTTTCACTCTCCTTCCTGGATGGCCATAAAAAGACACATCTCCAGCATTATGGTGTCTGTTCCATCACTTATCTTACCTCGATTGCTAAGGAGACCACCAAAAGAGGATGCTTTCCTTTGCTATGATTTACTGACCTAGGGGTCCTTCTGTGAGAATGACATAAACATGACAGATGCTCTAAACCGTCAGGGTTGAGATTGTTTTTGAGGGCTTCTTTCCCACTACACGAATCAGCAGTGTATCCCCACCAGGCAGTCAGAAGGTGAAGAGGATACCTTTGGGTTATCGCTGCTCCCCTCTAGGGCATGTACCCCATGTGAGTCACTAAAACTATGTGAACAGGGAAAGAGAGCCAGCATTTTGTAAGGGGTTCATCTGATGCTAACACTTTATAAAGACAGGGAGATCTGGGCCCTGTCTGAGTTTGCTGCGTGCTTTGATACATCGGGAGCAAACTGTTTGGTACAGCTGACAGAGCACCGAATTCCTGATTTGCTGAAATTGTCTGTACTGCCAAAGTAGCAGTATTGGTCCAAGCAACCTCGCTAAGCCAAGGGCTTTAATGAAAATAATGACAACAAGCATAAGAGGGTGTTTTCTTTATCCAGGTGTGCTCCAAGCCTAAAATCTCAAAGCTGCAGGAGTTCTCTTGCTGAGTCTGTTTGTGCTAACTTTATGGCTGCTGAAAGGAGTGATTTCTCAGCTTGCACTGAGACCATCTTGCTGCAGGAAGAGAAGATGGTTTCCTCTTATTTTCAGATTCCTTATCCAAGCCTACCATCCAGGAAATATTAAAACTAGATTAAATATCGATGTTAAAATCTTCCCTAGTTCCCAGGAGCTTATATTTTCTGCTTAGAAGATTCCTCCTGGGGAGTGAAGTCAGCAGATGGGATTGCGTTTGAGCCAAAGGTCAGAGCCTGTGTCACTGTGTCTGCTGATTAATGATGTCTCCCTCATTAACGCAGCAGCATGTACCACTAATCTTCTTTGGGCTGTTTATTGGTGGGAATAGGCAGGAGTAGCGAAATGTTCGTTTCCCATAGTGATACTTATCTCTTAACACAAATGGCACCTGGAATTAAGGCTCCATTTTCAGTCCCCAAATCCCTGAAGAATAAAGATGCTTTTCTTATGCAAGATCTTCTATGCTGATAACGGAGGCCAGCTCAGGCCCTGATCTCCCGAGCATGTGAGGAGGCTGCAGCTGGATACACGATGAATTTCGGTCAACCCCAGAAAGAAAATTATGTCCTTTTTCTATCTGCAAAATGTGAAAACGTGCATGTGACATCAAGTTTGGATTTGAACCTAAATATCCTCCAAGTTCAGGGTTGCTCAGTTCCAGAGTTATTTCTGCAGCTCATCGCTAATGAATGTGACACTTTCAAATAGTGGCTTATTTTATGCCTTTGTTCATTGTATTCTGAGGAAGCTCGAGGGATCAAGAGTTCCTGAGCTTGGGGCTGTGCAACATATAATGAGAAATTTCTGGCACAGAGAGTTGCCTGCTCACTTTCTGAAAGCTCTAAGCAGTCTATGAAACACAGCAGTGGTGGGGGGGGTTGAGGGTGGGGAAGGGGAAGGCTGCTCTCTTAACTGGCACTGGAGACAAGGCCAGCTTTGCAAGTGCCAAAGGATTGCATTTATATTGTGTTTGTATGAAAAGATGAGCTAGGAGGGCAGATGTTGCCATCTCAGGGCTAAATTGACAGCGTGCTTGGCTTATGGGGAGACATCAAAAGAGCAGGATCTGTTGAGGTTTGCAGGGGAATGAGAAGTTCCTGAGAGAAGGGCATGCTTGTATCCATCTGACTTCTTAACACTACTGGAAGAAAAGAATTGCTGGGGAGAACACAAGAAAGCACAAGAAGGCAAT
This sequence comes from Aramus guarauna, assembly GCA_013400195.1. NCBI lineage: Eukaryota > Metazoa > Chordata > Aves > Gruiformes > Aramidae > Aramus > Aramus guarauna. The sequence continues at coordinate 153,182 of VXBL01008499.1, read as the reverse complement.
AATGGTGCAAAATGAAGAAAGGAAACATCAAAGCTGAAATTGGACACATCTTCCCGCTACAAAGACCTTTATCAATAAATCGTAGGGAAGTGGGGGGTTGTTACGCTCAGTGGCACTTTTAAATTATCCTGGAAGCAGCCATAAATATTACACTTAAGGGAACAATTCCATGGCATGTTCTTAAGGGTGGAATCACTGGCTGAATAAAGCTTTTCCTTCCATAATTTCAGTGGTTCTCTGCCAATAATCTAACTTCTTTTCTTAAGAGCCCTTCTACTGCAGAACAAAATGCTAAGCCAGCTCCGTTATCAGTGAAGTATGTAATGCCAGTGCCTCACCCGGATGCTTTCCAATGCCCCGAAAGGAATAAGTGTCTCATGTCCAAAATTGTTCCAGCGTGATAACATACAGGATATGAAAAAGTATGCAGAGAAACACCAGGCAAGGGAGTGAAAGGCATTGCGTGTTTTGTGCATCAAGCTCTGTTCCAGTCTGTCCAGGGTAGATCCTTCTTGATGGTCTTTGGTGTCTCTGGGAAACAGATTCTGCCAAGGGAGAAAAAAACCTTTAATTACAAATCTCACCTCTTTTTATTCGCCACTTTCTATGTAGTGTTTCTAGGGTGACATGTTAGATGTTACTTATGTCCCTGTGGGCTAGTCTTTTGTCACCACCACACAAAATTCCACATTTTCTAATTGAAGACAAGGCTCTATTTTTTACTCTATTCAATCTCATTCATGTTTCTGAATTGGAGGGAGCTTTTCTGTGTTTTCCATGAGCAGAGCGGGTAGGCTGGCCTACTTTCCTCACGAATGGAACATGATAGCCATTTTATTAGCGTGTTTTTAATTTTCTTACAAAATGTCTACAGAAGAGCTCATTGTTTGGAACCATTAAAAGCTCATTTCCATGGATTTGGTGTGGTTTGGAGGGTTCCATTACTCTCCTCTGTGGTTTCTTTGTGCTTTCTGGAAGGGAAGGTCTGAGACTCCCGTGCACTGCACGAGCGAAGGCTGATGAGGCATGACCTCTGCTACGTGACATAGAGATGTTTTCTCCATCAAGTCCTGTTTTTTTAGCAGATGGAAAGGTTGGGGGTTTCAACATGTCTGTGGGCACCCGTGTTGGATGGGCTTTGCAGACTGCGACTCTCTTTCTGAAGCTCTGTGTCCTTTGGCTTCCAGCATTTTCAGCCTTAATGATCAGGCCAACTCCAACCCAGCGAGTTGGAGACCAGGTCCAAAATCAACGTTTGCATTGAATTCTGCCATTGTCTGAAGAGCAGAGTGCACAGAATATTGCTTTAATTTTTAACAGAGTTGGAAAAGTCGTGAAGTAGCCAGGTTGAAGTTGGAAGAATTCCCTCCCTAGAGCTGGGTGTTAATGAGAGGTGTACATGTCCATGGACTTCAGCTCTGAATGAACCAAAACTATGAGACACTTTACAAAGAGAAAATAAAGAAGGCAAATGTGGTGGGGAAGAACTGAAACAACAAAGCCCAGAGCTCGGTTTCTCAAAGTACAGGATGTGCGAGTAGTCTTGAGAACCTCTGGCTTTTCTTCTGCTTTGAAATGCTAACACTGCTCTCATCTGAGCTAGGATTTTCAAGGGGGAAAAAATGTTGCAGTTTGATTTAACCTTTTGAATTAACTCTGTTTTTCCTTAAGAATGGAATGCAGTTGCTGCCCCCACAAATGTGTACGCTTTTTCTTGGATGACTGACGCTATGTCATAAGTATTGATCTAATAGGATGCCTGCCTGTCAGCTGGCTTCCAGATCTCTGGTACAACAAACTTCAGGAGAGCTATGCAGAAGTTGTAAGCTGTTATTCCTAATAGTACAACCAGCTTTTGCTTCATAAAGCTCTTTCCCTTCCAGTGTTCTGCAAATTGTAACCAAACACAGGCCTGTAATTAAATGACAGGGCAGGCTGTAGTGATAAAATCTCTTTCGCTGCAGGGGCCCAGGTGGGGGAAGTGTTTTCTGCCGATTTGCATTGCCGCCTTTCCAGGTTTCCAGTCGTGCCTGTCTGTTGGAGGGGCTCTGAGCATCAACGCGCTAAAGGAGCACTGCAAAGACAGAGGCGATATCTCTGCTGCCTGCAAAAGGTGGCTGAAATCTTTGGCTAGCTGAAAGCGTAATTTTATTGTTCCTAAGAAGCCGAACAGGAATGCATCTTCCCCTCTTGATATAGGAGCGTGTAACCTGCCCTATGCACTTGGGCGTCATTTTGTGTGCGGCTTCGCTTGATTCCTCAGGACTCTGAGTTGCAGCCGAAGTAAAACAGAAGATAATTGTGTTTGTAACAGGTTGTGTGAGCAAGGAGGAGAGATTGCAGATTGTTTCTTCGACCACATGAAGCACCCATGGGCAGCCTCTGTCCGTACCATATGCCTCACTTCAAAAGGCAGCTCGGCTCCTCTTACTTAAACACGTACATTGCCAGGGTCTTTTGCTGAGCTGAGTGGGATGGATTTCACCGTGTCTCACTTTGCAGAGAACAATTATTACTGTTAGGGGATAACTCTTCTGCTCTGTTTAGACATTTCCCTTCCGATGAGATGAATTACTGCCTGGATGAGATTGTCTCTTTCTGCTGAGTGTAAATGGCATCTAGAAAAAACTCTGATGGAGGTGCCTGCTCTGTAACCATCTAACACATCTGACCACAACTCAGCATGCACCACTGTCCAGATAATTTCTGCAGTCTTTTCTTCTAGAGGTGATATGAATTACCTGTCATCATTGGATGTCCATGGCTGTCCCACCCTGCAGCCAAAGGCTGGTGTAGTGGGGTGACAGTGCCTGGGATGCAATGGCAGTAGGGTCCTGACAGCCTCTCTAATTTTAGAGAAGGATGAAGTTTATGAGGATATTTCTGGAGGACCAAGGACTACGCTGACTCCTTGAGAGTCACCTCTGCGCAGCCAGATTTCACGCCCCTTTGCCCTCCCTTGGGTTTGTGCCTGTGCTCTTACAGACATTGTTACGGGAGTTGAATCCATCCCAAGCCTTGGACAACTAGCCCTATCCCTGGATACGTAAGCCAAAGGTTATTTACCATTGGTGTAAATCTATCTGCTTCATTCCAGCCTGAATTTATAATCTCTCTGCTTCAGTTTTCATCTTGTCTTTTTGAGGCTGCAGAGCACTGCGCTTTCACCATCATCTTTGTGTGTCTCTTTTCTATGGTCCCACCACATCCTCACAGTTTCTTGGATAAATGTAAATGAGTCCTGCTAGTCCCTTAATGTCAGGCAGGTTTTTCCAGGCCTTGAGTCGTCCTCCTAGACTCTGAACCCTTCCATTTTGTTAACACCCTCTTGTAAGAACTGGCATCCAGGACTGATCCTGGTTAAGAGGTACCATCACCTACTTGCTTCTGCTCAGCATTTCTCCCATATGTCTTCAGGGCTGCACTAGCATTGCTAGCCACTGCATGGCACTCTGAGATTGCAGTCTGACATTTCTTTCCTAACTCTCAAATTTTTCTCAGTTTCATGCTGAACAGGACACAGCTCACCACCCCTCTGGGTAGCCCACACCCATTTCTTACAGAAATTTCTTGCCCAAAGACATCCTCCATCCCCACTCCCAGATGAGAGCTCTCTGCTGTTCTGCCTTTTTTTTTTTTTTTTCAGATTAGTCTTTGCCCTGCAGCAACTTTAACCTCCACACATGCTAATGCCATCAGGCTGTGCAAGGCTGTTATGCTGTTCACATCAGAAAAATCCCCTTGAAGGAGCAGACTTTGACCAGTTCCTTCTCATTACTTTCCTGCCAGCCCCAGGCAGCATCTGAATTGCATATAAAAATCCCCTTATCCATTCACAACAGCACGATAGATTTAAAATACAATAAATAAAGTTGCTTAGCAGAAATAATTTATTTTGCCAATTGCCAAGACGCTTTTTTTTTTTGGCCACTGCAAAAATAGTTGGGCAAATATTACTTCTGCCTTTTACCACCACCTGGACCATGACCACCAACCAACTGGTTTGGTTGGATTAATTAAAGGTTGGATCTAATTCTTTTCTAGGTTCTGAAACAGATTTCACTTGGCAATAGAAAAAAAATCTATAACCCTGCTCCCAGACAAGTCCTTAGAGTCAAGTGCCCCACAAGCATTGCTGGGCCCTGTACGTTTAATTATATTGACATTTTGGTCAAAATTTATTGAAAACAGATTGCACTTTTCAAAATAGCTGATTTGCCACTCTGTTCCCTTTGCTTTTCCAAGTTTCAGGTCCCAAGTGATAGCTGCACACAAAAGTTATAGACTGTCTCTCTCTGTATCATCTGTATAGGTACTTGTTGAATTTTCTGCTCTGTGCTCACCCTTTTCTGTTGCAGTTTGACTTTCGTTAAGCTGCAGCTTTCAGGCTTTCTGTGTGGTTTCCCATCTGTTGTTCACCAGGACTTTCACAAGGATATGAAGCTCTTTTAATACTCAGTATAAAAAGAGCCAAAGAAATAATTAACTCAAGAATTTTCTCAAGGTTGTAATATAAATGGCCTGGAAAGTTTGAAGAACTCTGTAGTTCTCAAGCAAACCCTACAGTGTCTCATCTTTCCAGCTCAGTTCTTCCAATGTGGATTAAAATCTAACTCTGAGCGAGGTTTCAAATATAGATGCTTTGTTTCAGGATCCAGACTCAGGCATGCAGGACCTTGGCAATGGGACTACTCTCCATGTTCAGCTCGTGGTGAGGGTCTGCCATATCTCCACACTAGACAGATGCTTGTAGAGCACATCCTAACTTCAAATGGCAGAAGCTACACCACTGGGGTGATTGTCTCTGATTTTCGGTACTTTTATAACCTTTCTGCAATTATTACCGTATGTCTGGGCACTGGGGCTGCCTGGTCCCTCTGATGTCTGAGTCCAGATGTTGCGCCTTGGCAAAATCTTGTTGCAATGTCCTTATTTTCCATGCTCTTAAATCCAGAGAGATGCACCGCTCTGGTATGTTATAAGGTCACACACATGGCAGTGGGCTGCTGGAGAAGCAAGCTGCTGCAGAAGCAGTGGGTGGCAGGGCTTGCTAGCGTTGATGGTGTTTCTTTGACTGCCATGGATAATTAGGTGTGATCTCTCCAAGGGCTCAATGTATATCTCTAGCTCACTAATCTTCCCTGTGATGAACGGTTCAAACTGTGGCATGCTCATGCATTGTTGTGCAAATCCATTCACACTAAAATAGGACTGCTGATTGAGGAGCTGAACCCATGGAATGGTATGTCCAGAACCCCTTTGCCTAACTGATAGGACAGAGACCTTTTCACCTGGATTTAGATGCCTGAATGTACTTAAAATTGAACCAAATCCCTCCTGTATGAAGAAATTTGGTGAATAATGCAGGAGCCCAGTGCTTTTTAAAAACATGATGTCGTCTCTGATGTTGCATCTCTGCTTTCAGAGAGACCTCCAACTCACACAGAGTTGGACCTGCTGTCCAGCCAGTCATGCGCCTGCACAGATGTGTTTCTTGCCTAAAGTTTCCTTTGTACTCCAAGGAGCTCAACATTTCAGCTCAGCCTGCCCAAAGACCGATGGTGTCCATAGAGAGAAGCAGAGGACTCCACGAAATCCTGTGAATCACCCTCTGGAGGAGTCTTGTTTTCTGTACTGAGCTACTGCTGGGAGCCCACTCATGGCCTCGAGCATCCCATGACAACCCATAACACCAGCTACTGTCCTCTCTGATCCCAGCTCTGGTCCTGGATCCACACTACAGACAGGAAAGGAGATGGTTTGCAGGGAAACATAATTACTGTTGGTTTGTTCTTTTCTAGATGTGGATGAATGTGGCGCAATCTCTGGCGTGTGTGATGGTGGCGAGTGCACCAACACAGCAGGCAGCTACGTGTGCACATGTCCACGTGGGTTCATGACCAGCCCTGATGGATCACGCTGCATTGGTAAGATGCTAAATAGTTCTCAGGACCTCAGATACAGGGAGAGATCACACTCTGAAACCTTAACCTGGTGATTTGCAAATCACTATCTGGTGATCACCAGATTAGTAAATCAAAGGGCACATTGTTCCTGCAATAGCTGGAAAACTGCTCTTTTCCACCTGCTGTCCTGGTATGTGCCATGGCTGGCATGGCCTGGCCTGGTCACAGGCTTGATGCTGTTGCAGACCAGGGGCTTCCTCTGTCTCCACAACTTGGATTGCAGGTGCCTCAGTGCTTGAGGTGTTTGACAAGGGGTTGCTGATTTTTTTAGGAGGAGGACTGGAGTGGAAGGTTGGGATAGTGGTCCCTTTGAGGAAGGATCCTTGTGCTCCTGCTGACAGAACCGCACCAGCTAGCAGGAGAATCCCAGAAGCTACCGGTTTTCTCCTGCATCAGATGTCAGAGAGCACCAGTACTGCCCCTGCAACCCAGCTGCAGGCACAGTGGGTGGTTGTGGAGCGTCTAAGTCCAAGGGAAGGCTTGCCAGCCTTCCTGCAGCAAAGGGGGATCCAGTGATGGGGAACACAACTGCACACTCATCAGCTTGCTTTGTAGAGGTGAAGTGGGGGAAAGGTTTACTGCAAGTGTTTGCGTAACCAATGCAAATAAACAGTGACTTTTATCATCCCCTCCTTCCTGCTTAGACCCCAGGTCATGGCTCATAAAGCCCTGCTGCCCCAAGCTAGTAATCAGTAGGGCTGTGGACTCCATCGGCTTCCTCCAGTGGCTTTGCACTGAGCTGGTGGTCTGGATCCGCTCTGTACCCAGTGGAGAGACAGAGGTGCTTCCCGAGCACAGCACGGCACTGCGGACGCCTGTTCCTGCACCCATGCTGAACCTGCAGGTTTACAAGGCTGTTGTGCAAGCCCTTACACACTACCTTCTAGCCCACCTTCCTCCCACAGTATCCGATTTCTGACGACAAAAGGACTCCCAGGCTCCTGTGAAAACCTTGCAGTCTCCATCCCGCAGGCTGTGAAGGGCTCGGTGGGGCTGGCGTGTGCTGACCTACCTGCTCAGCCCCTCTCGGGTTGGTTCCATGGTCTGTATTTCAAAGCTTCCCCGAACCGCTGTGAGTCCAGGCAAACTTTCCCCAGACTGACGAGCTCTCCTGCCTCCAGATTAGAGGCTGGAGTGAATCTTGCATGTTTAACAGATCAAAATTCCTTTCCAAGCCTTGTAAATATTTGATGGTCCATTTCTCTTTGTAACAGACAACAGTTTCTATGATAAATAGATCAGCTCTCTGTTTACTTGCTCTCAGCAGGGGCACTTACTTCAGTCAAAATGAATCTCAGGGTTTGTCTCACTGATCAGAAAGTTCATGTGCCTTTAGAAAGACAACGATGCGAGGATTTGTAAAGAGGAACTGTTACAGAAAAGGCAAAGATCGTTGTTAGTGCAATGGAAAATGTCAGGTACAGCTTTCTGTTGAAAGTTCTGGAAATTATTACAGAAAAAAAAGGAATCATTTCCAAATTCTTTTCTATCCACACAACCTGGAGTAAAAATTAATCATGTTCTAGTTCCGGAAAGGAAAATGTTGTAAAGTATAACGTACAAGTCACCTTGTTTGGGAATCTGATAGATTTTAATGAGAATGAAATTCTTTTCCTCCCTGTTTCCCAGACCCTGCCATAAGCCCGGAGGGGTGTGACGGCTGTCGGATGAGTCATGTGGATATTTCCTCACTTTCCTTGAAACCAAGTGCTTCAAGAAATGAAAACTAAATAAAATTAGAAAGCCCAAATTTAAAAATAGTCCAAAGCTTAGTTAGCTGCAGTGGACTATGACTGCATCTGAACTCAATACATCATGCTCTAGTCATTTCCCTGAGCTAATATATGCTGCTAGTGTGCTGTCACATTTTGGGACAGACAATATTTTTTCTGGCATAACACACAATTACCACCGGGGTGTTGTTGCCCCGGGATCCATATTTTGCAAACCCTGCTTCTATCATTTCAGGAGGTTTTAGTGGGTTTTTTGAGAGTTTGTGGTATTTAAGCCCACAATTTACATCCTATTAAATGAATCAAATAAATAGTTTGTAAAATTGAAAATTAATAAATAATGTGGCCACCCTTAAAGCACGAACAGCGTCAGGAGAGAGCAGAAGAGATTGTCACGCTGCCACCTCTCAGCTGTTTAGACTGGACATGACCGTAGTGTCTCATATATCATGGGGCACCAGCGCTGGGTATGTGGTGACTTTATGGTGGCAGCCTTGATATATTCCCATCTCTTTCCCCTCCCTTTTTAGTAAAGTAAACACCTTTTTATTGCATTTGAATAATCTCCTCTAGTTTTTGCAGCTGAAACAGCAAGACACTGAGCTTGAGTTGATCCCAAATCTCATTAGCTGCTTTCACTGCCTTCCTCAGTAAAATGCAAACAGCAGCGTAGCTGGAGAAAGTCCGTCATAATTTGAAATGAACATTCATTGAATGATTCAACCACCTGTGCTTGACACAAAGAATCCAGTTCCACACATGTTCATAACAGTTTCATTCATGGATGCTTGTAAAAGACAGGCTCAGTGTTTTGCAGGCAGCAGAAGGATCTGCTCCAGCAGGCTGGGAGCTTTTTTTTCTTTTAAACTTTTTTGGTAGAATGGGCTGCTTTTCGAGAACAGCTTAAAAGAATAATTTTCAAATGAGAAAAATGGCCTTTTGGATGCATTTCCAGATACGTACTTGGTTTTCCCTTGTTCATTGCAAGTCAGTGCTCCTGCACATTGCTTTCTTTGCTCTTTTTCCCCGATAGTGCAGCAAAGCTCTGAGAGACTTAGATCTTATCTCTTCTTGGGTAACGTCAGCAGATTTACTGCCTGAAGTTCCAGGTAGGGCCAGATCTTGCTTATCATTGCAAAGTCCTGGGCTCAGAGAAGGTTGTGAGGGTGTTACTGAGGACCTTCCCTGCCTGGAGAAATCTTTTTGCCCACTTGGGTCATCATCCAGGAAAGGAAAGAGCAAGAGAAAAAAGGAAATATGAGGAGATAATATTTACGAAGGCAAGAGGTGACAAAAGGGAAGTGATGGGAGGATCACAGACTCAAACCAGACTGATAAGGAGCTGGGGAGGGACCCTGAGCAGAGCCCGGCAACAGCTCCCAAGGCATCAAGGGAGCTGGCGATGCTGCCAAGCAGAGGTCTGCTTGGACCTCTGCAGGTACCAGAGGATGCAGAAATGCTCCACAGTCCCTCCATAGTGTGAACCTGTGCAGGAACCTGGACTGCAAACTGGGTCATTCAGTCCACATGTGTAAAGCATTTCCCCTTGGAGAGAATAATTTTTTATCAGAACATTTCAGGGATGCATTTATGCCTCAACCTTGTAACTGTTGAACTGGCAGGTGAATTTGGAGAAGAGTGAACAGCCAGGGAGCGAGTGACTTTATTATAGCACTTGCCAGCAAAGAAACCATCCTGCACTAACGCCCAGAGCTTCCCTGTTGGCACTGGAGCCCTCCTGCAGTGAGACAGCAGCAGCACTGGTGGCCAAGGTGTGCATGGATATTGCAGCTTGGTGGGAGCTGTGCACACAGGGATGCTTTGTGCCTTTGTTCTGACATGACTCTTCACTGAGACGGACACCACCATCTAATCTTACCCAGGCAAGAATGAAACTGGTCAGTTTTCCAGAAACAGAAAACGTACGATGGCATCATCAGTCCACACTGACTGTCCTCACCACAGTATGAGGCTCCTTTTTGCACCCTTCTTCATTGCAAACCAAGCACCATTGGACATCTTGGAAGAGGACACCTTTGGCTACGTGCTGCTGTGTTGCAGCTCCCTTCTGAGCTAATAGCCCTCGGGTCCTTTGTAGTCAGAGCCAACTGCCTTTTGCAACCACTGGTTTGTTTGGATTTGGTCACTTGAGCTTCTCAGTTTCTGTACATGACAAGACACAAAGCGAGAGAAATACCCTTTAACATTCTCTCCTGGGAAGCAGTACCAGCACTTTCTATTCCTCTGTCTCTCCTTGCCCCTAACCCACCACCAAAGAAACAAACCAGGTTTTTGTCAGGATGAAAATTGCAAAATCCCTTGCAAGTGTGGAACAGATCTTAGACACCTTGTGCACATCACAAAGAGGATGTCCATGTTGAAAGGGAAGACGGAGATTAGCCGTGCTGGATAGTCAGAGGGTGCAGCTCCTGATGTGAGCTTCTGGGCATCAGGACATGCACACCAGGGCATCATGGCCCAGCCGGATGGGTGCAGACTCTGCCAGACCCCCGCAGGAAGGTCTAGCTTGGAGTCGCTCCTGTGCCATTATGATAAGCAGGCCGAACTCCATCTCCTGCTCTACCACTCCTGGCTGGACCTTGTAAAGCATCCGCAGCCTCTCTGAATCAGAGACCTCTGGCAGACCTGTGGCTCAATCCTCCTCCTCTGTGCGCTGTCTAATCTCATGTGGAATTTTACCTTTCTTGCCTGCAGCATTATCTGATTTACTGAGGTTATTGTACAAACCTGTTCCCTTAACAGCTGCAGAGGAAGGCAGAACAAACCCACGACGGCTTTGTGCTCGTACCTCCAGCGTGTGGGTGGTCCTGCAGGAGGTCACAGAGGGACTGCAGGGACCCACTGTTCTTTCCATCCACCCTCTCTCTGCCCAAGGCAGCTCCAGATGAGTTTTCAATTAGTTCTGACCTTCATTTCTGAGAGAGATTATTACAAACTGCAGCAAAGACAGATGAATTTAATAAATGTTTGTCCAGATGAATAAGGGCTGGACCAGTCCCTACTGTGACCTCCCTGCCTTGTCAAACTTGTCAGCGCATGTCTGTCTGTGGGGAAGGAGGTTGTGTTCTCCGAATCGCTCCTTGCCCATTAACTGGGTGGTTGTCACCATGTATCACAGCTTTTGGGACAGCAAGCATCCCACAGAAGAACAGAAGGAGCTGGGTGGGATCTGTCCTCTCTAAAGCCCAAAGGGTTTATTCCAACTACCACCCTCTGATCTAGAAGTTCATTTAAGCTCAGCCCTAAGCCCTCACTTAGCTAAACTGCCATCAAGGATTTGAGGTGCAGCTTTTCCAAATGGCCCCACTATGCTGCCCTGGCTTGATCAGAGAGCAGTTTCTTTCTGGAGTAAGAGGGAACTACTTGCTGGTGATAAGCAACATCAACGTCAACGTGCTGTGGAAACACTGTCCTCTCCTACACCCCAGCATCTGCTGAAACCTGCAAAGATGTGGCCATTGGTCTTGCAGTCTTGCCCCTTGCCAGAGATCAAGGGCTTGGGATGACCCAAACACCCATGTGGCTTGTAATCAGATGTTGCGTTCAATCCCTTCACTCAAGTTCCCCTTCTCCTAGTCTGTCTTTGTTTCTGCAAGTCTCTTTGGTGGATAAAGTTTCCTAAAAGGGAATAGTTCATGCTGAACTCAGTGCTGCAGAGTGGCAGAAAGGATGTATCTGAGAAAAGACCTGCTGGTTTAGTCACCCTGGCTTTAAATGGGGTCACTGTCCTCTGCAAGCCACTGAGCTGTGATTAGAGAAGAAATGTAACCACAGCCCACAGATCAAACAGCTCCATGCAATTAATTTCAATTATATTTCAGGAAAGTGTCAGCCTGCTGGCTAATGTCAGTCTAGAGGCACAGATGACAAATCAGACTAGACTTTCCCCCTCATTAATTTACTTGAAAAACAAGGACGGGAGATGAATGAGTGGAAGATTCCAGGTTTTCCTAGAGGACTTGGTGCCAGACGGAGCCTGCTAGACATGTGAAAGACCCTCAGTCTCCTGGGCCTCATCCAGAAGCCACACACACCAAACACTGGTGCCAGGCATGGTGTCTGTGGCTTTGGCCAGGTTCATGGACTTTGACCACTATCCAGGGCTCGTTCTTCTCCCAGCTTAGTCCAGGCTGTGGGAACTAACCCATGACCTGAAACAGGCATCCACTGGGAATGGATGGATCAGGCTGGAGGGATGTGGAATTGAGAACAGCTCCATTTGTTTAGTGAGAGATGCTGGGACCACTGGGAGCTGGCAGGGAATGCTTCCTCATGGGAAGCCTGGGACACGGGGCATTTGTCATTATATCAGTTTGGGGAGTGAGAGGCAGGTCCTTGCCAAGCCTGAGATGTGCAGGACCACACTGCACAGCGGTGGCTGTGGAAAGGTCCTGGCTTAGCACAGCATCGGGAGTCACTGACTAATGCTGGAAGGGGTGTGCCTGACCAAAGTGGTGTAGGAAACGGCCGACCACCTTGGTCTGCCAGCTCTGTCCTGCAATGAGTAAAGGACTATTGCAGACAAGGCTTCAGCCTAGAGCAGGAACAGCTGGGGAATGCCCACTCACTGTCTGGGAACCCTCAAAATAGTAGCAGGCAGCGCTGGATTGTTTTTATCACAGGGAAGTGTTTTTAGTGGCAGAAGTTGGAGGAAAATGTATCATGCTGGGTCCAACAGCCCAAGAGAGAAGACACTGCCCTCCACATGGCCAAGTTCAGGACCTGTTGTACTGTTATAGTGGCACTGGTGGCCAACCCTTGGTCACAAATGTAATATAAATAAGCAAGACAGAGACTGACAAGAGAGGAGGAACCTGAAGAATGGACATCGCAGCCCGAGGATGCAATTTTGTTAAATATATTTAGTCTGGAACAGTTTATCTGTCCTCACTGAGGGGACGGGTCAGGCTGTCCAGTAGTGGAAGTGTCAATGTGTGCAGTGATCTCCCGCAGACCTCCCCTCAGCCTGTTCCCTCTCCCTTCTGGTGTCTTGGGTCAGTGGTGGAACCCATCTGTGATATCTCTTGTCAGTGCAGAAACTCTAGTGAGAGGAGGGAAACACCTGTAAATAATCCCATTCCTTTGGGAAGGTGAGGAAGCATGGGATGAGGTGGGGCATCTCATCTGTTTTCTGCTCTGTGAATTCACTTAGAATCTGCTGTGTCAGCTTGTCCTTCCTGCAGGGCAAGGAAGGCAGCTCCTGATGGAGAATCTGATGGAGAGGGATTGCCCATCTACTGCCTGTTTCTGGCTCTTGGTCAGGCTGCTTGTAGTATTTAGGAGCCTAAATGGGAATGTGAGATATAATAGTGGGGAATGAGGCCTGGCCCTACAGCCTTGATGCACTCCAGATGGAAGTGCTGGAGAACCTCATGGTCTGGGAGGATGAGGCAGAACAGAAGGTCAGACTGGGACATTGGACAGCCATTGGGAATGGGCACTCTGGACCTCACCAAGAGTATGGTGATAGCATGTGAATGTGTCTCCTCCTCTCCCTCTCTGCAGACCAGCGGATTGGGACGTGTTTCTCTGCTCTGATCGGGGGCCGCTGTGCCGGGGACCTTCCTGGCCAGTACACCAAGATGCAGTGCTGCTGTGACTCAGGGCGTTGCTGGGCCATTGGTCAGACTCCGGAGATGTGTCCTGTCCGGGGGTCTGGTAAGTGCAACGCAAAGGACCTCCACCTGCTGCTGGGCCGGCTCGTGGCTCTGATGGCCCTAGTGGTACCCCAGGCTTGACACGGAGAATCATCGACATAATACCCAGAGAAAGGTCACATGGGGATGCTGGCTCTCCTGCCTGTGTCTTGTCTGAAGTTGAGCGAGATGAGTTCAGCCAAGGCAAGAATCTATCCCTTTCCTCCTACCCTTTCAGCTCTCTTTGGCTCCCACCATAATTGAACCTTGGAGCCAAATGAGGGTGAGCCCAGGCAGCAGGAGGCCTCGAGGAGGCACGGCACTGTAGAGCTGTGTCTGTGCCTCTTCTTTCCTCACCAGCTCTGAGCAGGGCAGAGCTTTACAGTGCCCGACCCTGTCTTGTCCTGTCCTCCATGACGGGAACCCACAGTGTCAGCTGTCCCACGCGCCCCGGGAAGCCGCTGCCAAACACCCTGGAAAGCTGTGTCTTATCATCTGCTCTGGAGTGAAGGACGTTAAAGCCCTCTTCATCCATCTGCTCCGTTCCTGTCAGCCCTGCCCGTCCATCTCCATCCCTCTGTTCTCTGCACGCTGGCTGAGGCAGGAGGGGGGATTCAGGCACTCTTGGAAAAACACTAAGGCAGCTGTTTTGTTTCAGATGAGTACCGCAGGCTTTGCATCGAAGGACTCCCAGTCGTGCCAGGGTTCCCTGGGAGCTTTCCAGGAATTCCTGGATTTGGGCCCAATGGTGTCGGGCCGGGACTCAACGGGCCTGGAGGCATCGGACCAAATGGGGCAAATGGACAAGGCGGGATCCCAGGTCTGCCTGGAATGGGCCCAGGAAGTTCAAGCATTGGTAATTAAAATGACTTTCTTACTGTGCTGACCCAATTTGGCTGCCTGTCTCAGAACACAGGCAGCGTGTCTGCCCGTGTGCCGGCCTGCTTCTCTGAGCTGCGCACGCATGAGCGAAGTGCCTGTGCTCTTAGCCAGCTACAAGGTTTATTTTGACACGGGGGGAGTGATGGGATGTGACACTAATGCTGTGCAGGATGCTGAGCCCAGAAGCAGATCAAACAGTGTCTGCTGGCAGAGCAAGGGAGCCGAGGCTGGCTCCAGTGCAGAATATCTTTCTAATTACCAAATAGGAATGAAACTTTCACGTCACCACCTCACTGTCTGCCTCCCCAAAACAAAACTGTTTTTCCCACCACCTTGGACACCCTTCTCCTGTGCATCCCCGTATAGCTCCTAGCTGAGGGCTGAAGCCTGTGAAAATGCACTGGACGTCAATAACTATTGATTCCCACCTTGCTGCGGAGAGGCTGTGCCATCTTGCGCATGTCAGCGGGGTAGGGGCATGCCAGGTACTGCAGCTCCTTGCAGAGATTTCTGAGGCAGCTGAGTTTGTGTCTGCAGCCCCGTGGTTGTTCAGGGCCTGGGATGAGCACCGATGTGTCACAGTGTCTGGAGTTATATCAACCCTGCTTCCTGGGGACAATCAAGGGAGCTGCAGTCCTCTGCCTGATGCTGCCTCTGTGCTTTCCAGGAACCGCCACTTTGAATCAGACCATTGACATCTGCAAGCATTTCACTAACCTCTGCCTGAATGGACGCTGCATCCCCACCCCGTCCAGCTACCGCTGCGAGTGCAACATGGGGTACAAGCAGGATGTGCGTGGAGAGTGCATTGGTGAGTAGGCTCTGCTTGACACGTACACACTCGGGTCAGCTCCAACTGTGCCCCATACCTGCTCCTAACGGTACCTTGAGCTGCTGCTGCGACAGCCCCCATCGCAGTCAGAGCTCCCCACAGGAGGCTGGAGATAGGGCACTTGTGTCAGGTAACGAAGCAGCATGATGGAAAGGATGTGTCTGCCCCTGAGGACCATCCGGGGTGACAGCTCTGGTAGCCACAGCATTGGCGTTGGCTTAGCAGTGGCCAGTTCACACTGGCCCCAAATACCTGACCCCTGAGCAGGGCATTCTGCCAGTTATTGGGCTGCTGCCCTGATGGTCACCACAGCTAGCTGGTGGCTGTGCAAGCCTACTTGAGGTCTTCAAGGAATTAGAATTAGAAAAATGGCATTTTTCAAAAGAATTACCATTTTATAAGGGGGCTATTTTTTCTGAGAACTATAAGGAAACTGTATCCTGCTGAAAGAAAATGGTGTCCACTCACTGCATCTGCAAAAAACAGTCTTCCTATGCTGACATGTCCACCGAAGCAGATCTCCCAAGGGCTGAAATAACTGTCCAGACCTTAGGTTGTATGGAGATCCAGCACCTGGAAGTCCTCCTAGCACCTGAAGGCAGTGGTGGATGTCATAGCTGGAAGTATGCCCAGCTAGAAGAACTCTTCAAACCGGGAAAAGCCAACCATGCAACCTTCATCCAGCCCCTCCATGCATTAGAACCAGTGCCACCAAAAAAGCATGTAAAATACTAATAGCTGGAGATTGCTTACTGAGAGGTATCGAAGCACCCGATTGCCGTCCAGCCAATTTCTCTAGAGATGTTTGCTGCCTACCAGGAGCTCATGTTTGCAACATCACTGAGAGGCTGCCAAGACTGGTGAGCCCTCCAGATTATCATCCACTCCTACTGTCCCATGTAGGGTCTAATGATACTGCGACAAGGCAACTTAGAATGACCCAAAGAGACTACGTCACTGAGAGCAGTGGTATAGAACCTGGAGCACAGGTGGTGTTCTCCTTATCCTCCCAATCAGAGGAGGACGTTCAGGAAAGAGGAGAGGAATTGCACAGGCTGTGTGTCTGGTGCCATACTCAAGGTTTGGCTTCTGTGATCGTTTAAGAAGCCAGGTCTGTTGGGAGCTGATGAGATTCACCTGTTCCAGTGGAGCAGGAAGGTGTTTCCCAAAAAGGTGACCAGACTTATAAAGAGAGCTTTAAACTAGATTTAGTGGGAGAAGGGGAGGGAGTTTTGAGCAACAGAGAAGAGCCAGGGGTTGCTGATGTATTAGGAACCAACAGGGAAACACCTGTGAAATGCCTGAAAGGAATTAAGGCATGTGACCAAAGAATTGCATTCAATGGCTCAATGTCCACGTGGAAACCAATAATGACTGGTATCCCTCAAGGGTCTGTGCTGGAGCCAATGCTATTCAATATCATCAATGACATAGACAGTGGGATGGAGTGCACCCTCAGCAAGTTTGCAAATGACACCAAGCTGAGTGGTGCAGTTGGCTCACTTGAGGGAAGAGATGCCATCCAGAGGGACCTTGCTGGCCGTGCGGTTGGGATGCTGAGCACTGGAGTCAAAATGATGGGCTCAGCAGCTCACAGGAGGCAGCCCTTGTCACGTGTCCTGGTATCTCGCTGTGCATTCCCTGCATAATGGTGACTCACAGGCTTAGGCTTTTCTTCTTGCAGATGTGGATGAGTGCTCCAGCAGCCCCTGCGTGCATGGTGACTGTGTAAACACACCTGGCTCCTACCACTGCAAGTGCCACGAAGGCTTCCAGAGCACTCCCACAAAGCAGGCTTGCATCGGTAAGTGTTTTCTGCCTCTCCTTTTGGGAGGGCACCGTGTGCTGCAAGAGCGTCAGCAAGGTTATCAGAGATGTTGGTACACAAGGAAAATGGTTGTAAAGGGGAAACAGTGAGGAGAAGACAGCACCAAACAACCTCCCAGGCAGGTGTGTGATGGCATTTCAGAACAACTTAGTTGAGCTGCCAGCAGTGTCCTGAAATCCGTCCAGGAGAAGTTTCCTCTACCTGTATCTACCTTAAAATTGGTTAGCATCAATCAAGGAACTTACAGTCTTTTTCAGGAGCAGAGTTCTATTTAAAGATGACAACATTTTGCTTTGACAACAGATAGGATTTTGAGGAATTTTTGTATCAATGAGGGGATTTCTAGCAGAGTTGTTCTGTCAGTGTCTTGCAGCAAGATGGTGCTCTAGGTGAGGGACTGCTAAAAAAGAATGATGGGAATGTAATGCCCCATGTGAACAAGAAGGAAAGGCAAATTTCCCTGTCAGTGCCTGATCTTTGATTTTATTTTAATTTTTATTTTCCTGTCTAGTGGCTTGTGAAATGCCACTAGAATGAAGGGGTTTCCAAAGTATCCCCCAATTGCCTGACAATATGAAAGACTTTTCCTAATTTCCAAACAAATCTTTTAAGCTGAATTCTTCTTGTGCTTCTCTTTCTGGCCGTGAAAATTGGTTCATCCCTGTCTCCTTTACAGCATTCTTTACATATTGGGAAACTGCAATTTGTAACCCCCTGTCATCTCCCTTGTAGACTAAACAAATGCAAGTCTCTCAATCTCCTCTCATTGATAATGTTTCTAAGCTTCTCATTGTCCTTGTTTTTATCTTCTCAACTTCCTCCATTTTGTTTTTATCTTTTCTAATGTGCAGTGCCAAAATTGGATGTCGTTCTTCAGCTGTGACCTCTCTAGCTGTCAGGACAAGAAACTGTCCCGTTGGGTTTAGACACAGCTCTTCTGTTGATAGAGCCCAAAAAGGAGCTTTCTATCTCTGCAGGGCCGCCCCATTTCATCTGTGATTCAGATCCTTTTCTGCCAGGCTGTTCTCAAGCTAAATTCTCCACGTTAGGAGAAGTCTACTAAGTGTCTGGATTGTCCGTTGCTACTGGGGCCGGACTTGGGTTTCTGTAATTTGCTCATAAAATAGCTCATCTTGTCTTCCTCAGCTCTTGGTAAAGGGTCAGTAACAACCTGCTTCCTGAAGATAGTCGTCGTCTTTCATTTGTACCCAGAAACACTCAGCGCCCTGCCGCCCAGAGCCAGTGGACTCTTGTTCTTGATGCACTAGGACCTCATCTCTGTGGCACTTAGTAACAGGCCTGAGTCCAAGGCTGTTGGTCTGAGGGCTTTTGTTGCCTACCGTGGACTTGAACAGCCTGAGGATAATTTGAGTTGCAAAGGTGACCCCAAGGCAGGACATCATAGAGGGCCTGAGGTCCCGGAGCTCTAAGCTCACAAATGTCCTGCTGTTTCCAACGCATGCAGAAAGCTTTCTCCACATCTTTTCCATCTCCTGCAGTTTGTACAGAGGGGAAAAGTGTGATCCTGGAGCGGGGCGCACTGCGTGTCTGAGAGCACTTGCCTGGTTTTCTCACAGAGCGGATTAAGCCGAAACTGCTTCTTACTCCACCTGCTGCTACTTTCTTATATTTATTTCCCTGCCAGATATTGATGAGTGCATCATGAATGGAGTGATGTGTAGGAACGGCCGCTGTGTTAACACTGATGGAAGCTTCCAGTGTATCTGCAACGCTGGTTTTGAAATCACTCCTGATGGCAAGAACTGTGTTGGTAAGCTATTTCCTGATATGCTGTCATCTGTGGCCTTGGGGAGGTTGGGACTGAGCTGAGACTATGTCCTTCTGGGGGATCGGTGGGGTTTTTAATCTGTGCTGTACTCCCTTTATCTCAGGCAGACACTGCTAGGGCAGAGTGCATCTCAAAATGAGATGAGAGAATACGGTTGCACTGAAATAGGAAGACACTTTTTTAAGGGTGCTAGTGCTCCTGGAGTGCTCCTGTAGGTTTTTGGGTCCAGGAGCATGAGCAGGGCTGGGTCTGAAAGCAGGACATTCTCCATCCCCCTGAGAGCTGGTGTCCATCACCCTGGAGCCATTCTCTGTCACCATGGACACACTGCAGCCAGTGTCTGAGTCCTGCTGTGAGCTGCAGCGGCTGCCCAGGATACCAAGAGCAGCAGGGACACAGCAGAACAGCTCTCACCAGGAGGAGCAGCGGGAACTCTGCCTTGAGGATTAGCACCCGCTGCCATAAGGAGCAATTTGCCCATGAGATGGGGGAGAGAGTTTTTGAGCACAGGAGAGTCTTGCCGCAGCTCTCAGACTCAGCTCGTGTTTTCTGTTTGTCCTCCTCAGATCATGATGAATGTGCCACGACCAACATGTGCCTCAACGGGATGTGTATCAATGAGGACGGCAGCTTCAAATGTATCTGCAAGCCCGGTTTTGTGCTGGCTCCCAACGGGCGGTACTGTGTCGGTGCGTATGTCCCCAAGCTTGGTCTCTGCGCTCTTCCCAGCCTGCCATCACCTTTCCTGGGGACTTGTGATGTGTCTGAGGCCAAGGGGAGAAAAAACAAGGCTGTTTCCAGGTATCTCCTGCTTTGCCACCAGAAATTACCCCCTTGCAGCAGAATGGGCAGAAGGGAGAAAGTTCTTACACCTCCACTACTTCAGCACAAATTGGAACTTAAATCCTCTTTCTGAAGGAGGTTAAGCAGGGCTGTAAAGCTCTGTATGGCCAATGTGAGCTGGCAGCAGTCATCTCGACGGCTTTCCCAGCCTCTACAGCCCATTCCACTGCTGTTTGTGTGCCACCTCCCAAAGCCAGGAAGGTTAGGATGCAAAGGCGGAGGGGAGAAAGGAGGAAGAGGAGAACGTAGCATTTCTTTGATATGCTGCTGTGACATGGGGTGAATTCTCTGGGTCATTGCCCCGTTAACAGAGCAGAGACCAGACCCTGCTACTCTGAGAAGGGGTTGGGTCTCAGGAGACTGAAGAAGCCCAGATCCCTGTTCCTTCCTTTGAACCATCAGGGACAGCCAGCAGGGCATGCAGGGGATGTGATGCTCTAAACTGCATCTCTAGTTCCCTCTTAGTCTCCAAGTCTCCCTGCAAACTAGTCTCAAGCCTCTGTCTGTGTGTCCTGCTGCCTGCGGGGAGGTAACAGCCACTTTGTGCTTCCTCTTTCAGACATCGACGAGTGCGAGACACCAGGAATCTGTATGAATGGCTGGTGCATTAACACAGAGGGCTCCTTCCGCTGCGAGTGCCTGGGGGGCCTGGCTATTGGGGTGGATGGACGAGTCTGCGTGGACACCCACATGCGGAGCACCTGCTATGGAGGCATTAAAAAGGGCACGTGTGCTCGTCCCTTCCCAGGAGCAGTCACCAAGTCCGAGTGCTGCTGTGCTAACCCAGACCATGGTTTCGGAGAACCCTGCCAACCCTGTCCAGCCAAAAACTCCGGTGAGCTCCTCTTCCATCTGAGTTTGCAAAAAGCCTGGAAAGTGCTCAGAGATATTCTGGGTCCCTGACAGGTCCCCGTGGTGGCCTTGGCAGCTTGCAGTGACATGGGAAAGCCATAAGCAGGGGAAAAGGGATGCCATGCAGTCAACAAATTTAGGTTGGATCCACAAATCCGATGCTGATCTCATTGCAGGGATTCTCACAGTGTGGGACTACTAACTGCGAGTATCAGCTCGGAAATACACATTGCATGAGTATAAGCAGCCACTGCTTGGAAGCCCGCAGATGACATTCTAACAAAAACCCAATAAATCCAGCGTTACCCAGAACTCGTGTCACTGTGCGTGAACTGTCGAGAAAAGCTAATGGCTCTGTTGTGCTTTCTCCACAGCTGAATTCCAGGCTCTCTGCAGCAGTGGCATCGGAATAACAGCTGATGGCAGAGGTATGTGCGTCCCCTGTACCAGGTTCTAGACAGGCACATCTAATGTCACTCTCAGCTCTTCCTTTCACTGCTTTTAACAGCGTGTGCATGCATCTGTGTGACTGTGGGAGCGCGTGCCTTGAGAGACTCGGCACTGCGGGGGGTGTGCTGGGGAGTTAGCACGTTACGCCCATGTACATGAGAGCTTTTTGCGAATAGGCACAGGGTAGCTTGAGGGGGTGTAAGCGCGTGCAAGAACCTACCTCTGTGTTAGTGAGTGTCTGTGGGAGGTACGTGAGCTTGGGCATGGGGGGAGAGGGGTGCTGGGTGTCTCTTCTCCTCCCTGAAACACCCCAAGTTAACGTTGAGCAAGCATCCCTGAGGACTGTGTATTGAATCAAGTGGTTGATTCCTGGCATCCTATGGGAACTACGTTTCTGGGGATGTACACGCAGAGTTTGGCTTGACTCCCTGCTTCAATGGGAATGAAGAGTGTGACCAATTGCATCCTCTTGCTTCTTTCCCTCCTCTGCCCTCCAGCTCCTTGGTCACGGGAGAAGGGGGTTCACAATCTCCCAGGGAGAGGGAGGTGATAAGCGCGTGTTGGGACGTGTTGCCAAGGGGCTGCTTTGAATTAGACAGCTGTGCAAGAGGTCAGGCAGGCGGCTGTGCTGCCAGCGCTGGGCAGTGCTTGGATCAGCAGGAAGAGCACAAAGCAGCCAGATAGCTACGGCCTTTCAAAACTTTCCAAATGGGAATGAGCCAGAGGCAAAACCCTGGTGACTTCTTGGGCTTCCTTCCAGGGCACCGTGTCTTGGCCAAAGTCAGTCTCAGGCTAACGATAAGACACTTTCTAGCAAGAAGCTGATGTCAGACATGCTCTGGTCAGCCCAGCGCTGCCCACAGCCAGGACCGTATGCACTGCTGCGCTCTCCAGGGTTGCATTTCCCTGGGGGTGTAACTGAACTCCAACTGTGCGGAGACAAAGGCCAGCAGTGTCTGGAAGCCCTGGCCTGGGCTGCTTGCCATCTGGCACTATGGCACTGCGAGGACACTGCTGTACAAACACAAACCTGCCTTGTTCTCTGGGGAGGCTGGTTCTCACCGTGGTAAAATCTCTTTGCCTGGGCACCGGGGCTTTGCTCCGAGAAGGCAGTGAGATGATGCTGATGCAGAGGAAGAGATGCTGCCCGCCTGGCTGCCACACTTTTGGGCTACTGTCCACATGCAGTGGGCACTTGGTGCTGTTGACAGGGGGGCAGGCAGGAGGTGGGTGATGGCGGAGATGCCCACAGCTCTCCCTGCCAGATGTCCTGCAGACCTGAGCCCAACCACCATGCCTGTGGGCAGCAGGAGCTGTGGTACCCACCACGCATAGCTGCAGAACCATCCAAAAATCTCTCGGTTTGAGGCGAGTTTGTCCAAGGCACTTTGCAAGTCTTTGAAGCTGAGGTTTTGACATCCTGCAGAACTTGGCCCCTGTCCCAGGCCCTGCCCTCACCCAAACATAACACTCCCCTCTGTCCCTGTCCCACCACCACCACACGTTCTCCACAGCCGGAACCAGGCAGAGGCCACATGTCCTCACTTCTCTCTTTCCAGGCTGCTCAAGTTACTTTCAGACAGTTCTTTATGTCAGCAATAGGGAAAGGAAATTTACTTTGGCCTGATCAGGACTTCTTCCAGCCTGGCAGCAGTATGGCCAGGGAGCTTGTGCAAGCTCCAGCTTGGGGACCATGGCCAGGCTGGGAGTTACAGGGACTTTGCCTTCAGAAGGGCTTTGTTGTGACCATCTAGCCATGCACACGACCCTCTGGCAGCCCAGCTCCCCACAGTGCGCTTTCCAGTATGTCTGAGTACTCCTTGCCCTGTCCTGCCCCCAGCAATGGTTCCCTGTGGTAGGGCTCTATATGCACAGACAGGTTGTCCACCATGCTCTGCCCTTACCCAGTTGGCCCCAGCAACCTGCTCACAGCACTTTACAAACAGTTTCTTCCTCCCACCTCTTACAGTAGGAGGGAAAATTAAATGGTCTGACCTGAGTACCTGGGATAAAGAGACTGTAAGGAGACTCAGGAACGTAACAGAAGGACCCAAGAGCCCTTGATATGGAACAGAGTCTGGGCTTATCTCAACCCCTTATCCAGTTCTGTCCTCCTGAGCTCAGAGCCCTGTGCTAGATCAGCTGGCTATCCCCAGGACAAAGATGCCCAGCTCCACAGCACCAGAAGGAGAACAAGGCTCCCCAGGACCTACTGGGTCAAACCAGGAGGGTAGGTAGGACAGGAAGGAGGGATTTCTGCAGAGGGGTGTGCCAGCTGGCTATTGACACCAAGGAGACATGAAGAATTAGGGGATGGAAAAGTTTTCTGTATTTGCATTTGCTGTGGTCCATCTAATTTGACTTCTTTCCCTGTGCAGACATCAATGAATGTGCCCTCAACCCAGACATCTGCCCCAACGGCATGTGCGAGAACCTGCGTGGGAGCTACCGCTGTATCTGCAACCTGGGCTACGAGTCAGATCCCACGGGCAAGAACTGTGTGGGTGAGTTCAGGGCAGCCCAGGCTCAGGGTGGCATAGGGAACCAGGAGCTCAGTGCTGGTGGGGAAAGGGTGGCACCTACGCAGTCTATGGGGCTGGGAGTCTGACGCAGACCTCCAGGAGCCTGAGGTGTTACAGCAGCTGATGCCCTCAAGCATTGTCCCCACTCAGGGCTGCCTTGTCCACACAGAAGAGCACAAGTTGCTCTGAGAAAAACCGGGCATACGTGATTTACCATACTTTCCACGCTGTATTGCTTTGAGGATGGTACTGCCTTTCTGTGCCTCTCAGGCTGCCGGGGCTCTGTAGGGCTGGCAGATAGAAGAGTGGACACCAGTGCTGTAGCTCAGAAACCCCATCTCTCTGCCCACAGATGTTGATGAATGCACTGTCAATCGTTTGCTGTGTGACAATGGACTGTGCCGCAACACTCCTGGCAGCTACACCTGCACCTGCCCCAAGGGCTTTGTCTTCAGGACAGAGACAGATACCTGTGAAGGTAATGTGACTCTGAAGGCAATGGAGAACATTTTCACAAGATGTAAAGAGTGAACTATGGCTTGAGGTCCTGCCTGAAAGGGAGCTCAAGGTCTAACGTGTCTTTGGTTCCCTTTTGACCGCGGTGGTTTGAACTGGAGAAGGTCCAGGCTTGGGGTTTGTGGGTTTGGGTTTGTTGGTTTGTTGGGTTTTTTTACCCTAAGGGGAAATTTCACACTTCATTCAAAATAGTGGACATCCAAACCCAGAACATCTGGGCTTTTCAGTGGCTGAAAACCAGACCAATTTCCTCCAGACCCCCAAAATTTTAGCTAAAACCTGACCAAAATTGCAAGTTTGGGGGATTTGATTGAAAGCTTGCAGTTTGGAGTGGGGGAAATTGTTTCCTGCCCACAAAGTCCTCAGTCATTTGAGAACTGGCACTTTGCACGTAAATATCTGTTTAGAGAAAAAAATCTGCTTTTCTGTAAAGAAGATGACAAATGCAAATGCTGTGTAGCCTCACATCTGGTTCAGACAGGTACATGAAGGCCATATTCAGCACTGTGGCTGCTCCCATCTTAGCCAGGAGCAGCCCTGAGGGAGCGGGTCTGTCATTCTCCAGTAGTTGCACCACCCAGCCTCAATCCATCCGTTCCCTCAGTCCCGAAGAAGCTCACTAATTCCATGGTGTCCGCTGTCCGTGCCCATCCCTTTCAAGATGGTGCATACTTGAGTTGTACACACAGGACTCCTATGGCCTGGACTGGTGATGCTCTGAACAGTTGAAAAACTCCCTTCTTCGTGATCCTTGCTTCTCATCTCCCTCAGTCTCTGGCCCAGAACCCTGTGTCCCATGGCACTCCCTACGGTGACAGTCCCTTTCTTCCCACAGATATCAATGAGTGCACCTCTAACCCTTGTGTGAACGGTGTCTGCAGGAACAATGCCGGCTCCTTTGCTTGCGAGTGCTCCCCGGGCAGCAAGCTGGACCCCAGTGGCACCATCTGTGTAGGTAAGGATGTGACCTTCTGCAGGCAGTAGATATCAGCAGTGCCCATCATCACCCCTTGCTGTTCATCTGAAGCAAGTCCCGTGTTCCTGGCTCAGGGATGGGGATCCTTTGACACCTCTCTTTGTCACCTAGTGTTTCCTTGGTTGTTGGTAACAATTAATGTCTCTCGTCGCATCCAGGGAGCCTGAAAAGCTGCAACCTCAGGCAGCGCTCTGAGCAGTGTGTGGCAGGCACAGAAATCCCCAACTGTGCTGCAGCAAGACAAAGCACAGGCACGGGGTCCCAGGAGATCCTGGAGGGCATCGGGATGGTGGGTTCTCACCAGATGGGTTTGTAGTGAGCTGACATTAAGGCAGATGAAGATGAAGTAGATCCCTTCTCATCAAGATGATGAGAAGATACCCACTTCCCACACGTAGATGGTCATCTACATGCTTCATCTTGTGAAGCGTCATGGGGCAGCTGGAGAGAAAGGACTATTTCTGTCCAGAAGAGGAGCAGGCTGTGACTAGGAAAAGGGCAGGACACAGAACTGGTGCAATAGCAGTTGTATCAGAGAGCACAGAAATGGTGCTCCACAGCACAGCAGTGGCACAGAGCTCTGGGGACCAGCACAGTTTGTGTCCGTGCTGCAAAGTGCTTGGCCCACAGCCTAAAAGATAATGCGACACCAGAGAGCAGGAGTCACATTGCAGCTCAGGGATAGTTTCTCACAGCAGCCTGGCTGCCATGAAGCTGGGAACCTCCACCAAGGAGCAGCTCTTCACTCATGCCTTGTCTTTGCCCCTACAGACAGCATGAAAGGGACGTGCTGGCTGAACATCCAGGATGGGCGTTGCGAGGTGAACATCAACGGGGCCACGCTGAAATCGGAGTGCTGTGCTACGCTGGGGGCAGCGTGGGGCAGCCCCTGCGAGCGCTGTGAGATCGGTAAGGCTCTGCTTGGCACAAACGTCAGGAAGGCAGGAGGCAGTCCATCTCTTTGCTGATGTTCCTCTGTTTTCTTGCAGATACTGCCTGTCCCCGGGGATATGCTAGGATGAAGGGGGTCACTTGTGAAGGTAAAGTGCTGCAGGACGCAGAAGATTTTTTTTTTTTTTTTTTTTTTTGATTTTTATTGGGAACATGGTCATTGTTTATTTGTTGTTATCCTGCATCTTTGAGTCTGGTGGGGGATCTAGACTTTTGGCCCTTTGTTGGCCTCTCTCCAGTACGTCCATCTCTGTCATACAGAGGAGCCCAGAACTGGACACAGTACTCCAGGTGTGGCCTCACCAGTGCTGAGTAGAGGGGAAGGATCACCTCACTCGACCTGCTGGCAACACTCCTGATACAGCCCAGGATACCATTAGCCTTCTTTGCAGCAAGGTCACATTGCTGCCTCACGTTCCACTTGGTGTCTACTAGGACCCCCAGGACCTTTTCTGTCAAGCTGCTTTCCAGCTGGGTGACCCGAGGAAGTATGGGTGCATGGGGCTGATGCTCCTCAGGTGCAGGACTTTGCACTTCTCCTTGTTGAACTGCATGAGGTTCCTGGCAGCCCATTTCTTCAGCCTGCCAAGGTCCCTCTGGATGGCAGCATGACCTTCTGGTGTATCAGCTACTCCTCCCAGTTTTGTATCATCAGCAAATGTGCTGAGGACACACTTTACCCCATCATCCAGATAACTAATGAAGATGTTAAACAGGATTGGACCCAATATTGGCCCCTGGGGTACACAGTTAGTTGCTGGCCTCCAAGTAGACTTTATGCCACTGAACACCATTCCCTGGGGCCAGTCATTCAGCCAATTTTCAATCTGCTTCACTGTCTGCTTGTCCAGCCCGCACATCAACAGCTTGTCTATGAAGATCTTATGAAAGACAGTGTTGAAGACCTTACTGAAGGCTAGGTAGACAATACCCACCGCTCTTCCCTTGTCTACTGGGCCAGTCATTTCATCATAGAATTTTATCAAATTTGTCAATCATGACTTTCCCTTTGTCAATCCATCATGACTACTACTGATGACTTCTTGTCATTCATGTGCCTGGAAATGGGTTTCCAGGTTTAGCCGCTCCATCAGCAATACTCATGTTTGTGAGTCCTGGTGCTGCTCTGCCGGCACTGTGCCGACTATGGACTGTGCAACAGGACCACCCTGTCTGTCTCTGACGAGGCTTTGTGATGCAGCCTCCTTCCAAAAGTGTCTGGGCATGGCTGTGGCTGTGCATGGAGCGCATGTTTTTGCGTTGTGACAAGTTGCCAGTTTTAGTCTGGTGGGCAGCCCTGGGCTCCTCCCGCCTCCTCCAGTAGTCCCTGAAGGCCATACTGGGCTTGGCCATGTGCCACTCTCATGCCTGTCTCTTGCTTTTGTGCCAACAGATGTGAATGAGTGCGAGGTCTTCCCTGGTGTCTGCCCAAATGGACGCTGTGTGAACACAGCTGGCTCCTTTCGGTGCGAGTGTCCAGAAGGATTGACCCTTGATGGCACTGCTAGGACATGTGTGGGTAAGGAAACCTCATCTGACCCAGACCCTAGTCTCTGTTCAGCCCTCTGTAGAGAGGTCCACATGCAGCAGTCTTGGGAATTGAGTGATGACACGTCATACCTGGTAGGGGCTGCCAAACCCAGAAGCCTAAGGCATGGCTGCCACAGCTTCGTGTCTCCAGGTCCAGCCCATAGTACAATCATTCTCCTTGGGTGGACTTCAGGGCTAGCCCATTCTGTGTGCTCCATTTTCAAGGGTCCACTGCCTCTGATCATCATGGCGTCTTTGTGTTTACAGGGATTAGACTTTAGATAGATAACCTAAGTGGTTAATGACACAACCCAGCAGTCCTAAAACAGGGCTGGCTGCTTTCTGGACACACAGTAACAAACCTCTGTCCTTCCTAGGGGCCATCTACACTACTAACTGCACCATGGAGGGTCCATCCTCTGGCCCTGTTGCCAACAGTCACAGACTGGCCATTCCATACTATTAAATCTCTCATAGCATCCCAAAGAAGGTGGCCTCATCCAAGTGACCCATACCTGGATGTTGTTTGGAGGATGTGCCAGCCAAAGCTGTTCCAGGAACCTTGCTAACTATGTCATAGAAAATTGTATCTCTGGTTTTACCAGAGGTTAGGAGCTGCAGGCAAGGGCTCAGCTCTGCTCTCTCACCAGATGTGCGTGTGGAACAGTGCTACATGAAGTGGGATGAAGATGAGTGCACAGAGCCTCTGCCAGGAAAGTACCGGATCGACATGTGCTGCTGCTCCGTGGGCTCCGCCTGGGGCATCGATTGTGAAGAATGTCCCAAGATTGGCTCCAGCGAGTACAAGGCCATCTGCCCGAGGGGACCTGGCTTTGCCAACCGAGGAGACGTGCTTTCAGGAAGGCCCTTCTACAAAGGTGAGAAAAAAGAGGGGAGCTGCTGAGCATGGGCTGTGCTCAGCCCGTCTCAGCTACAGCCCAAGGAACCTACTGCCTGCCCTGGGACTCTAGGTTCATTGCAGACATCCCCTCCCTGAAACACCACTGTTCTGCCTTCACCCACAGATGTGAATGAATGTAAGGTCTTCTCTGGCCTGTGCACTCATGGGACCTGCCGAAACACCATTGGCAGCTTCAGGTGTCTCTGTGGCAACGGCTTTGCTTTGGATGCTGAGGAAAGGAACTGCACAGGTAAGGGAAAAGTAGCCTCACTCCGGACCACTCTTGCTCATCTTGCTGCCTTGCCTGCCTTGTGGGATGCTTCACATGATGGTGGTACCCAGAGGAGTCATGGCTCCTCCTGCTTGTGGGATGAAGGATCAGTCCTGCGCCAGAGAGAAAGCTTAACTGCTGTCTCTCCCTTCAGGAAGAGGAGTTTCCTTGGTCTGCTGGGTCAGACTTGCCAGTCCTTGTTCATTGAATTTGATGTGCAGTATAGGCAGCCCAGTGCCAGCTGTAGTAGTTCTTGTAGTCTGTCCTGCCTCCACTAGCTGGTCTTCATCCCCACAGACATCGATGAGTGCCGCATCTCACCAGACCTGTGCGGCCATGGCACCTGCGTCAACACGCCGGGCAGCTTCGAGTGTGAGTGCTTTGAAGGCTACGAGAGTGGCTTCATGATGATGAAGAACTGCATGGGTAAGTACTTGTCTCCGGGGAAAGGCAGCACCCTTACCCTTTTGCAACAGGGAAGAAAGTAGCTGGTGCCAGATGTGAGAAAGGGCTTCGTGCCGAGCTGCTCTCTGTGTGTCTGGCTGTCCGGCTACCTGTCTGCCTGGCTCTCTGCTGGTATCAAACCAAATCTCCTCATTGCCCTCTGAGGGAGTTGTGGGAGTCCCTACACTGCAGAGAGCCCCTGCAGCCTCTGCTCTCCCCAGGGTTAGTGAGTCTTCTGCCTTACTTTGATTGCAAAGGCAGAGCCAGGCTGAAGGGCAGCACGTGTGGTGGGAGGAAGCGCTGTGTGCATAGCTGAGAGCACCATAGATGTAACCCTAGGAGGACAGCAAAGTATATGTGGGCTGAAATCAGGGGTTCATGAGACACAGCACAGGCTGTCTAAGCTGGAGGACGTAAAGGGAGGGGCCATGCCCCCAGCAAGGCTTGGCTCAAGCCCTAGATCCCTCCAGAGAAGGAGGGCAAAGAGACAGAGCTGTAGCCTCTGCCTCCTGGGATGGATGCTGTGCCTTACATGGGCCACTGGTCCATCAGTGATGGGCCCCATGCTGTCTCTGCTAGCAGTGCCCCAGGGCTCTGTACCACGCAGAGCAAAGGCAGACTGTGGCCAGAGTGAGGCCAAAACCGGGAGCCTTCCCTCAGAGACCTTTACGTATGAGGACCTCCTGGAGCAGAGGCCAGCACCGGGGCTGGTGGTGCCCCATGAGCTGGGGAAGGAGACTGGCAGCCCAGGCCAGCATCAGGGAGGACTCTGGGTGTAGCGCCAGGCCCCGGGGGAGCATCCTGGGCTCTTCCTGCCATGACACTCATGGGACATTGTTAGTCCTGCCCTGCCACCTCCTGGCCACCGTTACTTCAACTGTGGGAGCCCACGCTGTGAGCCCATGGGGCCACCCACCATCTTTTCTCAAGTTCTTTCCCCAAAGAAAGCTATACCCAAAGGCCATTTCCCTGCAATCCCTGTGCAATGTTGCTTTCCTTTTTCTACATAAGGCTAAGGCCTTGTATTTCCTTTTTCATCTTGTACTTGTACAGTGTTCATTCTCCTTCATCTTGTACTCTTCCTTCACTTGGATCTTCCCTTGCACCAAACCTTGGCCACTAACCTTCCTCTTCTTTCAGCCACCAGCAGCCCAGGCATTGTCCCTTAGCTGGGATAGGATCCATGCCTGGTATTTTCATTCCTGCTACGTAGGGAGATGGCAGCCTTTGTCCTGGGGGTTGGCTAGTACACAGTGGGGCTCTGCCAGGCCAGCAGATTGAACTCAATGGCTGTGAGCTCCAATTCTCATGCACGCTTGGCTGTTTCCTTTGTGTGACATCTAATCTCCTACTTCTTTTCAGCCTCGTGTTACCCATCTATTATTTATTCTGCCACTGATTATTTACATATCTACACTCTAAATGTATACCCATCTCCAGACATTATTAATATCATATGTTCAACCCTTACATTAAACTATGTATTTTCAAACACCAGTGCAGAGTGTTTCTCAACTTGTAGATATTTTTGTGTGGTACCCTATCCTAACCACAGTTATCTTCTTAACCTGCCCTAAATGCTATCTCACATACCGCGTCAGTCATTTTAATCCAATTACAAGTAGCTTGGTCCCTTTTCTAGATAATACACGTTCTTTGCAAGTAGCTGTCAGTTATATCATCATTAGATCACTGCTGAGATTAGTAGATCTATTACTTCCACTCCTAAATTATGAGATATACTAAGCTTTGGTCTTGCAGCACTACTTGGCCTCCTGCTGTCATTGCACATCCTACAGCCACGCGCCATTAAATGAAATGCCTCCACTGGCATGAGAACATGGAGATATCTCATACCTTGTTCCGCAAGAGGTTCATTGTTTGACAGCTTGTGTCCCTTCTAGCCCTGAATCTTGCTGATTCATCCATTTTTTTCTTGGGTTGCTTTCCACTGAATCTTTTCTAAAATGACTTTCAACCTGGTCTTACCTACATGTGATATCTAATCAACTGTAGCTGTTTCTGCGCCTTTCCTTGGGATCAGAATCCACAGCAATGTCATACCAGCTTCAACCATTCATCAGGCCCCTGTCCAGTTCCCCAAACATTTGCACAGATCAAGTCCTTCATGAGAAGTTCTGGTAGACCATCTGCATTCTTCTACCCCACTCTATTTTCAGTTATAATTGCAAGGTTTCCCTTTCACCTGCCCATTTAATCGTCCTGTATCCTCAGATAATTCTCTACAGCTCCTCCCATCTAGCCAAAGCTTGGTTTTATTCTGTGAGATTCTCATCTGCTTTCAATTTAATAATTCTTGTTTGTAGCTTAAAAAATCCCATCAATGACCTCAGTACCTCAGTTCGTCTCCAACAAGTCAGCCAGACTGTTGCTGTCCTCTAATTCCTGGCATACCACGTTCCTCTTCCCGGCTGTCTAGCCAGACTAACTTGTCTGACTGACCTAGTCTTAATATTCTGCTCTTTCTGCTTTGGCTTGGGCTTTCAAACCACATCAATCTGTGGCATGATTCAATACCATTTATTTATTATTCATATTTTATTCTCTGTGTTCTTTAAAATATATTGCTGCCCTGCCACTGGCATGGTTTTCTGTCTTTTCTGTATAATTTGTAGCATGGGTTACCACAGATCACACTGATCATCTACCTCCTCCTCTTCCATTTATGAGATATTAAGAATGTTGCAGTGCCTACTGATGGCCAACTAACTTCTTTCAGTAATGAGGTTTCCAATATCTTTATATAAGGATGTTGTGTTTCATGTTCTTTTTTTAATGCTCACTATTATCTGCACGATTCCACCTTATCCTGTTTTCTAGGTGACAGGGGATTGAGTCACTTCACCCCAAAGGGTGTTGTGACACTATGACATTTCCCATGGTCAAGGATTAACTTCTTCCCACCTGTGTTTGGCAAAAGAACTTGGCTTCAGCCTCATGAGGGAGGAATTCTTGCCAGCCCCTGGCAATAATCAATATCAGCACTCAACCTGCATCCTGCAGTGCATTAGGAACAGTCTCCCACCACAGGGAACCAGAGGCATGGGTCCTGTGGGACTGTTTGATAGGGGCCCGTCACCCCCTTTGTCAGATGTATTGCAGTCCACTTTTGCTGTAGATAAGCTGAAAATCTCAACAGAGTGTTTTATTCAAGTAAGGTGAAAGATTCCATTCTTAATTACAAGGTTGGGATCAGAAATATAACCGTATGAGAAGAAAAGGGGTTCTTTGACTATATCTGACATCACTCCCTTGGTCTGCTGTCACTAAGGGATTCTGGGGGGCTTTTTTTTTTTTAGCTCAGTTCATAGAATCATAGAACGGTTTGGGTTGAAGCGACCTCAAAGATCATCTAGTTCCAACCCCCCTGCTATGGATAGGGACACCCTCCACTAGATCAGGTTGTCATTTCTCTTACACCCAATAGCTTTGAATTCTGAACACGTGTCTCAGAGTATAACTGTGGACAGATGAATCCTCTGAGCAGTTCCAAGGAGCCTCTCCTTTTCTGCCCTGTTACTGTCAGTGCAGGACATCTTGATCCAATTCTAGGGGCATGCAAGAATGCAAAATCTTTTGAATCAATTCTGGGACCAAAATACAGATTCCTGTTTCCAGAGTTAGAGGATCAGATTCATCCAGCACTTGTCTTTCCAAAGAGCATGACTTGCACTGTGAAACACCGCAAGTATCGCAAAGACGGTTACCTGGACAGTATCATGGTAGATCACAAAGATCTTTCTCCAGGGGCCATGACTAATGAATTGATAACAACCTTCCCAGTTTTGATACTTGCAGTGCTTCATCTCCTCCTTCTGTTGGTTTCCAGCCATCACCAGTGCACCATTCCAGTGGTTCCCTTGGTTGGCTGGGTTTTTACAGTCTCTCATTTATAAACTTTTCTATCACTTTTTTTTTTTAATTTTTAGTGCCAGCAGCCCAGTTTCATCTGCGTTTGGCTGGATCACATCTCTCTCACAGCAATTTCATCTAATGGGACTGTGGTGTATAGCACCAGCACCCCATTATCCAGAAAACCCAGGTGAACGGGACAGTCCACCACATTTTATGTCATTTTCTGCAGATATCAATGAGTGTGAAAGGGACCCACTGCTGTGCCGAGGTGGGATCTGCATGAACACAGATGGCAGCTTTGAATGCATCTGCCCCCCTGGACATGAGTTGACGTCTGAAGGGAACACTTGCATAGGTGAGACAATGGAAAGCTACGTTATGACCAGAGTTTGTTCGAGTGTAATGATACAGGGAGACCTGGATCTCATGCTGGGCATGTGGATCTCTCCTTCCAATCCCATGCGCGGGTAGAACACGCTCATCCAGGGAAGACAGGTCATTCCCAGGGTTTCATTGCATTTATGATGTCTGTTGTTCTACCTACTGTTTACTGAAGACTGACCAAAGGGGCGATAACAAATTCAGTCTGGAGACAGCACTAGGTGGGGGTTACCCAGGGTACCAAATGATGCTCAACATGGCATCAGCATGGCTGGCTGCTCAAACTGTTTTTCCCACCACAGATATCAACGAATGCTCCCTTAGTGACAACCTGTGTCGTAACGGACGCTGCGTCAACGTCATTGGTACCTACCAGTGCGCATGTGATTCGGGCTTCCAGGCCACACTGGACAGGCAAGGCTGTGTCGGTGAGTGCTCCCCCTTGCCAAGGAGCTGTGCCACGATCCCAGTGCCCATCCAGGACCTTCCTGGCCTCAGACCTCTTATAATGCTCAGTGGGGGGTCTGAGGGCAAGTTAGCACCAGGCAAGGGGGGAACCTCCTGGCTGAGCTACAGCCAGATCGGTGCTACTGGTACAGGGCATCATCAGCTGTGAAACTACTGTGAGCTGCAAGTGGTTGGCAGAGAAGGCAAGAGGTGCTTTTCTTCTGGCTGGGCAAGCTTTGTTTCCTCTTCAGCACCTCTCCCACCTCATCTCTGTTACGGACACTGTGTCTGAGCAGCTCTGCTGCAAGGGACGTATCCCATCCCGCAGCCCAAGCAGCTGCCTGACGTCTCCCTTCTCCCCCAGACATTGATGAGTGCACCATAACCAACGGCGGCTGTGACACACACTGCTCCAACTCAGAGGGCAGCTACGAATGCAGCTGCAGTGAAGGCTACGCGTTGATGCCCGATAAGAGATCATGTGCAGGTGAGCGGTCAGCTTAGTTCTCGCAGGTGCTGCCCCAGGGAGCTCTGTGTCCATTGCCAGTCAGCCATAGTGTTGGCTTCAGGGTGAGGGGGTCTCGTTTTTAAGTCACTTCCAGAGAGGTGATTTCCCTGGACAGATGTTTTTGCTTAGCACTGCAACGTCCAGCCCCTCATTTCAGGCTCCAGAGTCCTGTAACTCCATGATCTGGAGCAAAGTCCCTCCTGCGACTCCCTCCTACCCCCTCCTGCTCCCACAATACCCTTTCACTGGCTCTGATGTCTTTACTTCAGCAATGGTCTCCTCTCTCTCTAGATATTGATGAATGTGAGGATAATCCAGACATTTGTGATGGTGGGCAGTGCACTAACATCCCTGGGGAGTACCGCTGCCTCTGCTTCGATGGCTTCATGGCATCCCTGGACATGAAGACCTGTATTGGTGAGGACAAGGCTGTGCCCTGCGCACGTGCCAGCACCACGTCAGGAGGCTGCTGTTGGAGGGAGGAAGGCAAACAGAGGGTTTCTCCAAAGTCAGGTCATGGTTGTTGTGGTGTTCCAAGCAAGTCCTTTTTCTCCTGCAGATGTGAATGAATGTGATCTGAACCCTAACATCTGCCTGCACGGCGAGTGTGAAAACACAAAGGGCTCCTTCATCTGTCACTGCCAGCTGGGCTACTTTGTCAAGAAGGGAACCACAGGCTGCACAGGTGGGAACTCACCAGACCTGGAGCTAGTGGTGCTGGTGGGTGCCCTCACAAACACCTCCTGCCATGGAGAGAACACCATCCCTGTACTGGGGATGCTGGGGACACCTAGGAATGTGGTTGTGTGCTGGGAGCCCCTCCTGAGCAGGCAGAGATTGCCGGGAAGGCAGGAATTGATACTTTCCTAGTTTATAGCCAAGCCAGGGGCCTGCCCTTCATTTTGTCTTCCTCTGCCAGGAGGGAGCACAGATCAGCTCTTCAGCTCGAGGGTTTCCCAGAGCACCTTGTTCCCATCCCCTGGGGTTCAGACTCCCAGGAGCTGTTGGTACCCAGACCTGTTAGCAGGATTGTACTCGGCTGCCCCCTCCTCTTCTGGGGGAGCTGAGCTGTGTCAGCACTGATGTCCTTCCTTCCTGCAGACATTGATGAATGTGAGATCGGGGCTCACAACTGCGACATGCACGCTTCCTGTATCAACATACCCGGGAGCTTCAAATGCAAGTGTCGCACAGGCTGGCTTGGAGATGGGCTGAAGTGCAACGGTGAGTTCTCATCCCAGGAGAGGATGTTTGTCTGTTCAGGGGCTCTGTGGGCACCTGTGAAGGAAGGGCTTAGCTGACACCTGCACTTAAAATGCTCTTGAGCCCCAGGAGCCCTGCATGAGGATTTATGGAAGTGTGGAGAGATGTGGGGGTGTGACAGAGGGGAACTGCAGGTGTGGGTGTACAGGTGTTGCACTGTCAGGGTCTGCAACCATGTCTGAAGCCATGAACGTAGGACTGAGGACGTGTATTTGTGGGATGTGGAGTGTGTGGCCGTGGAGTTGAGATGAGTGTGGATGAACGTCATTGTCAGACTGGCAGTGTGGCTGGGTGGTGATGTGTGGGGGCATGGTGGGGTGTGTATGGAGGGGTACACAGGTGTGGGAGGTGTGTAGGGATGTGTTGGTGTGTGTATGTGAGTGCAGGGACTCACTGGCGTGCGTGTGGTGTGTCTGAAGGGATGTAAGGGTATGTGTATGCATAGGTGCGGCTGAACTGGGGAGCTACTGGGAATGTGGGTATGTGCGTGTGAAAGTGTCTCACTGCCGTATTGTCTGCATCCGCACTGCCAGGGGAGTGTCTCGTGGCCACAGAGGCTCACAGAGATGTGTTGGAACCTCACGAGAGCTCCATGTGGCTGGAGGCTGCAGGCTCCTGGGTCATTTGCGTGCCCCCCCAGGCCCTGCGTTAGCTGCCCAGGCTTAGAGGAAAGGCCAGAGGCAAAACACTGACAAGGGTCTTCTCCCTGCCCAGATCTGGACGAGTGTGCAACTGAAGAGCACAAGTGCAACCTGAATGCCAACTGCGTCAACACGCCAGGCTCCTACCGCTGTGCCTGCCGAGAAGGCTTCAACGGGGATGGCTTCTCCTGCTCAGGTGAGGCCTGTAGACTCAACTGGCAGCAGGAATGTGGCTTGGACATCCTGCTGGTGGGACAGGGAGTCACCCTCTCAACCACCAGTCTGGCTCAGCAGCTGGCTGCCTGGGGCTGGGGTTCCCCAAACTAGCTGTTCCCCGAAAGCCAGTGCAGCCTGCCCTGCACCACAGCCTGCTTAGATACCTTCAGCAGAGATCCACCTTCTTCTCAGCAGGTGTTTGGGGAGGATCAAGGCAATGAGAAGGACTGCAGCCCCCTCCCCACAGCCTCCCAGCAGAGAGGGGTGGGAACAAGCTTGTGGGAATTTTCTGGGCAAGATGAGGGAAGCTTCCATCTTCAGGTGAACACCATGTCAGTCTCATGCTTGACTCTCTCTAGATGTGGACGAGTGTGCAGATAATGTGAACCTGTGTGAGAATGGACAGTGTCTCAATGCACCTGGGGGTTACCGCTGCGAGTGCGAGATGGGCTTCAATCCTACAGAGGACAGCAAGGCCTGCCAGGGTAAGTGCCCAGAGTTTTGACTGTTGCTCCACAAGATCCAGTGTCCACTTCCTTTCTGGCCTTGGTCTCTCCACTGCACTGTCCATTACTAAGCAAGACCCACCATCACCTGGTGGTGCAAGGCTCCTGAGGTGCCAGCTCTTCCACTTACAGGAGTTGGTCCCCAGCCTGCAGAGAGGCTGGGCTAAGCCAAGGATCCATGAAGGATGTGGACAATCAGCAAAACAGGGGTGAGGGGAGAGAGCATACGCACAGCATGCGAGGTCCTGCTCACCCAGGAGGTGGTATCCCAGGGCACTAGAACTACCCTGAGCAGATGGGTCACCCGCATCTGGGCTGTGGCTCTGCTTTGTGATGGGAGCAGGAGAGGCCTGCTGTCTTGGCCCTCACTCTGCCAGATCCTGAGTACCCAGCTCTTGCTGTTTTGCAGACATTGATGAATGCACCTTCCAGAATATCTGTGTCTTTGGGACCTGCCAGAACCTGCCTGGGATGTTCCGCTGCGCCTGTGATGATGGCTATGAACTGGACAGGAGTGGAGGCAACTGCACAGGTATAGGACTTTCACAGGGCTGTTGGATGAGGATCACTGCTCTGTGACCTGCTGGTGTGAGCTTGCCCCAACCACGACAGGGAGCAGTGCTAGCAGCCTTAAGTGTCCCTGGGTGCTGTGGTGATGTGTCTTTGCTCTTGGCAAGGCCTTGATGCTGCTAGAAGGGGGGTCTTCAGGAAGGAAAGCTTGGTGTGGCTCTACTCCTTTCTTCTTCCTGTGGGCAGGGTGATGTGAGGTAGGACAAGGCAAGGTCTGTTTCTAGAAGATCTTTGCCTACCATCACATGAAGAGCCATAGAAACACCACGGTTGTGGGGATACACCCTGAATACACAGTACAGAGCTTAGGGGTGGGGCTGTGGTTTCTGTGGCAGTCATCATCTTTCTTTTCAGTCTTCCTCCTTCCATCTTTTCAGACATCAATGAATGTGCAGACCCTGTGAACTGTATCAACGGCTTGTGTGTCAACACCCCTGGCAGCTACCTGTGCAACTGTCCACAGGACTTCGAGTTGAACCCCACTGGTGTGGGCTGTGTGGGTGAGTGGGGACTTATGTGGAGACCACACCTTCCATCCAAGATCTTGGTGGTTCTTGTTGGTCCCTCATAGCTGGAGCTGGCCACTACCATCGTGGCTGACCACGATCTGCCCTGCCAAATACCTGCCTGTTTACAATGGACTTAACCCCGCAGCAGCAGAGTACCTACCTCCTGTTATGCCTGGCCCACCTTGTGTCACTGGTGTGGGTGCACTCCTGGTTGAAGCAACCTTTGTCCTTCAGCCTGAGCCATAGAGGTAGCAAAGTGCCACTGCAAACTGTCACCGTAAGGAGGGAGAACTTGCCAGTGGAGGTGGCACTGTGACCAATGCCTGGGTAGCTCTGGAGCTGTTCTTCAGGGTTTGTTTCTTGAAAGGCCCTGGCTTACTGGTAGCGTTATTTGGGTCATGCTTCCTAGCTATACTGAAAACAGGCCACTGTGCTATGACCTCTGTATGATATAGCGTGGGTGTACCAGACAAGCTGGGCACACTTTATTTTCCCCTGTCCTGCCGCGGGGGGAGTGAGCGAGCAGCTGCGTGGTGCCAGCCGGGGCTAAACCACGGCAGTTCCCAAAGTCATGAGCTTCAAGGACAGTCTGGATGTGAGTTACTGCAACACAGCTAGCTGACAGTGTGGCCATCTGGGACAGATCTGGGTGCTTATCCCTCTCCCTGTTTCTTGAGGCAATAGTGCCATTCATTCCTCCTGTGCACACAGGTCTTTACTGGAGGGGCTTTGCTCACCCACTGCTGTCTTTGTGCAGATACACGTGTTGGGAACTGCTTCCTGGACACCCAGGATCGAGGAGACGGGGGGATCTCCTGCAGCGCAGAAATTGGAGTTGGGGTCACTCGGGCATCCTGCTGCTGCTCACTGGGTCGTGCATGGGGCAACCCCTGCGAGCTTTGTCCTCCAGCCAACACGAGTGAGTTGGGAAAATGTCTGCAGTGAACTTGGGCATGGGCCAGATGGGCAGTGCAGAGCAGAGCAGAGAGACAGGGCCGCTTCCCTGCGGCTTCCCAATTCGGGCTGGAGGTCCTGGGTCCAGGATATGCTCCCATCACGATGGAGCAAGGGAAGCTGAGGAAGCTGTCAGCACAGGCCTAGACAGGTGGACTAAGGTAGGGGAGAGGTGTAGTGGGGTGGGAGGATTAGGCTGGTGCTGGGGGGTCCAGGTTGGGATCCTTTGTTCCTAGTCACAGTAGGCTGGGGGAGGGCAATGGATGTGGAATAACCCCGATCAAGGGTGGGCAGGGAGACACAGGGTAGCTAAGTTGGCTTGGCATGTGATGGGAGTCAGGCTGCTCCATCTGGATGACTGTCACCATCCTCATGGCCTGTTTCTCCTGGGTTTCTCCTGGTTCTTCCTACCCTTCCTGTTTCATGGGAGCCCACTCAGCTCAGGATTCCCCTGACTGACTTTTTCCACAGCTGAGTATAAGACCTTGTGCCCTGGAGGAGAAGGTTTCCGGCCCAACCCCATCACCGTCATCCTGGAAGGTAAGCCAACCTGCCCCCCATGTCCCTTCACCAGGGACTTGGGTGCTGAGGGAGCCCAGCACCGTGTGGGCACTGTCTGCTGCAGTGCTGGGCTGGGGGGGTGTCTGCTGAGCCCCTGATCACAAAATGACAAACACCAAATGAGTGCTGTCTTCGGACACGCTCCGGCCACCTGGCTGAGCCACTCGGGCACCAGCAAGGGCTGGAGGTGGTGGGATCAACCCGCCGGGGGTCCTGGGGTGAAGGCTCTGCCTGGGCTGGCGCGGCAGGCAGTGAACACCTCCCTGCCGCTCTCCCTCCTCAGATATCGATGAGTGCCAGGAGCTGCCGGGCCTCTGCCAGGGCGGCAACTGCGTGAACACTTTTGGCAGCTTCCAGTGTGAATGTCCCCTTGGCTACTACCTCAATGAGGACACACGCATCTGTGAAGGTAGCTGCACCGCGGTGCCTGCGCTTGTCTGCGTACCTGGCGTCTACGGCAGACCTGTGTGTGTGCGTGCGTGTGTGCACATGTGTGCGACAGAGTTGTACGTGTATCTTGGCCGCTCTAGGAGTGTCAGGACAGCCTGATTCCTGGGCCAGGCCCATCCGTACCTTGTGCTACGCTTACTCCCAACCCCACGTCGGGTCCTTCTCTACCTGTGCCCAGTGCTTTGACCTCCAGTCTCCTTTATTCGGCAGATATTGATGAGTGCTCTGCTCACATTGGGATCTGTGGCCCTGGGACCTGCTACAACACCCTCGGCAACTACACCTGCGTGTGCCCCCCTGAGTACATGCAAGTCAACGGAGGAAATAACTGCATGGGTACGGCGTGCTCCAAATCTGCGGGAAGGGGTCTGGCGGCGCCCTGCCTGTGTGTGACCCCCGGGTTGTGCTGTGGACAGCACGGTGTGGGCAACGCAGCTGAGTGGACGGAGCAGAAGTGCTGGGAGCAGGGGCTGGGACTCAGGAGGCCTGAGTTCACCAGTGCCTCGCCACATCCCTCCCCCTACGCCACGCATGTTGTCCGTGCCAGAGGGGCTGACGCTTGCCCTGCCAGCAGTTATAGGGAGGGTGGCTGGCACGGGGCGGTGAGAGACCCAGCAGAGCATCGTCATTGCCTGCTACGGGGCAGGACCCAACGCTCTCACCGGAGCAGGGCTGCAGCCCGTTACTGCAGCCACGTTGTTGGGCTCCCTTGTGTGTCACCTGCAGTCCCTGAGCACCAGGACAGGTCAGGGTGGCATATCCCCAGCAACGAGTGCCCCGGGGCTGGCAGCACCCATTCCTGGGGCTGGCACGAGACGCTGTCTGGGCTGCCTTTGCAGACATGAGGAAGAGCGTGTGCTATCGCAACTACAATGACACGTGTGAGAACGAGCTCTCCTTCAACATGACCAAGAAGATGTGCTGCTGCTCCTACAACATTGGCAAGGCCTGGAACAAGCCATGCGAGCCCTGCCCCACACCAGCCAGCCGTAAGTCAACCTTTCTGGAAGGACATCTTGATACCGTGGCTGCCCCCTCACTTTTCTGGTGATCCCACGTGCTTTGAGGCACAGACACTAACAAAATAGAGGAGGAGAGGGGAGGGCATCATGTCTGGCAGGTGGCACCTGTGGGTGAGAGCTGTGGGGACATGCATTGCACTAGAAGGACACAGGGGACTGAGTATCTGCGGAGAGGAGGTGATGTGCAGGCTGCGTGGGCAGGCTGGGCGTGGGCAGCAGCATTGCAGCGGGGAGCGTGTCTGCAGTCTGTACCTGCATGTGAGGCACACAGATGCCGCGTGTGTACGTGCCTTTTATCGTGTGCGTATGTGCCCTGCAGTGCACGTGCTTGTGAGCCCTTTGCCTGGAGCCGTACGTGTTGTGGGATTCCCCGTGTGCCGGCCTCTGCACCTCCTGGCCGAGCACCGCGCATATCCCCCTCCTGCCTGTCAGACCCCCCTCTCCACTCACTCCAGCCATAGTTGACCCTTGTCCCTCTCATCCCTCGCTGCACCCCACTCTGCCCGCCGGGCATGGCAATGACCTCGGTGTTCCCCTTCCAGCCGAGTACCAGATCCTGTGTGGGAACCAGGCCCCCGGGTTTATCATCGACATCCACACAGGAAAGCCGATCGGTGAGTAGAGCCCCCATGCCGTGCGGAGCCAGCTCTGCTCTCTGCCCCTCTGCATTCTTCCCACGGTGCTTCTGAGCTTGTTCCCTTCCCCTCCCCTAGTAAATTAATCCCTGAGCAGAGGAGATACAAGGAAAAGAGGTGGCAGACATGGCTGCAAGCAGCTGGCCAAGCCTCCAATCCTATGTCCTGAGTGGCTGGGCTACTTGGACCTCCCCACACTTGCAATTGTGCCTTGGTTTCTGTCCCACCTGCAGACACAGGTGGCCAATGGCCACAGACAGTGGCCAGGTAGATCCAGACCTGTGACAGCCCCGGTGCTCACACTGCCAGCAGCACCGGCCCTACAGCAGCAGGGCACTGCTGAGAGCCAAGTTTTCAGGTTTGTGTTTTGGTAGATGGAAAGTCAGAGGAGCTGTTGAAAGTCCTGGGGTTTGTGGGCTGTCTACAGATGTTTTGTGGTCTTGAGAGATGGACTCACTGGTAGTTGGTGAGACAAACAGATTAGTCAATCAATGCTTCACCTGGCCTTAGCAGTGCCAGCAAGGGGACTGAAGAGCAGGGAGATGAGGTCATCTTCTGCTCCCAGGAAGAAAGCGTGACAGAGGGTATCAGTGCAGGGCTGGCAGCGCCGGTGGTGGATTGTGCTGGGCACAGCGACAGAGTCATGGACCCTGGTGCCATCTCAGTATTTCAGTGACCCCCTGGACTTCCCATTTGCAGCCCAGTCCCAGAGCCTGAGCAGGTGTCCGTGCTACTGCAGAGACACTCCAAGAAAACAATGAACAAGGGCAGCAATCTCCCAGCTGTGGGGGTTGCTTTCCTCCCTGCTGCCATGCTGGGATGTTGAGAGATGTTGTCTATGTGCAGATATTGATGAGTGCAGTGAGATCCCTGCTATCTGCACGAACGGTGTCTGCATCAACCAAATCGGCAGCTTCAGGTGCGAGTGTCCCATTGGATTCAGCTACAACAACATCTTGCTCATCTGCGAAGGTAACGGGGCAGTCAGGGCAATGCTGCCAAGGGTGCCCGGGAGGGTGGGGGTTCTCAGCGTGGCACTAGCATCTCCTCACTTCGTGAGCTGAGGGCTGTCAGCAGACACGGACAGAGTCCACATGTTCTCAGCCTTCTTGAAATCTTCTTCATTTTCCACATCAATCGTTGGACAAAAATTGCTGATTTTCATTCATGTTCCTGTCTGGTTTTTCCCTTCCGCTGTTTTTTGGTTTTTTTTTTTACAGTAAGTTTGCAAATGTATTTCAAAGTTTTGAGTTGTAACTAAAATTCCCATTATTTTATTACAAAGCAATAGAAAAAGGTTGAAAACTGACCCTGACTGGAGCAAACCAAGAGTTAAACTTGAGTTGACTCCGCTGAGCCACTCCAGCCCTACCATGATGATGGTGCCTGGTGAGTGCTTGGCACTCTGCAAAGTCACAGTTGGCATTGCTCTCCTCCCACAGACATCGATGAGTGCAGCAGTGGGGAGAACCTCTGCCAGCGCAACGCCGACTGCATCAACATCCCGGGCAGTTACAGGTGCGAATGCTCAACTGGATACAAGCTGTCGCCTAGCGGAGCCTGCGTGGGTAAGATGGGAGCTGTTTGCTACCTATTCCAGAGACACGTGTGCGAGGTGCTGACACCCCTGCCTGGGCTCTTCAGGTGGTTTTGCAGACCACCATATGTGGACACAAGGAAGGACAGCATGATGGACATGCCCGTCCCATGCGTGGATTCCTGGTCTGTAGTCAAGCCTGGGGACTATGACCTGCCTGTGCTGTGGTCATGGGATATCTCTACTTTTGGAATGATTCCCAGGGATTGTGGGCTCCTGAGGGATGAGAAAAAGGTCACTGTGAAGTACAGCTTTAGTCTGGCAGCTCAGGCCATTTTCTCCAATGAAATTTATTTTTTTTAGTGATCACAGCGCATAAATCTTGTTCTCTGTGAAGCCACCTCTTGGAAAACCAAGACCCCGTTGTGTTGTGCTGCTGCTCACAGACACAGCTTTCCACCAGCAGGCAGGGGTCTGCAGAAGGCCAGTGCCTTGGCTTTTCCCATTTGGTCCATCCTTTCTGCTCACCAGTGCCCACTTTGCTTTGTTTTAGGTCGTAACGAATGCCAGGAGATCCCCAATGTCTGCAGCCACGGGGACTGCGTTGACACCGAGGGCAGCTACGTCTGCATCTGCCACAACGGCTTCAAGGCCACAGGGGAACAGACCATGTGCATGGGTCAGTGTGCCTGCCACAGCTCTGCCGTGAATCAGATATCAGGATGGACGTGAGCTCTCTCCAGCACCCGCTGGGTAGTGCCGAGGACAGCCAAGGGCCGCTGTGTCCTCTCGATCCCAGGCTGGCCCTGCAAGCCACGGGGGTGTTGGGCAGCTGCCTGGACCCTGTCTGTGCACCCAAGACAGGGGCTCTCAGCTCACTAAGCCCCTGAAACTGTGACCTTCTCTCTGCAGATATCGATGAGTGTGACCGACAGCCCTGTGGAAACGGGACCTGCAAGAACACAGTTGGCTCCTACAACTGCCTCTGCTTCCCTGGCTTCGAGCTAACGCACAATAACGACTGCATGGGTGAGTTGCACCAGATCCTGACCACACGGGCTGCTGACTGGGGTCAACGTGGCAACGGCTGTGGGGCACAGGGGTGTCACGCAGTGGCGTACCGGGGTTCGGCTCTGGGGTCAGCTGGCAGTGGCTGAAGGGGTAGTTGTATGTGTCAGAGGTGTAGGGCTTGCGAAGGCAGCACACTGACACTCACCTGCTCTGCATATCTCTTCCCACTGTGCTTATCATTTCCCTCCCACAGACATTGATGAGTGTTCATCCCTGGTGGGGCAGGTGTGTCGAAACGGCCAGTGCATCAACAGCATCGGCTCCTTCCAGTGCTTGTGCCAGGAGGGGTATGACCGGACCCCTGATGGGAAGAACTGTGTAGGTGAGTGTCCCCGCAGCAGGCTGGACCTTCCCAGGGAGCTGAGCTGTGTGTTGGCACAGCTGGCACCGTGCAGTGCTGTGAGACCCCAAGCTGCTCTACCTAAAGGTATTCCCATCGGAGGCAACTGAGCAGTAGGCTGTTCAGGACCTCTCACAAGGCCCCAAGTTCTCTGGAGCCAAAGCCTGGTCATTTGACTGCCCATGGAAAGCTGGACTGGGCCCCGCTATGCCTCCACCTCCCTTCCAGCAATGCAGGGAACAGCCGAGCAAGTCACTCTCCATGTGCAGGCAGTGAGGAGAAATGTCCTGTCCATGCCCCTAAGGCATGCAGAGCTGTACCAGGGACACCTTGGGAATCACC
Organism: Aramus guarauna; assembly: GCA_013400195.1. Classification (NCBI taxonomy): domain Eukaryota; kingdom Metazoa; phylum Chordata; class Aves; order Gruiformes; family Aramidae; genus Aramus; species Aramus guarauna. The sequence continues at coordinate 108,410 of VXBL01008499.1, read as the reverse complement.
CTGCAGGCAGGGGCTGTGGGGACAGACAGGCACACGGTACTCTGGTGTGTCCACCACTCCACCTCCTGCAGCACTCGATCCTGCAGGCCTGAGTCGCTGTTCCCAGAGTACAAAAGGTAGAGCATCCTGGAAAATGTCTTACCTGCTTCCCTTGCATCTTTTGGGCAAAGCAGGCTGCAGCTGCAGGTAGGGCCTGGGTGCAGCAAGGTACCCTGTACCCAAGTCCTCCGAGCTGAGCACAGACACCATCACTGGTTATTTCCCCTCCTCCGCAGACATCAACGAGTGCGTGAGCCTGCCTGGGACCTGCTCCCCGGGCACCTGCCAGAACCTGGAGGGCTCCTTCCGCTGTATCTGCCCGCCTGGGTACGAGGTGCAGAACGACAACTGCATCGGTAATGTTGGCTCTCTGCCTCCTCCATTTCCAGCGCAGCACCTTGGACTATTTCCACAATAACCGTATCATTCCTGAGTGGGCTGGGGCATGCATCACCACCCCCAAATATCTTCTGATAGCAATTAGACACGGAGCAAGGCAAGGCCTGCTCCAAGACAGAGGAGGCTCGGTGGGTTTGCTGTGCCCTGGTCTCTTTGTTGTCCCATTTGCCCTGAGGGTGGGTGAAGGGTTAGGGCCAGGGTGATGTCCTGCAGACATCAGAGCTCCCCAGACCTCACAGCTTCAGCTGGTTTTAATGCTGAGGAAAGGAGTGGCCTTTGGCTGCTCTGTAAGCAATATGTCTCCGGTGTTCCCAGATATCAATGAGTGTGAAGAGGAGCCCAACATCTGCCTTTTCGGGACATGCACCAATACCCCCGGCAGCTTCCAGTGTGTCTGCCCTCCAGGCTTTGTGCTGTCTGATAACGGCCGACGGTGCTTTGGTGAGTGCAGCAAATTGTGGTGAGGAGGGGAGCGTAACCATCCTGGATGTCCACAATGCTCTGTGCATTTCCCCATCCTCCTGCAGATACTCGCCAGAGCTTCTGCTTCACTCGCTTTGACAACGGAAAGTGCTCTGTCCCCAAGGCCTTCAATACCACCAAGGCTCGGTGCTGCTGCAGCAAGATGCCAGGAGAAGGCTGGGGAGACCCCTGTGAGCTGTGCCCGCAGGAAGGAAATGGTGGGTGTGCTGGGACCTAGCTGCGTGGCACAGATGGCTGCGTGTGTCTCCGACATTCGCAGAGTATGGGGACAGTGTGCAGGTCAGGCAGGACAGCCAGCAGTGCAAGCCATCCAGCAAAGTGGGCTCCTCCATCTAGAGAGTACTGCCTTGAAACCTAGTAGCTGCAGTGTTCCCTGGGTCTCCTGCAACCACAGTCAGGCTTATTTCTGCTTTGGATTTGCTCTCAGTTTTCTGCGGGGCTTTAGATAAGGCAAAAGCATCTCAGTGCATCCAGATCCAGGGCAAGCACAGGTGTTTTCCAACCAGCCAGGGTTTTGTGGCTTCCCATGGGCAGCAAGCTGTCAAACTCTCAGTCATGCTCTAGAAGTCTCCAAAGCACATTTCAGCTTCTGGGAGTGGAAACACTTGTAAACATATCTCACTTTTCTGCTTTCTTCCAGTTGCCTTCCAGGAGCTGTGTCCATATGGCCATGGAGCCATCCCAGGCCCAGGTGACACTCGAGAAGGTAAGGTCTGATCTAAGGGTGAGAAGAAATTTGTCCTGTGGGGGAGGTTGCCTAGAAGCAACCAAACTTGGGCTATCTGGAGAGTAGGGTTGAATCCCAGTGGCAGGAAGGGAGAGATGTAGGACTGGGTTCCCTCCCAGGCTCATGGTCTCTGCTCACCACTGGTTCAGCCCCCAGCTCTGGAGAGGGAGTATCTGGGATTGCACGTCAGTCCTGAAAGGACAGGGCTATGTTTCTGGCTATGTGCTGACATGTTTCATTGCCTTGGTTCCCCTTCTAGATGTTAATGAATGCTCAGAGAACCTGGGTGTCTGCATAAACGGAGCCTGCATTAACACTGATGGGTCCTTCCGCTGCGAGTGCCCCTTCGGGTACAACCTGGACTACACAGGAGTCAACTGCGTGGGTAGGGGTCTGCATGGGGAGCGCCTGCTCCCTCTTGCTTTTATCCTCCTCATGTCAGAGGCTATAGTCACTCGTGTTTGTGTGGAGAGAAGGAACTTGCTTCTCCCCTGCCCCTTTGCTTTTTCCCCCTGGCTCCTGGTTTGCTGGGCTTATTTGAATGCTCCGGCTGCAAGAAGAGACCAGCCTGCACCTTTCCTATCTAACTCATCCACCTAACGTGGTCCTGGCTTCCTCCAGATACCGACGAGTGCTCCATTGGCAACCCTTGTGGGAACGGCACCTGCACCAACGTGGTGGGAGGCTTCGAGTGCGCCTGTGATGAGGGCTTTGAGCCAGGTCCCATGATGACATGTGAAGGTAATGCTGCTGTGGGGCAATCCCTTCACCCCCATTACATACTGGGCCATGTGTGTGACCCCACTGGGTCGCTGCCTGGGTGAGCAGCAGTCAGGTCAGCCTCCAATGGACAGAGGAGGCAGACAAGCTGGCTGAGTCTCATCTCCACATGAGTGTACATCAGCACTGGTCCCCTTTGGCTTCCTCTGAGACTGGAGGTCAGGAGGAGCTCTGGAGACCTGTCTAAATGCAGGAACTGCCTCACCAAGGAGCCAGGACCCTGTCCCCTTCAAAGCAGCTGAGACATCATGTGTCTGTCTCTCTGCAACTGAAGATCATGACAGGAAGCCTTGGTGGAACAAAGTTCTCATGAGATGAATGCACGGGGAGGGGAGGACTCTGTCCTGGGGAGGTCTGCCACCGTTACTGCCCAGCTGACTGCTGAGAGCACAGAGTCAATGACTGATATCTCTCCCAGATATCAATGAATGCGCACTGAATCCTCTGCTCTGTGCCTTCCGCTGCATCAACACCTTTGGCTCCTACGAGTGCACCTGCCCATCTGGATACGCCCTCCGAGAAGACAGAAGAATGTGCAGAGGTAAAATCCCCTTCTATGCCCATCAGGGGAGCTCCCCCACTCCCCCCAGGCCCCTGCACTTAGCCAGCCTCTGGTGCTGTGCAGAGAGAAGGCAGGACTGCCGAGCTGGCATCTCTGGGCTTGCGCTCACTCTCACCTGCCTTGGTGTCTGTGCTGTGTGCCAGCCAGCCTGGACCAAGGCGGTAGGGACTGGTGCAGCAGACGTGAGCACTCAGTTCCTAGTTGCCCCACAGTGCGCAGAGCTGGCAGGTTGAACGTGGTCTCATGAGGTTCTCGGTTGCAGATCTGGATGAGTGTGCAGAAGGACTGCATGACTGTGAGTCTCGAGGGATGCTGTGCAAGAATCTAATTGGCACCTTCATGTGCATCTGCCCACCAGGAATGCAACGCAGGCCCGATGGAGAGGGCTGCACAGGTACCACAGACCAGACCATCCATGTAGCTTTGTTTTATGTCCTTCCATCAAACAGCTTCTCCCCACAGTTTCCCATGCATCAGAACTTCCTGTATGTCCTACTAGATGCCTACACACAAAAAAACTCTGTTCATCTCTGGACCCGTAGGTCTACACAGTTCCAGCACAGGATGCCACAGTGTTATGCCCTGTGTCCTTTCTGTTGCGTCTTTCCATGTCTGTGTCAAGCTTCTTTGCACTGAGCTGCTTTAGGAAGGGCCAGCACTGGCCAGCCCAGACCTGTACAGTATTAGGCACAGCGGGAATGCAGAGCGAGCCCAGCTCCGCTCCTAGCCCAGCAGCTTGGCCACCTGCAGATGGAGAATGTGCAAGCCAGGGAAGCCGGGTACTCAGCCACCCTGCTTTGGGAGAGGTCCGTGGCAGGTGGATGTGTTTCTCAGCTGCCTAAGGATGTGGAAGTGGTCCTCAAGGACTACGTGAGAGCATTTTAAACTGAGTGGTAGCGTGGGGACTTACGGAAAGCTGAAATTCATCCTATGCCTCACCGCAGTTCTTTGTGGTTCCTTCCTTCCTAGATGAGAACGAGTGTCGCACCAAGCCTGGAATCTGCCCCAACGGCCGCTGCATCAACACGGTGGGAAGTTACCGCTGTGACTGCAATGAAGGTTTTGAAGTCAGCCCCTCTGGCACAGAGTGTATTGGTAATTACCAAGCCCTGGTGGGTCTTGAGCAGCCTCTTTTTAGTAGCAGATGATGCTCCTCAGGTGTTCCAGGGATTCTGAGCAGAAAGGTTGTTGTGGCATCACCTTTACCTTTAGCAGTGTCCAAACCACACTACCCTCCATACTGGAGCTGGCACAGGCTGGGCAGGCTGCTCGGTTACCCCTGGTGCCAGCACTGACCTTGTAATCCCACGCTCTCTGTCCAGACACCCGCCAAGGATTCTGCTTCACTGAAGTACTGCAAACCATGTGCCAGATGTCCTCCACCAACCGCAACCTGGTCACCAAATCTGAGTGTTGCTGCAACAGTGGGCGCAGCTGGGGCCCCCAGTGTGAGCTCTGCCCCCTTCCTGGAACCGCCCAGTACAAGAAAATGTGTCCTCATGGGCCAGGGTACTCCACTGATGGGAGAGGTGAGCTGGGGCCAAAATCACCTTCAATGCAGAGGGGAAGTAGAGATGTGGGTACAGGGAGAATTCCCCTGGGAACCGCCTGGGACAGACCTGCACAGTGCCTGGAGCACACAGGAGGCCTCTGCGACGTTATCTTACAGCTCCCTGAACGCAGCCTCTGGCTCCCTGGCAGAGTCTGAGCTGCCCTGGCACAGTGCTGGCCAGGAGCGTGGGGACACAGGCAGCGCTGGCACTAACGGGTCCTTCCCTGCCTCTTGCAGACATCGACGAGTGCAAGGTACTGCCCAACCTCTGCAAGAATGGACAGTGCATCAACAGCATCGGCTCCTTCCGCTGCCACTGCAAGCTGGGCTACACCGCGGACATCACAGGCACAGCCTGTGTGGGTGAGTCGGGAGAAGGAAGCCCATGTCTCTGGACTGCCCTTGGCCTTGGCAGACTCCTACCCCTACTTTTCAGCATGCGAAGAGAGTGTCCTGTAACCCCCGCCTGAGACCTGCCCTCTCTTCTGGCCATACTGTCCTGCACATCTGTAGCAGGGCTCTGCATACTTTGTCCTATTGCATGGTCCTCTAGACATCAAAGTCATCGCTCCATGTTGTTTAACTCCTTAAAACCAAGGCTCCTTGTCTTCTCCCTCTGACCCCAGGAGTCAAAGGGACTGGCAGGGAGTGAGATCCAGAGATGAAAGTCTATGAGCAGCCAAACCTTTTGTTGGCAGAGCAGCTGGTTCTAGCCAGCCTGAGTGCCATGTTGGGCATCAAGATATTGGCATAAAAGGTACTCCTGGAATCACAGCTGCAGGCATCTGGGGAAGTACTGAGGACGTGAGGATGTGCCATACTTCCAGTATTGAGGTGGTGTTCAGGGCCATGCCAGCAGCTGTGTGTCCTAGACACGGAGTGGAAAAGAGCCTTCGCTCCCAGAGACCAAGCTCTGTGCCTAGGAGTGGAGCAGATCTGACCTTGAGCACCAGGACAGGATTCCTCTCTAAACATCCTTGCATTTTCTCCAGCTTCCTTGCACTTTCTCCCAGGCCCTCCAGCCTGGCTCAAAGTTACGGGCTTTGTCAGAGCCATGGCTGCTACTCCCTGCTGGGCAGAGGTGACAAACTCCAGAAGTACAGAGCTGGCCCCAACCCTGATGTTCCCAGGACTCAGGAGGAGCACCTACCTGTCTCTTCAGCTAGGAAGGGGCTGGGAAAGAGGGGTGGTGGGGACCCAGTCCAGCAGCACAGCCTGTGAATGCTGATGTGTCTTGTCTCTCGAGTCTAGATTTGGATGAGTGTAACCAGTCCCCTAAGCCATGTAACTTCATCTGCAAGAACACAGAAGGCAGCTACCAGTGCTCCTGCCCCCGAGGGTACATTCTGCAAGAGGATGGGAAGATCTGCAAAGGTATTCACCCAGGAGAAGGTGGCAGAGGCCCTGCCTCGTCTCTGGCAGCAGGGGGGATGGCGAGAGATGAAAAACGTCTGCCAGAACAGATTCTTCTGTTCAGGCACAGGACAATGGGAAAAGTGCCACACTGGACCCTTGTGGACTGATGCGTTAGGGTTTCATCCTTCCACACATGCTCCAGACATATCTCATCAGGAGAGAAAAAAAAATCTCCTTGCCCTGTCTTACAGACTACATAGCGTATCCCAAGCTGTGCTGAGCTCCAGGAGCCTTGAACCTGCGTGTCTCCTACAAGTGGGCTGCGTGTGTCAGCGTCACTGTCAGGGCTCCTCTGGCAGCTGCCAGGCTGGGGCTTTGCCCACCTCTCACAGGACAGACGTATCTGGCTGCGAGGAGGGTGGCCTAAGAATCTGGGAGAGTGGGGGATTTCTGGATTACAGGAGAGGCAGAGAAAAATCTCTGCATCTTCCAAATGTGTCTGAATATGGTCAGCAGCTGAGGTGGGGAGAGGCTCCCCGGACTTGTTATTCTCACATAAGAATTTTGTGTGTGTTGTTCCTGAGGCTGGCCCGTGTCAGGTCCTGGTCTGCCCAGGACACTCTGTATCACCGTATACGTGCAGGTGGCCACAGGCTCAGACCACAAAGATGAGATAGCTCAGTGAGATAAATTGAGACACATGCTCTTATGCTTGTCGCTTTAGACTTGGATGAATGTTCCACCAAGCAGCACAACTGCCAGTTCCTCTGTGTGAACATTATCGGAGGATTCAACTGCAAATGCCCCCCAGGCTTCACTCAGCACCACTCGTCCTGCATCGGTGAGTAGAAGCGTTCGCTGCTCTGCTGCACAGCACCAGCAAGGTCCCCAGGGGTTAGCTTTAAGCCCAGGAGAGTCATTCCAGCCCCCCGACTCTGGCTGTGGAGCACTGCCCCTCTCCCGTCGGCCTGGGGCTGTGACCTGCCTTGTCTGTCTGCACTCGCGCTGATGATGCTCCGTGATGCAAGGTGGCTGTCTGCAAAGCTGCATGCAGCGGCGTCCTTGGGGATGGACTTACAGGCGGCTGCCGGTGTTTTGCAGACAATAATGAGTGCACAGCTCAGCCCTCTCTGTGTGGAGCCAAAGGACAATGTCTGAACACGCCAGGCAGCTACAACTGCGAGTGTCAGAAAGGCTTCTCCCTGGACAGCTCTGGTGTCAACTGCGAAGGTGGGTCTGTGTCTCCGGGGCTTTGACAGACATGTTCCACACGGAAATGTAGTTCACTCACAGTCTCTAAGGCAGCTCAGTCCAGCCAAGTATGTGCCCCACGCCTTGCTGTGGGGCACCAGAAACCCACACGGGAAGCCCTGGTGCAAAGGAAAGGTCAGTGCTTGACCTGCCTGGAGAAACACTGGCTCTTGGACAAGGAGATGAAGGTCTTGGTGCTGCAACCATAGCAGCCAAAGGTGGGAAAGGAATGATCCAGTATCTCAGCAGGGCAGATCTCATGCCTGCTGACGCCCACCGTGTGATATGCTAAAGAAAAGTCTCTGTTCAGCACAGGGAGCCTGAAGCAGATCTGGTAATGGGCCAGGCCAGACCTTAAATCAAAAAGCATCCAAGCAGGGACGGCAAGGGGATGTGTGTGGGCCTTGGAGTGAGGGCGTTGTTCAAGTCCAAGCTGCAGAGACATAATTAGGCAGAAGAACCGCCCACCCACATGAGCACCCTCAAGGATGCTGGCTGCCAGCCACGTACCACGTGCACGTGGTCCCTTTGCACCCAGCGCTGCCCACAGGACAGGGAGAAGGTGTCTCACCACCATCTGTGTTACATTGCTGCAGATGTGGATGAGTGCGATGGAAATCATCGGTGCCAGCATGGCTGCCAGAACGTGCTTGGAGGCTACCGCTGCGGCTGTCCACAGGGCTACGTGCAGCACTACCAGTGGAATCAGTGTGTGGGTGAGTGTGGGAGGGGGCCCTTGTAGCTGTAGGGAGCGGGGACAGAGGACAGCTAAGCCCCGAGTCCCTCTCCAGCCACCCCTGGCTGTCTCTGACACTGGATTCTGGGTTCATCTCTGCAAACCCAGCACTGATCTTCCTGCCCTGCCCCAGAGGCAGACGGTGCCTGTGCGCAGAGGTGGTGCCCCTGCCCTGCCCTGCCCTGCCCCAGGTTCCGTCTGCCACGGGGACCGTGGGGGAGCTGCTCTGCAGGGTGATGAGATCCCACTGCTTCTGACGGCAGCAGCTCCCTGCGTTGCAGGAGGATAAAAAAATCAAGGCAGTCCTTCAAGGACCTGCATGGGATGAGGTCTCACAGGGCAGCCAGGAGAAGGGAGCCCGCTGCCAGCACAGCGATGGCCCTGGGCAGATTTCCTTGGCCATGCGGGGTGAGGAGCACCAGCAGCACAAGAGCTCCCTTCCACTAAGTTTCTGACTAGTTCTGCTGTCTTTGGGTGCAGATGAAAACGAGTGCTCCAGCCCCACTGCCTGCGGCTCTGCCTCCTGCTACAACACTCTGGGAAGTTTCAAGTGCGTCTGCCCATCTGGCTTCGATTTCGACCAAGCCTTTGGTGGGTGCCAGGATGTGGATGAATGCTCAGCGGGTGGCAGCCCCTGCAGTTACGGCTGCTCCAACACAGACGGAGGCTATCTCTGCGGCTGTCCTGGAGGCTACTTCCGAGCAGGACAAGGGTAAGGGAGCAGCCAGCACGTAGTCCCCACAGGCACCTGTATGTTCCTGCAGGGAACCCTGACACATGCTCCGTCACCACCCTTGTGCTCTCTCCCACCAATACATTCTGAAGGAGCCCCAGGAGCCAGTAAGCTCCCATTCCCACGAGTCCTCAGCTTTCCCATGCCAGACTGTTCCTCACCCACCACAAGATCCTCATGTTAACGTGCCTCTCCTTTCCATTTCACTAAGCCAATGGTTAGTGCAGCTGCTAGCACTGTAGCAGATGTTCTGCAGATCCATCTAGTCCAGGGTGCAGTCGGATTAAACCTGCTGGCCACATCTAAGCAAGACACGGCCTGACCTTTCTCAGGCATGTCCTGTGTACAAGCCATTCTGTATAAGCCATGTCCTATACCCAGCCATGATCCTCCTGTGTTTATGGGTGCCGCACAGAGAACCTGTGAGGGCAACGGTAAGATTTCCTTCTTGAAGCATGAATCTGAGATGGATCTCTCTGCCCTTCTGCCACCAGACACTGTATTTCTGGCTTGGGTTTTGGGAAAGGTTCCTACCTTCCTGCCCCCCAAGAAGAGGATGAAGACAATCTGCTCTCCCCTGAAACCTGCTATGAGTGCAAGATAAACGGCTACCCCAAGAGGGGTCGGCAGCGACGCAGTGTCAATGGCACTGAGAAGCACCAGGTAAGAAATCAATGGCATCCTGGGTGGGGTGGAGCAAGGCAAGAGCTGGGTCACTTGGGGGATAGGTGCCTGGAGTGGGTGCCATGCAGTGAGCCCGCTCCTGTGGGGCTGCCTCCGGCCAGACAGAGGTTCCTGCCCATGCTGGGTGTTTGTGGGTGCCACTGAGTCCAGAAGTCCTGCAGAAACGGAAGCTCTTTCACAATATATGAGGTCAGGACAGTCTTAGGTGACAGGAACTTGTGTGGTTTGGCCAGAAATCTCTGGATATATATGCAAGCAGGAAATGAAGGACATGTTTTCTTGCAAGGGGAGCCGGCGAGGGAGCAGTTCCTATAGGGCCCTGTCAGCACTTACTGTCTGACTCCAGACTGGACCTGTCACTGTAAATACAGGTTCTTCCTGGGAGGGAAGTTCTGGCCTCTGTCCAAGGCTCCCCCAAGAAGTTCACAGGCCTGGGCAGGACAGGTCAGACTGGGAGGTCATTATGGGCCCTTCAGGCTTTGGGAGGAAAATGCCTCAAGTTGTTGGTGCTTCCCCTAAAGATGAGGCTGTGCACTGGCTAGTTCGGTCTCAGAGACACAAGCAGGGTACCAAGAAACACGTGAAGGAAAGCAAGGGCCATAGAAGTCCTAGCCACTTCTCAGAGCTGCTTTGGGGTGGCCCATGGGGCAGAACTCCTCTAAATCCAGTCCTCCTTCACCTGGCCGTGAGCTTTTCTTGGTATCTCTAAGTAACATGCCTGGTTCCTTTTGAAGGATCACACTGTGAATTTGGCCAGCATGGATGTGGATGCTCCTCTGTCCATGATGCTGAACCTCTCTGACCTGGCTCACAAGGAGCACATCCTGGAGCTCCTGCCAGCTGTGGAGCCCCTGGAGAACCGTGTGCGGTACCTAATCTCCCACGGGAATGAGGATGGCTATTTCCGCATCCACCAGAAAGAGGGGCTCAGCTACCTGCACCTCGGCCGCAAGAAAATAGTGCCTGGCACCTACCTGCTGGAAATCGTGAGCGTGCCCCTGTACCGCAAGAGGGAACTGCAGAAACTAGAGGCCAAGAACCACCTCAACTACTTAGCAGGGGAGCTGGGCCAAGCACTGAGGATGAAGCTCCAGCTCCAGCTCTACTAACATCCATGCGATCCACCCACCCAACCGACAGTACAGTCCTTCGCCTTGCCATCCACACCTGGAAACAACTGCCTCTTCTCTCGCTGCACCCCTGCCACCACCTCCCCCACTGCACTGTACAACTGATGGGAAACGTCCCTCTGGGCTCAGCACTCACCTCGGCCGCGCAGGGATACTCCGCTTCATGGGGGGCTTGAGTCAAAACCAAGCCACGCTGCAAAGAAAAAAAGCTCATGAAAGCTTTGCCAAAGGTTCAAACCTTGTTAGCAGGGACTCCCTCCCTCTGCTCCAGCTCCTGCCTGTCTCCTTTAACCAAGATACTGTTAGTCCGAGCTGGCAAGGGCAGTACCATGGGGAAGCCGCCTGTCCTTCATGGTCACGGGCCATACACCACCCCACAGCCGAGGAAATGCGAGGCGGGGATAGGGGCATCTTTGGAAGGAGCTGTGGCATGGTGTGGTATTAGTGCATTTCCCAACAGCTCTTGTTCCTCCTTTGCTTCTGCATTGTCATGATGGTGCTGCAGAAACCATCCCATGCCTGCACTGGCTGTGCTCTGTCTCTCTCTGTCCTCTCCGTGTCCTCTGGTCCTTTTGGGCTCCTCTGTCAAACAGAAAAGGTCACCTCTGAGTGAAGGGGCGGTTCAGGTTGCTAACCTCACATCACGAAGCAGCCAGGCCAGGGGACCGCCAGCTCCTGTGGGGAACCTTGGGTTTTCACGCTGCAGTATGCTCAACACCTGCACACCCTCCAGCTATCGGAGCTGGAAGGGCTTTTCCAGAGCTCCAATAGTCCAGGAGTTAAGATGTCCTTCTATAAATGAGGAGGAGCTCTGGGAAAAAGCAAATAACTGTATTGCTCAGTGTGGCTGGACAAACTAAAATGACAGGAAAAATGTCATGAGTCTGGTGGAGAGCATCTGGATGCTTCCTGTGCCGGAGGGGACGGAGGGCTTGGCAGGCCCTACCTGGCATGCCCGGGGCAGATTTGCTGCTCACCCACGACTGAGAGTGTTTGAAAATCCTGTGAAAAGTTTCCCATCAGCAGGAGCAAGATGGGGATCGGGGAGGGGAGGGGGTTATCGGTCTCTGCAGCCTGGCAGGAGGAAAGGCAGGGATAGCCAGAGCTTCATTTTGCAAACTGTCCTTGACTCCGCACCACCCCATCGGAGCGATCCGGTGCTTACGGCCGGACCCCCGCAGTCAGGAGCGCTTCTGAAAACGGGGGCTGCAAGTCGCTGCCCTCGGGTTGTCACGTGCATCTTGGTCAGTCCAAGGTGACAACTGCAGCAGACAGTCTCTGGTTAATGCAGACAAAGGAAATGCACTAAAAAGAGCCTGGAAACTATTAATTAAGTGAATTGAGGTCTCCCTGCTGCCTCAGACAGCCTGTCCAGCGCCTTCTGTCCAGGTGCGCTTTTCTTCCTCCCTCAAGAGTGTTCTTCACAGCTGGTCTCTGCAATGCCATTCCCTCGTTTTGCATGAACCTGGTTTCAGTTCTGCATCAACCCTGTGCATCACCACAGGACAGAAAGGTGCTAATTCACTCTGGTGACACACAAACTACCTTATCAACAAATCTGAGGTGCTTTCAGCTTTCAGAAGCTGATGCTGGTATTGAATCGTCAGCGTTAGTGCACTGTATCCATCCACCCTTTCATATTTATGTATAACCACCAAAGTTACGATTGCTCGTTGTTGTGAGGAGTGCATATTCCTGTAGCTTTTTTTTTTTTTTTTTTGTTTTTGGGGGGGGTTGTTTTTTTTTTCCTGGTACGCTGCCGCCGCATGGGCTGGGGGAAGTGTATGTATACTGTATTTGGGCTAATGTCAAACTTGAAAACTCTTTTGCATAATGCAGCTCCAGACTCTGGATCTTACAAGAGTACCAGAGCTTGTGACAGGATGGGTGGCCTGATGTTTGGGGTTTATTATTTTGTTTTGGTTTGTTTTGTTTTTCCAACAGGTGCTTTTTTTTAAAAAAAAACACTATTAATAATAATAAATTAGCAGAGATGGGTTTGTGTGTGCGTGTTGAGCCAAAAGTCTCAAATGAAAAAGCTCAAGGGTTCCTTCATTCCTCTCTGGTGCGGTGTTTTGGTTTGGTTTTTTTTTTTTTTTTTTTGTATTGACATTTCTTGCTGGTTGGTTTTTTTGGGGGGAAGCGTTGAAACCCAAAACCTGTGCCCTCCTTGTCCCGCACAGAGAGGTGGCTCTTTGTGGAATTCCTTTTTGTATCAGAAGCAACAGCAACAATAAAATTATTTTGGGTTAAGCGGTTCTGTGTCTTCCTCCTTGTCTGGGCGCAGCGGCTCAGCACCGGTGTTTTTGCTGACCAGCGGTCGTGCCGAGCGGAGCTGGTGCAGTGCTCGTTTGAACCGGGCAGCGCGTGTGACACGCGGGGCGTGCCATGACACGGGTGCTTGGCCAGCGATGGTGCTGAGTGGCCAGGGTCCAGCTGGGTGAGTTCAGCTCAAACCCTAGTTCCGCACTGACATCTCGCTCTTAGCAAGCCCTTCCTGACCTCCCCTTCCAGAGCTGTGCACCACAGGAGGGCGGGCAGGGCTGCACCATCCTGCGATGGGGAGGGAGCCCAGCGCCTTGCTGGGTGCTGGGAGAGCGGGGGGCACGGCTGGGTGGGGGGACAATCACGCTGTGAAACCTGGGCAAAGGAAAACACGCTGCCATTGCCCTCAGACAGCTGACCACTGTCCCCAGACACGTTCCGGGGCTGGGCGGTGGGTGTTAGACTTGGGTGCGACAGTGGGGCGAGCGGTGCAGAAGCAGAATGTGCTGGGGCTGGGTACCCGCGTCCTGCCAGTCGCTGCTCTGCAGCACCCAGCAGTGGCTCCTCGCATCTTCCGCCAGGGCAGGGCTCGTGCAGCTCCGGGGACTCCGGGGACGAGCTGCACCCACACAGCCGGACGGTCCCTCTGGACACAGCAGATCCCACCAGGCTGCTGCCAGCTGTGCCTGAGCGGCTGCGCTCGTCACGCAGAGCCACAGCGATGTGCCAGGCACAGGCCACAGATCCTGCAGCGGTGACTGTCCCAGCCCAGGTGCCATGCCTTGGCCAAGGAGCACCTTCTGCGTGTCCCTGACAGAGCACGTGCCGGGGCGCCCACGGCACCACGGGCTGGCGGCGATGCTCCTGTCCCACGTGGCACCAGCCCCTGCAGAGCAGCTCCAGCTTGTGCTGAGAGATGTGGGGTCTTGGCTCAGACGGGGAGATGGGGCAGCCCACCGCTGCCTGGGGAGCGGCCGGGACTCCTCCGAGCGCCTGCTGGGACGCAACAAAGAGCAGAGGAAGAGCTGTGTGGGGTTAGCACAGTGCAGCTTTATTTCCATGGTGGGGAAAGAGGTTCTCCCCCATGGGCTCAAATCCCTCAGTACAAATCTTCTCAGTGGCCCACAGCCGTAACCCACCACGGCTTTTGCTAGCCCTGTGGCTAGCTGCAGAACCCCTACTCAACAGGCATGGTTCCCACAGAGCAGCAGGAGGACAGCCTTGGTTTCCCCTCGGCTACCTACACAGCCCTTCTTGATACCCAGACGCAGGATGGCCAGGGAAGGGCCGGCCACCCCCCGACAACCCCCTGGACACGGGGANGGGGGGCACTTGGGGCTGCCACACAGAGAAGAACAAAGCCAGCACTTGGGTCTGGTGCCTATAAACCCCCTGACAGACACAGCTCAGCTNGGGGTCTGGGCTCAGACGGGGAGATGGGGCAGCCCACCGCTGCCTGGGGAGCGGCCGGGACTCCTCCGAGCGCCTGCTGGGACGCAACAAAGAGCAGAGGAAGAGCTGTGTGGGGTTAGCACAGTGCAGCTTTATTTCCATGGTGGGGAAAGAGGTTCTCCCCCATGGGCTCAAATCCCTCAGTACAAATCTTCTCAGTGGCCCACAGCCGTAACCCACCACGGCTTTTGCTAGCCCTGTGGCTAGCTGCAGAACCCCTACTCAACAGGCATGGTTCCCACAGAGCAGCAGGAGGACAGCCTTGGTTTCCCCTCGGCTACCTACACAGCCCTTCTTGATACCCAGACGCAGGATGGCCAGGGAAGGGCCGGCCACCCCCCGACAACCCCCTGGACACGGGGAGGCCACCCAGATCCCACTGGACCAGGGTCTGGCCAGAGTGGGGTGCCGGTGGGAGGCTGCCAGGCTTGGGCTGGCTGAGGAGCATCTCCCAAGTGTTGCGTGGGACCATTGATGCCTCCTGGGATCCCAGCAGGGCCACCCAGGCAGATCTGCAGGTAGCTGCATGACTGCACCTTGCTCAGACCATTTTCACCAGTTGGCAGGGACAGGTCACTATGGTGTAAAGCAGAGAGCNGGTGACATGGGGGGCAGGAGGAGGTGGGGGGCAAAGCTCTGGCCTGGCACCAGGCAGAGCCACCCAGACCAGGAGCCCCGTGGGCTGCGGCTGAGGGCAGGTCCCGCCGTGCCCTGCCCCATCGCCTCCTGCCCCTCACTGCAGCACGCGACGCTGCCCGCGGGCACGGTGGGCGGCAGGGACCACGCGGAGCCATATCGCTGACCCATCTCTCCAAGAGTCCCACAGACTGCAAAGAGAACTGAAAAGTGCTTAGAAAAGAGAGAAACCCCTAAAAAACCCACCCCGGACAAGAGCCCAACCTCACCTCCCTGCCCAGAGCATCCCTGCTGGCCCGGGGCAACACCACAGAGGAAGGGGGGGCCGGGGCCGGGGCCAGCTGGGGTGGGAGGCACACAGAGCACCCAGGCTCGCCCCATCCCTGCCCTCTACACCAAGGCGTAGTCAAACTGGCCCCTCTCCAACCCCTCCTTGTGGTCAGTCCAGGAGGAGGCGGGCATGCGGCTGTAGGGGTCCAGCAGGATGCGAAAGCAGCGCACCATCAGCATCACCAAGAAGACCAGGAGGAAGATGACAAAGGCAAAGACAGTTTTCTGCTCAGCATCCATACCCGCGGTGCCGGCTGGGTGCTCAACCAAGGAGGGGGAGAGCAGTTCATAATCCATCGTTGATGCATCATTCATGGCAGAGGCGAGGAGCGCGTGGGCAGGGCGCATTCAGCCGCCCGGGCAGCCAGCTTCAGCCTCCTGCCGTGCCCAGGCACCCAGAGCACAGGTTACTCCATAGCCACCAGCGCTGCTACGCCAAGCTCGGGATGCGCTCCTGCCCAGGCCAAGAGCTCCTGAAGGGGGAAAGCAGAGATGGTGAGGGAGGAGAAATCGGCCATGGGCTACACCAACTCCGCTAGATAACCGGGGCGGGGAAGGGCAGGGAAGGCAGGGAAGGTCACAAGTGGAGCCCTGGTTTTCTAGCAAGCTCAGGAAGCCACTTGTGAGGGACACAAAGGCATGGGATGAGTGGGCAGTCCAGGGCACCAGTGCAGATCTTGCTTTTGCGGTCATAAATCCCCAGCAATCCTCTGGAGAGGGTGCCCACCTATCAAGGCGAGTGCTGCAGGACCCTTTTGGACCAGAGTGAAAAGGACCTCAGCTGTGGAGTCAGAGTGGGCTGCTCAGGGTTTTTCTAGTCTGGTCTTGAAGTTCTCCTGAGAGGTACACAAGCTTAGGCTTTGCCCGCGCCCATCGAGGGACATGTGTCCAGCTGCTGGATGGCCCTTGGTGCAACAACTTGCCTTTGGTTTTGCAGCAGGTATAGAAGGAGCTGAGTCCCTATGGAGAGGGAGGGCACCTACCTCACTGCAGCGGCGTGGGGACACTAGCATTGCTATTGCAGCAGAAGGAGGAGAAGGCTGTGTCCAAACAGCCACGTCACTGAGGAAGGGTCTCCAGGGTCCAGGTTTCTTGGGCTAGGGTTGCAAAGCAGAAGGATAAAGACAGCAAAAGAGGTTAAGAGGCCCACAGTCACTAGGAGTCATAGCAAAACACAACAAGGCATCTCTGAAGTTCTCAGTAGCTCTTGTCAGACCAGCACTGGATGGAGTTCACCTAGAGAAGCATCCACACCAACCTCCCCTTGCAGCATCCTGGAGCCTGAGTGCTCTCAGTGCTATGGAGACTCCAGGAAAACAAACCCAGAAGAAAACAACCACTGGGAGATCTCAGAAAACAGCCAAAGCATCCCCCTGCCCTGCCAGGCAGCAATACTGTCTCTGTCTGGGAGCAGTATCCGTGGAAAAGTAAAAGGCAGAGCCCAGTCCCAAGGCCAAGGCAGTCGGTACAGCACTGGGCAGTCCAGCCTTGGGACACCCCTGCCCACGGGCGCAGCAAGCCCTAAGCTGACATCCCTGCGTTAATATTTTCCCAGGGTATCTCTGACCCCCCCAAACACTGACCACCCCAAAACAGCTGTCCTGGCACGTCCACTAACATCAGCATCCCAGGTAGGTGCTGAAGGTCCGGGTGTCTGCTGGGGCTGAGCGAGGGGCTCTGCCCGGTTTGTCACAGTTACGCTATCACAGGGAAGTACCCACCGCGGTTCCCCAAAGGGAAACTACCCACGTCCCACGCCACGAGGACGTTGGTCACCCCCCGTGAGACTCCATCCAGAAGCCCCTCAGACTGTCAAGCTTCCATCAGAGTGGGGTTTAGCCCTAACCGAGAGGGGGTGCAGGGATAAGTCAAATAAGGTTCCCACGGGGAGGGCAGGAGGGTGGGGGCGAGTGAGCTGATCTGGAGGAGCTTCCACATGGGCAGAGAGCTTGGGGCTCCTGTCCCCAGCCAGCGGGTGACGGCTCCGTGTGGTCCTCCCTGCGGGGGGAACACCCACCCATGGGGGACATTTATGGGACAGAGCATCCCGCTCCCGGCCACGGAGGTCCTTGGGGACAGGCGCAGCTCCCAACAGCGTCCGTCTCCTCGCAGAGCTCCTGGTGCCCTGGGGAACCCCCTGGGCTTTGGCAGCGTTGCATTGCCGGGGCACCGCTGTCTCTCCGCGGCACGTCTCTGTGCTCAGGGGACATTCCTGCTTCCCACGGACACAGCTGGGTTAAGGAAAAAAAGTCCCCCTTTGTGGTTCCCGGTGCCAAAGATGCTCAGAACAGATCCTGCTGCAATATTAGTGACCCAAGTGCAAATCATGTTTCTGGAGGTGCCCAACTGACTCACATCAAAATTGCAGGGAGGAACAGGCACATTCAGGACAAAACACAAGATTTTTCTGCTAAATAGTATTCCTAGTATTATATCCTGTAATATTCAGGATAAAGGGTTTCCCTCACATTTGGGGTGTGTTGCTTTTTCATTACCATGTGAAGAATCAGATCTTAATTTCCCAGGAATTTTGAGCAGAGGGAAAAAAAAAAAAGGTTGATAAGACAGTTAAATGAAGGCAGCTGTTATTTAAGGAACATTTGATTGAGTTTTATTAAGATTCATGTTCCCTTAGTAACTAAAAAGAATACATGAGCAAGGAAATTGCTTAATAGGGACCGCACTCACAAAGGAAGGGGATCACTGTCAACAATTCAGCAATGCTGTGCTGAGATTTTTTTCCCTGGGTACGAAACGCGAATTAAATGTTAATTTGGGAATGGCAAATATCTAATGAGATATTTATTTTAAAAGAAGTACAGAGCAGTGTTTACCAATGCAGGATGCCATCTGGTATGGAGGGCTCACCCTTCCCACTGCAGACACCTCCAAACTGGGAATGTGAGTGGGCAGCGAAGGGAGGTTATGGGATCTCAGCAGGGATGGGGCTGCGCAGCGCTGGCATGACTCAGCCTGCTCTCTGGACTACACCCAGGCACTTCTCTCAGCACCGGCTTATTCCACCCTTTCAGTCCGTGGAGGTTTTTGACCAGGAGTCAAGACCTAGAGATAGGTGGTGGATGGGGAAGCACAAGAGCCTGGAGAAGAGAAGGCTCTGGGGAGACCTTATTGCAGCCTTTAAATACTTAAAGGGGGCTTAGAGAAAGGTGGGGACAGGGGTGATGGTTTTAAACTAAAAGAGGGGAGATTCAGACTAGATATAAGGAAAAAAATATTTACAATGAGAAACACTGGAGCAGGTTGCCCGGAGAGGTGGGAGATGCCCCATCCCTGGAAAAATTGCGGGTCGGGTTGGACGGGGCTCTGAGCAACCTGCTCCAGTTGGAGATGTCCCTGCTCATGGCGGGGGGCTGGACTAGCTGAGCCGGAAAGGTCCCTTCCAACCCAAACCATTCTATCAGTCTGATGCTACGAAGTGTCCAAAGCAGAATCAGAGCCTAATTAGGAAAAGCAACTGGAGAAAGTCGTCTGTGCCAGCCAGAACGCAATTCCTGGATACTAACATTTCAGGTATTGCTTACTTCTCCTTCACAGTGGAGAAGTTCACTTGCTCAAAAAAAAAAAAAATTTAAATCTGTTCCTCCTACAAACAGTTTCCATCACCAAATGAAAGACAAAGCCGGGAGCCCTGGCATAGCCGTGCTTGGCTCTGCGTTAGTGCACAGCCCGTGCTCCGGCCGCTGGCGTGCAGGGGACAGTGAGACGGGACCCCGGCTCTGGAGCGAGGGTCCAAGTGACAAAGCAGCTCCCCAGGCCATGGGTGAATTTGTCTCAGGGTGCTGGGAGGTTTAAGTCAGCTTTGCAACACCTAGCACTGAAAGGTGTGCATTTTATCAGCAGGAATTAAAAAAGACCCACATGATTCGCACAATAAAGCAGAATTGCACCAGAAAGGGTTGATCTGCTCAAAGAATGCAACTGGAAGATGACAGGACACGAGCCACAGCGGAGCAGGGTTTAATTGCACGGTGTCATGGATGCAGTTCAACAACAGGGGAATTAGTTTACACACTTTTAAATATACCCAACTTAGTACTTTCGTAACCAAAAATAGGCATTTACAATTATATAACAATGAGAAATGAGACTAGTGTCTTAAAAGGAGAAAGTGGAGCTAGTTTTGATGGAGGAGAACTAGGAGGGGCTAAAATGCTTAAATTCAAATGAAGCTTTTGTAGAGACCAGAATAAGATGACTGCACGCAGAATAAGAACTGGAACAAATTCATTCGGATGATGCTAAAATAACCCCGCTTTGAAAAGCACAACCCTACGGTTGCTCCCCATACAAATCTCTTTGAGACATTTAGGAGAAAAAAATCCAAAAGCTAAATGCGGCCCGGGTCCTGGGAATGTCTAACAAAGATGGATCTGTGGCCAAACCGAGCCGGGGAGCAGCGTGGCATAACGCGGGGCTCCGGCGATGGGCTGGGAGCGCATCTGCGGCCCCGAGGGAGCGGGGGGTCCGGCAGGACCCGGCTCCGTGTGCTCCCCGTGGTTCACGTTCATCGCACCGCTGCACAACCGCCTGTTGCAACCAGACAGCAGACGCGATCGCCAGGGACATACGAAAGCTGACGCCCTCGCCAGGGTTGCAGGCAAACAAGTTTCTGCCTGAGCGGGAGGATTTCTAGGACCTAAGCTCCTCAGAGATGGGAAAAGGCTTTACTTGCAAGTGCTGCAGGGCTGCGGCGCTCCCTCCGGCGTTCTGTTCCTGCGCTCCCAAAGCAAAGGGTCCGTCTGTCCGAGGGGGGGTCCGCTTGTCCCTGCGGGGACGGAGGCAGCTGGACGCCTTTCTGGGAAGTGCAGCCTCGTGCTTGGCGGCGTTACATGGAACGGCCGAATTCTTGCAGGGCTTTCATCGCCTTTTTCAGTAAACGCTGCTGCTGGGTCAAACGAACGAATCCCCCGGGGATACCGCGTGGCTGCCAGCGTAAGCACAGCCAGAGGCTCTGCCAGGGGAAGCTGAACTGCCAACGGCATGCAGACCCCCAGAGCGATCTGCGCTGCGTCCTCAGCGGTGTTTCTGCCCCACATTAAAGCAGGTGTGAAGCTCCTGGCTGGCCGATGCTGAGAACACAGGGCCGTCTTCTCCAGCTGCACCCTGCGAGCAAACAGGGCTGGGACCATCCAGATGTCTTTCTGTCTTCCCTTCCTATGCGTCCCAAGGCCAAACTGCTGCGTTGGCCCCGGAAATCGGCTGCTGGCGCAGAGCTCACGCCATCTCCTCTGCCCTTCCTCAGCAGGCAGCCAGGCCCAGCAGGAACAAAGCTGTTTCCCAGTTCAGGAGCCCAGTCTGCCGGGGGAGCAGCGTGCACAACCTCGCCTTCCCAGCTTCCCCCTTACTGCTGGGGTCGGGGCTCCGCTGAGCATCCCTGGCAGGGACACCCTCCCCCCCCGCCGAGGTGGGAACCTGCGTTGTACAGATGGTGCTGTGCCCCAGGAGCGATGCTGAGACACCCCCCCTCTGCCTTCAGCCTGGCTGTGTCCGCACCACGGGGTGCATCTCGCCCTGGCCGTACAGGCAAACAGCAGGCAGCTGCCCAGTGCCAGGCAGTGCCGGTCTCTGCCAAGGTACCAGAGGCCAGGTCTGGGCTCCCTGTCTGGTAATGCTTGTTACCTACAGCAGGATCCTGGGGGGTCCTTCGTGAACCCTCTCAGCCCCTCTCCATCACCCGGCCCTGTGAGGGCTCAGCCTCTGGACGGACGAGGACACACGGGGTCCAGCAGACATCCTGCCATAGGTCTGGACCAGTGCTCAGGTCCTACGCCCAAGGAAGGTCCCAAATCTCAGCAGGGTCTCCCAGCTGGCCTGATGTATGCAGAGGTCCCCTCGCACTCTGAAGCCTGCTCACATCGCTCTTCAGGCACCTACCACCACGAGGAATGTCAGGACAGGCTGAGACTCCAGCCCAGCACCTCTGTACCCCAAACCCTGATGTAAGACCTTGGCCAGTCTTCTGCTAAACCAGCCCACGGCTAACGGGAAGGCCACGGTCCCCACCGCCCCCGCTCCAGGCCCCTGCAGCCACCCGGTGCAGCTGAGCCCCGCAGGGGAGGATGAGGAGCAGACCCTGGCCGTGGAGGGGAGAACCGAGCAGACCAGGCCAGGGCAGGAGCGTGGGACACTACGTGTGAGGGATGTCCCGTCCACTTTGATGCAAGCGACGGGAGCAACCCTTCAGCCAAGGGGGAGGTTTAGCCCAGCCCCAGCTAAGCAGAGGTGCTTGCCCCCCACCCCCCAGGTCCTGTGAGCCCTGGTCGCCCCGGGGGGCATGGGAAGCCCAGCCAACACGGGGTCCGCAGCNTGCTCCCCGCACCAGTGCTCGGGGAGGGACGGGGCGCGGGCGGTACCTGGCACGGACTCCCGGCTCCATCCCCGGCCATCCGGAGGGAAGGAGCAGCCGCCTCCCGCCCGGAGAGCACACGGGGAAGGCAGCTGCTCTTCACTCGCTGGAGCGGGTTCCTATGGCGATGCAGAATCAATTAAAAGAAAAGGTGGAGCGCAGCAATTGGAGACGAGAGAAGTTTCGTGCGCTGCCTGCCTGGGAAAGCCAGACCGGGGGAGAGCGCAGGGCTGGGGGCTGAGCCTGCCCGGGCCCCGGCAATGGCTCCGCATCCCTCTGCTCCCTTCCCTCCCCGCCTCCAAGGGCCCTGTCTGCACACACTGCGCCCGGATCTGTCCTGACCCACAGCCCTGGTCCTGGCAGCCTGCGCTGCTCCGGGGTGGGCACAGCACCCCTGCGGGACAGGCACAGCATCCCTGCGGGACAGGCACAGCACCCCTGCGGGGCAGGCACAGCATCCCTGGGGGGCAGGCACAGCACCCCTGCGGGGCAGGCACAGCATCCCTGGGGGACAGGCACAGCACCCCTGGGGGCAGGCACAGCATCCCTGGGGGACAGGCACAGCATCCCTGTGGGACAGGCACAGCACCCCTGCGGGACAGGCACAGCACCCCTGCGGGACAGGCACACCCTGGCCATTCGGGCCCCTGCCCGCTCCACTCAGGACAAAGGATTGTGCATCAAAGAGCTGCTGGGAGCACAGCTGGCCATGCAGATGTTCAAGGGCCTGCAAGAATCTCACTTCAGCCCCACGTGCACCTTCCCACCTCAGGCTCAAGCAAGGATCCGGCTTTCTGGATGCAAAGAGCTGCCAGGCTTGCAGCGTCACAGCCATCCCAGAGGGACATGCCCAGGCTCTGGGAGCTCTCCAGGAACCTGGCCCTCACCCGGGAGCCCCGCACACCCTTGTCGCCCGGCAGCCCCACACAAGCTCCCGGAGGACGAGTGTGCGTCACCAGCTCTGCCTGCTGCTGCCGCCTGCCCGCCCTCCCCACCTCTGTGTGCCAGATCCGTAGGAGCAAACGCCAAGGCTGCGCTTTCCGCTCTGGAGAAAGGCACCAGGAGCCCTGGAGCCGGGGCTGATGAGATGCAATTTGGAGGAAGCACCAGATGGGAAGGGAGGGATGAGGCAGAGGGGCAGGGCTGGTCACCTCAACTAGGATAGACTGACCCGGGTCGTTACCCACCCCCAGCTTCCAGGGACACCCGCAAAGCTAAAAGGGGTCCAGGCCCCTGCCGGGTCAGCAAGTGGAAAATGACCTGCAAATAAATATACTGGGTCACACCACCAACACCCCTGAGCTCTTGGAACAGCCTGGCTGTCTGAGCTCCTCCCAGCGCCCCAGCGAGAAGGATTTGGCCATTCCCAGCTCCTCAGGGGCATTTTCAGGTCCAGCCCTGGGAGCAGGATGCCCCTTTGAGCACAGTTTCTCCCCTAAGCCATTATTATTTTGGCCACATGTGGCTGACGGCACCTGCAGAACAGCAGATCGTTGCATGTGCAAATCCCCCTGAAAGAGAGACCAGACCAGAGCTCAGGTCCTGGTGTACAGGAATCCCACGGGGACCGAGGCAGGTAGCTGCAGGAGGAGACTTCATGCGAGGGAAACCAGGGGACACACGCACTGCTACCAGCTCCGGAGAAAATGGACTCATCCCTCCTCCTCCAGGAGCTCAGGAGGGGACAGAAAAGACTCCAACTGGCTCTTGGAGGCACCTAGAAACATGGATGAGGTGCCAAGGTTGCGTGTAGCTGCTGGGAGCTGATGCAATCCCTCCCCACGCTGCTTCCTCTTTACAATTTCAGCAATTTCCCCAGTGCAAAAATTCATCCTGCAAAAATTAATCACCAAACCATAAAAGCAAACTCCTCTCTGTGTACCGGTACCATAACTGTGATCCCCAGCCACTTCAGCACAGTGCAGCATGCCCCCTTCCTACAACGAAGTGATTCATTGTAAATATCTGGAAATAACCACACAATTTCCTGCGTGATCCATCTTAGCCGCTAATTGAAATGGTTTTTCTGAAAGGTGCCTACAGAGAGCATTCTCACACTTAATAAGTGCAGGGAACGCTCGCTGCCTGGGGCAAAGGGGAGATAGGACACATTAGTGGCCTCCCTGCAAAATTAATATTGCTTTGCTAGTCATCCGTCCCCTGGCAGGACTGGGAGCGAGTGAATGAGCAGTTCCTAAGGGCATCCTGCACGTCCACTCGTGGGAGCCTCCTGTGCCCTGCGCTTTGTGGAGCTGTGGCCCCTGCAAGCCACAGGACCTGCTCGTGTCGAGCATCCCCTGGTGATGAGAACCCACTGGCAGACCATCCCCCATGCAATCCACCCAAATCCAACTCGACCCAGTACAGCCCAGTCCATTCCAGCCCAGCCTAGCTCAATGCAATCTAGTCCAGCCCAGTCAGGCCCGTCTAACCCTCTCTCTAGCCCCACAGCCATGATTTTCAGGTGTCTCAGGCACCGTGACCAGCCAAGGAACCTTGCCACGTCCTGAACATCACAACTCCCAGCAGGATGAGACCCCTGAACTGGTCCCACACCAGCACAGTGTCCAAACTCACAATAGCAGCTGGTCCCTGAGATGATGGCACGAGACTTCATCATTTCCAGCTGCTGCTTGTTTTTCAGACCTAAATTTCTGTGGCTTTCCCCACGGCTCATTTGCCCACTGCCCCATCCCTCTCCGAGTGACTGTGTCTTTCCCGGCCACCCCTTGCCCCAGGATGTTGGGCTACGAAGACGCGGAAGCGCAAAGCAACCCCTCTACGGGTGCCCCGGCAGTCTGCACGCTCTCTGTGAAGTCTGCTCCAGCCTCTGCTGCCATTTCTAAGCCCGGTCTGTAGAGAAGGGTGCTCAGCATCATCCTCAGCCTTTCCCCTCCCTCAGAAGCTAGCTGGGTGCAACGCACGGAGCTGCTGGGGAGACCCCGGCTGCAGCCAGCACCCTGCACCAGCCTGGAGCATCCCACGGCCCAGGGCACCCTCCGTCCCGCTGCTCCTGTGTCAGACTGTGACAGCAGCTCCTCTCCACGGTGGAGACTGTGGCCGCATCTCAATGAGCTCCTGCTGATTTTATCTCCTTTAAACTGATGAGGGTTGTTTGTGCAAACACAATTACTTCAGCTGAGGGCTCTCCATGAGCAGAGCCATGTTATGGGTTGGACAGGATTTCCCTTGCTGGGACTGTCTCCAGGAGAGCAGGCTGCATCTGTGACACCGACTGGTCTCTTCCCACTGAGCAAGAGCCCGGAGGAGCAGGAAGGGTGCTGAGCACTGAGGTGTGCAGCAGTCCCAGCCCACACCTTCCCAAAAGCAGAGGGAACAGAGTATCTGTGAGCGGCAGCAGAGCCGGGGGACAGTGAAGACCCTCACTGTTGCACCGTGACGCGCAGCTGAGAACCCACGCAGCGCGTGCCATCGCCTGCACACCAGAAAGGGCTGCGTTGCTGCAGCTACGTGTCAGAGCCTGGGAAACCAAGAGCAGACGATGCCGAATGTCTACGTCTAAAACGTCGTCCTGGGGGCTCCTCCGCCTGGAGCCAGAGCAGGTGGAAACAGCCCCACCAAGAGACGAGCAGCACCGGCGCGTGCAGGGTCCACGCACAACCGTGGCCCACCAGGCTTGGAGAGACGCCGAGGTTCCCTGACCCCCGCTCCCTTCACACCACCTGCACATCTCCCGGCTGAGCCCGGGCACCCGACCAGCCCCCGCACACGAGGACGTGTCCCAGGCTCCGACAGCAGAGTCCTCTTTTCCCCCGGTTCCATTTGCTGTCCTGCACTGATCCTCACCCTTCCCAGCGCTGCACCTGACTCTTCCTCTGCCCTGAGCAGACAAAGAGGAGCCATGTCTGCCCAAAAAGCGTAACTCCAACCAGTCTAATACTTTTGTCTTGAAATTCCACCACCCCTCGGTAAGTCTCTGTTAAAAAGTACACGCCTGGGGGAATTGTTATGTGGGGAGCTTCCCGCTCTGCCCTCACTCCTTGGAAGGGTTTCAGAGCTGGAGGATATCCTTCTGCTGAAGATTTTGCCTCTTACAACAAAAAAAGCTGGATGAGCCTCAGGGAATCTCGGGACGCAAGCTCCCTGAGGCACATGGAAGACTCTGGCGTTCAGAAATATCGATCCTGACTGCGCGTCAGAGCGGAGGTTTAACGCTGGACCGCAGCCTGCACAGCCACTGCCCCAGCACAGCACCAGGAGGGGTGGTCCAGGCTTTAGATGATGCTAAACTAATTGCAACGAGGAGACAGCAAGGGAGTTTGTTCTGCCTGGACTTAAAGGACTTGATAATTAAATGAGGTTCAGCCTGTGCATTATCTCACCACTCGGCCAAACACTTCTGAAAGAGAAAAAGCAGAGCGTTTCTCTAATCAGAAATCTATTCACCTATGAAATGCAATAAATCTCAGAAAGGGATCTAAGCACTTTTTTTTAGTGCTGACGAAGTGATATTGTAAAATACTGCAGTGGTTGCACTGGGTAAAACCCTGTGGCATGGAATGACTGTTTTTGTCTTTGAGGACAGGGACTGCAAACGCACACTTGGATGCTTCAGTTCAAGGCAAAAATAGTTGCCCATGGCTCAATGAAAATCATTCTCTATTCATGCAGGTTGCACTGATTAAAGATTTTAACTTAACTGCCAATGACAATTAACAAAAATTAACTTCTGACTTATTGTGAGACCAGATTGCAGCAAGTGCTGCTGCTGCTGCTTCAGAAGGGCTGGACAACTCAGGAAAGCTTCTCGCCTCTCTCTGCTCTGAAGGCAACGTGCTGAGCTGCTGCAGACTGCCAAGGAGCCAGGCGGTAAGGACGGAGCCGGGTCAGATGCACCGACTCCATTTCTGCATCCCCTGAGACTGGGCAGGGCTCGTGGCACGTTCCCATCCCCTTTCCTGGAAAGTACGGAGTGCTGACCTGAACCTTCCCTCCAAGGGCTGAGAACCCATTTCTCAACATGCTTGGGTGACAATGAAGAGAGTGTCCTTTCCAGGGCTCCTCTGGAGCATTCGGGAGAAGCTGACTCCTCCGTAACGGCAGCTGATCAAGCAGAGAATTGCACCTCATTATTTTTTCCTGCAAGCCAAGTTCAGCTTTGCAAAGCTATTATGGACAACATGAATGATGCTTTATAGTTGACCTGTTCTTTGATATCTGCAGGTGTTGTGACCTCTCCCTGCGCAGCCTCCTGGCCCTAGCAGCTACCAAGAGCTCCCTTAACCATTATGGAGAGGGGAGGAGAGGAACCATGGTCCTTCAGATACTCCAGCACCCAAGTCCATGACGGTGTCACCTTTGAGTCCTCTGCAGCCAGGGACTGCAACAGAGTCAGCCCTGGAGAGGACCAAGTCACGGCAGGGAAAGGGCACAGGGATACAGTTCCTAGGCCACATCATGGAGGGTGAACAGGCTTGGGGCCCTGTTTGCATGGGGTAAGACAGAAGAACCTCAAAGGTCATGCCTCTTTGCTTCCAGAGGCTGCTGCTGTCACAACTTCTGCCTAAGACACAGAGTTAGTCTTAGTTAGAAAATCCAGGATGGATGTGTCACCAGTTGGTGTGGCTTTGATGGCTGGCATTGGTCAGCAGACTATCAAGATCTCCTACTTGATCATCTAAGTTTGTCCACCTCGGTCCATATAATTCTCTTGAAGATAACTGCTCCACTGCCAGTAACCAAGAGAAAGAGCACAAGAGCTCACGGGGCTGGTGTAAGTGCCCGACCGAAGGCTGGGGTGCAAATTTGGAGCTGTCACCAAAACCAAGCTTCAAGCAAATGTTTGTTGTCTTTCACAGCAGATCCTCCTTCGGGAAAACAATCCTTCGGACTCAGCACAGCCAAAGCAGCCCTTCCCGCACCCCCAGAAGGTGTCCAGAGAAGTAACTCTGCTCTCCTCACCAAGCAGCAGTGCCATGGGGTGGACTAGGTCATGGGCAGCTGCTGGATTACGTCCCCAAATCCACAGCTAAGGAACGTTATTGATGTTGCAAGGTCAAGCCACTTGAAAGCTGGGATTTGCCAGACAGCAGGTTGTCTCAGCCACTTTAATTAGGCCCCCTTCTGTAACAGCATTATGATACAGCAATTAATGACAAAACCACTCGCTATTTCTTCCCATGCCTGGGCAGCTGTTCAATGTCTCTCCTCCTCTCTCAGTGTTTGGCCCTGCTGTTCTACACGCTCCATCCAACCCTGTTTGAACTACAAGACTTTGAAATCCCTTTGCAATTGCTATGGTGGACTCGAGCTCCAAGAGTGCTGAAGAATCAACCCCCCAGGACAGAGGGTGAGGACAGACAGGGGTTTTGGAGGAACCGGTTGCTGGTTTCAGTCTCATCTCGCCAGATGTATGAAGTGGTATTTTCTTCCCGAGGACAAATGTGGGCCAATGAAGAGATAATCAGCACTGTGTTTTGTTTCAGGTTCTATTCTAAAATACAGAGGGTTTATTTGCAACAGAAGGAAACGTAAGTTTCCATCAATTTCATTTAAGCCAAAATTTTCCTTAAAAAAAAAAAGTACCCTATGGTAGAGCCACAGCAAACTCTTGTAAACAGGTAGAGCTGGGCACAGTGACAAGCAATCAATAGATGATATTACAACAGAAGCCACTGGGCAACCCTGGCTCTACAAGAGACAGGAAAATGAGGGAAGACCAGCTCTTTTTACCCCAAATCTAGCACTCGTAACCGCTGAGGAAGACAGAGCTGCAGGAGCCCTGTTCCGTGTGCCACATTGCACGATGGATCTGCTAAAGTCCTGGAAAGAGCAGCTCTGCTCCTCCTGAGATGGGAGGTTGCTTTTTCAGAGAATCACAGAACAGTTTGGGTTGGAAGGGACCTCAAAGCCCATCTAGTTCCATGCTCCCCCCCCCGCCACGGGCAGGGACACCACCCTCCACTAGACCGGGTTGCCCAGGTTTTTCTCCTTCCCTTCATGGAATGGTCAGGAACCTCCTCATTTCCAGCTCCGGTTTGCCCCACCCAGGTCCACACAGAGATGCCCAGACCTGCTGGTCCCCGGGGACCTTTCCTGCCGGCGTGGCACAGGCTGAGACCCGCTGAGTGCCCGCAGGCAGGATGGGGACTGGGGCTGGCACCGCAGGGCTGACGTGAAACACCCTGCTACTGCTGTGGGGCAGAGAGGGAGCACGCCTGCTTCACTCTAATTAGCGTGAATCATTAAATAAAATGTCCCTTTCCTGACTTCAGCATGTGTTAGTGAAATAGCTCTATCAAAGCTGCCTTGTCAGGGGACAAGAAGTATCTTTCTGCTGGGATTATACAGCCGTGGAATTATCCCTTGCCTTTGACAAGATCAATTAATTACTTCAAAGTCATTTGCAGTAATAAATTAACTTCTCTTCTTTCCTCCCCGTTAAGCTGGAGTGTAGCTGCTGAGTAAATAGCGGTATCTGGGCAGGCACACAGTGCCCAGCTTGTGACCCCCGTGGCCAGGCTCCGAAGCAGATGAAGGCTGAAGTTTGCTCCCTGGAGGTCTCTGCTGGGGTCCCTCAGCTCACTGCACACCACGCTGCAGGTCTGCAGTCCCGACACGCAGGAACCCGGGCACCTTCGGCGTCTCTCTGTCCCTCGTCATCACAGCCATGGATGCACACGTGCTCTCCACCCTGAACAAGCATCTTCAGGCCATGGAAGAGTTCATACCTTGCAGCTCAACTCATTCATGCAAATGGGGTCTACCTTCCCCATTTTGACTCAGACACTGGATCAAACGCTCAGCACCAGTCAAGAGCAGCACAGAGAGTTGCCCCAAACTGTCCCCACGTCTCCCTGCACTCTTCCCAAAGGTGCAGAGGTGGCCTTATGTGATGGGCAAGGGTCCCTACTTGGGGAGTCTGTCTTGGGCTGGGATGTGAATGCTGGGTGGAGGCTGGGAGGTTGGAAGGAGTCCAGAGGAGGCTAAGGGGAAAGAGGTCCTGGAGCAATAGTTTCCAGGGTGTGGGTAGCACAGAAGAAAATAAGGAAGAAACCCAGACCTTGTGTCCCAAGAAGAAGTCTCTTGAGGTCTCTTCAGGCAGCTCACTAACAGGGGGAACTAGGAGCTGAAATGAGACCAACAGAGGGGGAATGCACCCACAGCTGCAGACAACCAACCTCTGAAACAAATTCCTACAGCTTTCAATCAAAACCAGCCATTTTCTTGTTGTGCCAGGGTGGTTTTCTGACAGACCTGCTGGTAAACAAAAGAGAGTGAATGCAAAGCTGCATGACATGGGTGTCTCCTGCCCCTCAGTCCTTCCTCGAGTCTTGGCTGTGCAGAGGGACAAAGAGCACTGGAGGATATGGGCACAGCAACATCAACCAGGGTCCAGGCACTTGGTCCCACCAGCCACATGAGGACAGCCCTGGTGACTGGCTCTGTCAAACACTCATTGACAGCAACTGAGCCATCAACCCTGCAGATTTCTCGTTGCTCTTTTCTTGTCATGGGTCTACACAAGTAGATTTCACACCTAGTCTAGGACAGGTTGTGTCCTTGACCCATCCTCCTCCACTTGGGGAGACCCATCTGCCTGGCTCTGGGAATGGTTCTGCCAAACCCAGGCCCACACAACGGCGAAGGGAGAAGCATCCAAAAAGCAACATGGTTTTCAACAGATATATTCAAATGATGTGTCAGCCCAGGTGACATGAAGGCTCCAGGACACAAATTGTGTTGACGCCTTCACTGGGACACATTAATCTGGTCCTAGATAATTCACACAGAGAGTCTAGTGATAAAGAGAAGCATTCCCTGAGCAGGCTCTTTCTGAAAGAATTTGTCACCATCAATAAATTGCTGGGAGATTTATTTCTGCCAGCCCTAAAACTGCACACAAAGTAATGTGATTTGTTCAAACTCTTTAACATGGCGTTCTCCTTGATTTAAAGTCTGTTGAACTATCTTTATTTTCTTAGCACATTATTAATTCAGATTCTGGCTCTGACGTGAAGGAACTGAGATGCCTCTAGAGTCTGTTATGTGGGAACGAAAGGAGGAAAGGGCAGATGGAAGGGCTTAGGCAGCAAAAAAACAGCTCAGTGTAACTTCAAGCTGGGAATAAGCAAATGTTATCCGCATCTTGCACGTCACTTATCTTCCTCTTCATGCCTACAGCTTTGACCACATGAAGATAACTCAGCTTCTGAGCTCCCCAGGGGTCTTTCATCCAAGTCTACATAAATGTATTTCATTCTCCTCAACTCTGACTTGCAATCCCAGCCCCAAGGCCAGGGCAACAACTCTCTGAGACTTTACTGAACTTAACTGCTGGTACAGTGGACAACAGCCATCTCCAACCCTTCAGGATAGTTTGACAGCTTTTGCAAGACACCTGATCATCCCTTGCACAATTAAATGAATCTTTCCTCCAAAGCAGCTCATGAGACCCATGGTGAAGAAGCTTATGCTTTTAACTGGGCTTTGTGCCACAAACGATGGCAACATCTCACCAAACCTGCCAGCTCTAGCATCCATCTCTGCTGAACCCAGAGGAGCAGGGATAAGAACCTGGGGAAGTGTTCAGCCAGGGTTGGAGCTAGTGTCATCTTCAGCAAGGACTCATGAATAAGCATGGAAACATCCCATAAATGCCAAGGAACCTGTCTTCCACCATTTTTGTACAAAAACAGCTAACTTCCACCCTGTGCTGGCTGAGACCAGTGGGTAAATTGCCTAGAGAAACTTTCCTGGCTTTAACCTCCATGTCCCTGAGCACGGCTCTGTAAAACAACTTCAGCAATTCCTTGGCTGAAAAAAGCTCCCAGTGAACATCTGCTCTGAAAAGCAACAGCCCTTAACCGTCTCATTAGCAAGTTTGCCCAGGGGAAGAAGCAACCTTTGCAGATGCTAAGCTTTTGTTTGCTGTGCCCCGACTGGGAACAAGAAGTCCTGGGCCACCTGGGGAGCAGAGGGTCACCCAGCCCCAGGCAATAGGAGCTCCAGCCCTGGCTGTGCACTCAGCCTTTTTAAACTGGGTGGTGAAACCAAGCTGCTTCTGTAGATCTGGACTCTGATGGTCAAGCTGGCTCCTCAGAGCTGTGCTGGCAATCTGGAAGAGTGTGAGTACTGCAAGCTCTTGATGCTAATTGCTCAGCTTCATCACTTGTGCTCCTCTGTCTTCTTCTGTCTGTATCCTGATACAACCAGAGACCTCAGCATCTTCCTTCAGGCACAGCAGGGACACTTCCACCACCCTGAAGACCTCATGACCTCTCCTAATGTCATGGGGGAAATTGCCGATCTATTGCCAGTGGGGACCATATAGGCGTTCTCCACACTACAAGCCACTTGCTCTTGGTCTCTGACCTGCCCATGCTGCCTCATGTCTCCCGTTATCTTCTCCATCAATTTAGGGCTTATCCAGTCCAGTGCTCTGAACTACTTATCCTCAAACACTGAAGTGCCTGAATAAGAAGTGCAGCCACATCAGACAAAGCCACCTCCGGAGAAGATCAACCCATGCGTGGTGCCTCTTGCACCCTCCCGACACATCACCAGTGCAATTGCACTCCCAGCTCATCTACCTCTAAGCCTGCCGGCTCCCGCAGCATCCCCACGCCAGGAGCAAGCCCGTGGCCGGTGCAGGTTGCCATGGTACCCGCAACGTACCTTAACTGCACTGACATTAACCACGAGGTTACAGCACGGCTTTGCTCATCACGCTGCTGTAGCCCGGTGGTCTTCATTGCCTGGCCCCAGCCTGGCCCAGCCCCCGGGCAGAGTTAAGGTGCTCGGATCTCTGCCTTAAATGGGAGCCGAGCTCGGCGTGGGATCACTGCCACCTCACTAGATTGTTGGTTTTTTTTCCCTTAAATCACTGATTCATATTCTCAGTCTTAATTGCATTACCACCCAGTTTTGTCTGGGAATCTGTTTGAGGAGCAGGAGAGTGCCTAATACAAAGATACTGGAGGGACTGCACCTGCCTGCACCTCCCAGAGCTGCAGGCATCGTTAGAGAGGCTGGTGCGAGCAGAATGTGTCTATCAAAGTATCATCATGCAAAAAGGCCTTGAGCAACGTGCTCAAGGGGCTAGGAAACAACCCCAGTACTCCCCAGTTCTCCCAACAGCGATGGTTCTGCTCCTGTGGGGTTTCTCTGGCTCTCCCTCCTGCCCAGGGATAATCTCAGGTTCCAACACACCCACCCAACATCTCCTTATGACGTCCTGTGGACTCCAGAAACCACAGAGACCAGCCAGCTGGTTCTCCATGGGCTACGGCTGCTTCTCCCAGAAACTCAGCAATACCCATGGAGGAAGAGTCAGAGAGTTTGGACTTCAGTGAAAAGCTGCTCAGCAAAAGGAAGGGAAGCTTGTTTTGCTACAGCTTACCTAGAAAACACCGGAGAGGCAAACCTCCCTGGCAGGTGGACCAGCTGGGTCACGGCAGGCACAGATGTCCTGGCTTTGCTGGGTTTCAGAGCAAAGGGCTCGTGCGTTCACCTTAACTGCCCTGGGAACCTGAGCTGCAGCCAGGGGGAGGAGAAAGGATGCCAATTCAGAGAGAGAGACAGGCGTTGGGCCAGTGGGAACAGCTTGGTTAAGCTGAGCATCAGTCTGAGATCTCACACATTTTAATCAGCAGGACTAGATAATCCATGTCATGCCTCCCTTGGAAAACCAGTGCTTAAGATCAGGAATCTTTAGCTGGGATTGCTAATGGCTATGTTGAGCCAGGATATGTGATTACAGGCTATTGATCACTCTCCTTCTCTTTCTGGAGAACAGCAAATATAGTTCCTGGGCGGAAGAAAGAACAATAGATACCCAAGCAACTACAGACTCCATATAGTCCAGCTACAACAGCACTCAAGGTTTCTAAAGCAAGCTGGGTACAAAACAAAGCCATATATGTGAAATAAGACAAAATGCTGCAGCATTAACAGCATATGACCATGCCAGACAAGCTGACAGTTCTTTCCAATAAGATCACTGTTTATAGAAAGAAATTCCAATTAATGTCATCTACCAGCATTTCAGCAAATCACTTGGTATGGTGAGAAATCCGTAGTTAGGCTGGGGGTGACGGTGAACGAAATAGGATGAGCTGTCAGCCAGAGAGGAAGATGTGAGGGGGCTTGCTGAAAAGGGAGCGTGCAGAGATATTTCTTAGGGAGTGCTTCACAGCCCGTTCCTGAAGACTGACTGCATTTAGGTTCTGTTACTGGCCAGACACAACCAGGTAAGAAACGTGCTGGAAAAACAATGGAAGATGAGAGGCAGTTTGAGAGGCATCACTGAGGTCACGGAAGACTTGGACATCAATGGAAGGATCAAGGAGCCTAAGCCATAAAGAGGGGGTCTGAAGGATTAGGATAACGAGATGAGAGAAGTAGTAAGGGTAAGGCTTTACAAGCCCTTATCTGGGAAAGTGTGTGCAGGTCCAAAACATGGTCTCAAATGGGGCTGGATGCAGGAAAAGCTGTGCGGGTCATCAGTGGGAGGTGAAGTTTTATGATAAGAGACCAGAAGAGCTCAGACTAGTGAAAAAACAGCAGAGGAGTAATAACTGCTCTCTAAAAAAAAACCCGCTAGAGAATAAGGAGCAGAGAGAGTGAAGCCCTGTTAAATAGAAAGGCCAAGAGTAGCTCAAGCACACTGTCCTCGGCCAGCAGGGAAATATTTCAGCTGGAATCAGGCAACGCTCCCCCTCGTCCCGAGGACATCCTGATCTGGGGACAGGAACCCTGATCTGCTCACCAAAAAAGATTTTCTGTTGTGGGAGCAGTGGTTACATACAGCTGCTTCTCTGGACCCTGCTGGGTCTCTCTAGGTACCTCCCAAGGCCTCAGAGATGCTGATGATGGCTGCTACCCAGAAGGTCCTGAATCAACCCAACAGACCCATCGAAACCACCTGTAGCAGACAGCAGGTTTCGATGTTCCTACGTTGAGCTGTTTCCTCATTATCCACCTTCAACGTCCAAGAGCAATCTGCACTACAAACCCTAGTCAGCAAAGCTAAGGCACTCGGGACCATAAAACAGATGCTGACAACTTAGCTGACAATACTGTAGCAGTGGAATTGAAAATGTAGATGGTCACAGAGGAAAAGAAACAACCCTAATTTTGTTCTAGGGCTGGATACACAAAGCACCTGCAGAACCTCCTCATCCAGAAGAAGCTGCATCTCTCCTGAGGGTCTGCTAGTACTACAGGGGCATTGCATTCAAGGATGGCAGCAGCTCCACCGGGACCACACAGCTGCATGGCACAAGCACAGGGTGGGTCAGCCTGGCTGTCATGGGGACACAGCAGTTGTCCCCAAGCCATGACCAGGGTTGAAAACAGGGTAGCAAACTGCTGGCCCAGCACTGGTGATCCCAGCTCTCCTCCTAGGTGGTCAGGGGCCGGTGGAGGAGGGCAATGAGCTCCCTGGTCTGCTGGGTGAGCTTCCTCTGTGCATGCTCCATATGTGCGGCAAAGTGGCTTGGAGAAGAGCCAGCATGCAGAAAATGAGAAGCAGATGTAATCTCAGCAGAACAGGAACCAGGGGACACAATTAGAATGAGTGTCTCAATAATTAAAATACCCTAATGAGCGTGCTGGCAGGGAAGATCTCTGCCATTACACTGCAGGTGAGGAACCGATGCAGTGTCCTCTCCTCAGGGCCCAGGCTTGGCATAAGGAGGGCCAAGGTCTACCTCCTGAGCTCCCGGGAGCTCTCCAGAGGGGCAGTTATCTCAGGTCTTCCCCACCAGCCCCAGAACACGGATCTGCAGTGCAGGAGTCAGTCTTTCAGACTACAACCCAAATCAGCCTACAGCAGTGAACAGCTTTTAGGAGGAGATGGAGAGGCGGCTCCATCTCAAGGGAGCCCCTTGGACATAAGGCAAGAGGGATGCGCGATCAAGGTAATACCAGGAGATCAGCTCCCCCACAACGCCAATAAAAATGTTCCCGCAAGTATCCCTCTCTGAACGGGGGAGGACGAGGGGGAGGTGGAACCAGATCCAAAGAGCTTAGTGGATGAGTGGATCCAAAGGCAGGAGCAGAACTAGTGTCTGCTTCACCCATGGCTGAGCTTGGGAAGGCAAAAGGAAACCCACTAAAAGACGAAGCAAATGCAAAGCCCAGGCTCTCCAAAAGCCCAGACTCACACCCATGCGGGTTCCCAATTTTCAGGTCCTTCAGGCAAGAAGTACTTGCCGGTTCTCCCCATTTCCTCATACCTCTTGTGATGCCAGAACTCTCATGCCATGCCTCTGATGTTACAGGAAGATGTTTTAGTTTTAGTTTTCTTTTTTTAAAACCAGCAGCAGCTGTCAAGAGTCCAGCTAGAAATGTGAAATAAAGCTTAAATAGACCACAAATAAGCACTCAATAGATTGTTTTCCTTATATGCTTATTTCCAAGTGAATGTCATGAAGTTGAAGTGCTTAACCTGCCCTGAGGTAATTCCTCTTCATAGCAGATATTTAAGAATTGCTTTATTCTTTGAAAAATGCCTGCGCTATTTGTAACTGAATAATATCCTTAAAACCTGCACCGCACCTAACCTGAGCTTATTTAGCTTCATCTTTCAGCCACTGGGCTTAGGTACAACTTTGCTGGGTAGAACAAGGTGGTTCTCCAGCCAGGCTTTAGTCCCCTGTGACTAGGACACCTCTGATACCCCAGCTTTCACTGTAAACCTCTGTTTCCCATCTTCACTCATCAGTCACTTTCTTCACTGACTTCTCTCCAATTTATTAACATCCTGCTGATCAGCCCCGGTGACTAATGGCTGTAAAGTCACAGCCCTACTATTGCTCAAGACTGCAATTCTCCAGCCAAGGATCTCATTTGAGTGTAAGTCACGCTGGGAGTCCAGATCCCATTCAGTATTCACCCCGCTTCCCCAAACCTTTCATCTTTTAAGAAAGCACACACCATTGGCTGGGTGCACCCGCTGAACAAGCGATCCAACTCTCTATATCACTGAACTGCCATCTTAATTACATATATACAGCTCCCCCAGTCTTTACATCCACCAGATACTTTTTCAGAGATCACATTTTGGTTTTCTTCCAGGCCATTGATCACCGAGGAGAAACAGCCCTGCAGAACCCAGCTGAGACTTCAGTGCTGGTCCACCCATGGTCATTACTCTCAGACCTATTTCTCAGCCTGTATTAATACAAGTGTCCAGCCCAGAGTAACCACCCATCCTCTGCTTCTGGTGTCCTTCCAGAAGAACATCAACCCAGCCCCCTGAAGTCCGCCGGCTCATGTTCAGGGGTATCTATGAAGTCCTCCAGCTGATCCAGCTGTGAAAGACCCACCCTCGCTGTATCCCACACAGGTTTTTATGGCAGCCAGGCAACACCACCTGGGACACCTGTGGTATGATACCATCACCGACTGGGATAAATCTCACATTTAACTAAAATGCAGACGGGAAGGGTTCATCTTTGGCAGTCTCCCATTGTGTCCTGGAAAACAAACTGAGGAGATGTGGGCTGAATAGTGGACGGCGGGGTGGGTGAAAAATCACACGGGCTGTCAAACTCAAAGGTCAATTGTTTAAGTGGAACAGGCCGTTGATTACAAGAGATGATGTTTTTCACAGGGCAATACTGGCGCAGATGTAATCTCAAAACCCCAGAAAGCTGGAGGAAAGAACTAACAGAAACTTCAGCAGATACAAAGTCCAGAATAAAACTGTACACCAGGACTGAATGGCTGGAAACCAGATCTGCAGCAGAAGACATGGAGGTCCTAGTGGACACGTTGGCCAGGAGTCAGCTGTATGCCCTTGAGGAGATGAAGTCCAAGAGCTGTATGATGTAGGGGTGGTGTCAGCTGAACCCTTCAACCAAACCACAGGTGAGAAGAGCTCCACTGGAGAGTGAAATGAGGGAGCAGTAGCAAGGGCAGAGGGTACCAGAGCTAAAGGACTAATCTCCAAGAACTTGGACAACCAGTTAAAGCCTCCAGAAAAGCCCCTGCCCTGGGACCACACACAGCAGCACACCTCGCTGTGGTCAGGACCAATTCTTCTGCCCCTTCCAGAAGGCCGAGTCTCTTCTCTGCTGGGCAGAATCCAAGAGGAAAAGCAAACTGTCTTTTGCAAAAAATGCTTACACATAGCGTTTAAAAGGCAGTCATCATCACCTAATAGAAGGAAATGACCCAGCCTAACAGAAACTGGCAGACTATTACTAGCGATTATTTGATTCCTTCACTAAACTGGAGCCCTGTCCAGCTCAGAGCCCCTTCCAAGCCCCTCTTTGGGCTACAGACACCCGTGTTCTCCACTCTCAACAACCCTAAATGTGGGAGGAGGCATAAGGACAGGACAAGAGTACATCTGGGGACAGGGCTGATGTCCTCAGAGACCCTGGTGAAATCAGCCTGATGGGGGTTAAACATTTCCACATGTAGATTCCCAGAATGACACATTCCCATTGTTAACAGGAACAAAGCTGGTCCCCACTTCAGCATTAAATATTGTAATAAAATGTTGTATAAAGCAGATCCCTGTCATCTTAGTTAGCATCTGAAACTGAATGTGTTTGTTTAGGAAAGAAACCAGCATTTTTTTCCCTCAAAGTTAACATTTTCCCATGGAAAATATTGACCAAAACATCAGGATGCTGATGAAAATATTGCCAGGATATATTCGTGCATAGGGGGTCTAAGGAAATGCAAGCCCTCTTCCAGCACCACCACTAATTCACTGTGTCCTGGAGAAGCCACCCTAGGTCAGGTTTGGGTCTACCAAAGGTGGGGAAGATGCTCTGTAGCATGCACCCTTGAGCCGTACAGCAGCCCAGGTCGGGAAAGAATGAACTTTTCCTTTCTTCTCAAGGGTAGCAGATGCCACCCGTACCAACTGTGTCTGCTCACACGTGCGTGGAAGACCTCAGAAAGGAAACAAGAGACTTTGCCTTGCAGAGACCCAGCCTAGCTTTCGCCTTGTGAATGTGTCCTGGCCCCCTCCCGGTATCAAAAGCTACGAGTTAATCATTTGAAGAAGCTGGGTAATGAACTGACACTGAGCAAGCATTCATGACTGGGAGACTGTGACTCATTACAAATATTTAATGATGAGTTCATTGGAGCAAGACCTTAACACATCCCTCAAGTTCCCTTCAGAAGAACCAGTCATTATTTCTTGGGGATTGTATAGAAATACAGACACAGTCC
This sequence comes from Aramus guarauna, assembly GCA_013400195.1. Lineage (NCBI taxonomy): Eukaryota > Metazoa > Chordata > Aves > Gruiformes > Aramidae > Aramus > Aramus guarauna. The sequence continues at coordinate 69,768 of VXBL01008499.1, read as the reverse complement.
GTTATCCAAATACCCAAATCCACCCCCAAGAACATCTGCATGCTCCAAACACCCCCTGACACACACACGCACACTCCCAGCATACACCGCACACGCACACAACACACACGCAGCACGTGCCCCACCTCCACGTACGTACACGTACAGCCTCTCCCTCCCACACACCCCAACGAGCGCACGCACACTCTGGTACGTCTGCACAGACTTTCACTCCTTGGACAGCCCAGACCGACACACCACTGATCTGCACCCAACTCCCTCATCTGATCCAGCAGCCCTGGGTTGGGTCAGGGTTGGGTTTTTTTTTTCTTTCTGAGCCCTCCAGTCCCTGGGTGGTTCCGTCTAATTCACCCTCCTAACTCCTCTGCACAACACAGAGCATCCCAGCACGTCTCATTGCCTCCTCCGGGGCCTTTCCCAACAAGCCGAGGTCTCAGGGATTAGAAAATGCCTTTTTAGCCTAGTTGTCGCTCCCAATTTGAAGACAACTTCTTGGATGCTCGGGACTGCTCTCTCTCCAGGACCTCCATCCCAGCATTACACACCACCCACGGCCATGTGCAGCGAGAGAGTCTATAAGTGCAGGGCTGGTGTCCAGGGGACCTTCTGCAGGGAAACGAAGGCAGAAAAGGGGGAACAAAGCTAGGCATTCCCCACAGGCAGCCTGTGCTGCTCAATTTTTTTTTAATTAGCATTTTTCCTGCTGTTTTTAATAGCTGTTAAAAGGAGATGGGGTACATGCCTTCCATCAGCACAAATACAAGGATAAGTTTACAAGATAACTGCCTAAAAAAAAAAAGAGTATGAGTGTTTATGCTCTGTGCAAGCAATACATAGAAATGCTGACTAATTCTTACAAGATGGTAACTAACTGTATTATTTTTAATTAGCAATTAAACGACTCGGTAATTTCTTGCATTTAAATAGTAATGTAAGTACAAACAATGCTAAGCAAATCAGGTCTTTAGCATTTAATTACCAGGCTCTCCTATGAATTATTTAGCAAGTGGGCAAATACACTACTCCAAAGAAATCCATTGCTGCAATTAAGTGATTTTAAATTATTTCTTTGTCTGGGTTGCTGTCCTGCCTGGCACCATTCATGTGCAACAGCACGCAGAGCAGTGCCTGGGTATTTCTGTGGATGGTGGAGCTGAACTCCCCAGAAGAACAATGCAGGCTGGCAGTAAACGTCCGAGTGTTGGATTGCACACCCCAGCCTGCCCGGCCCCCTCGCCATCCTGCAGCACTGTGGGTCTGCACAGCACCACGCGTGCAGCTGGCATCGGCAAATCACAAGCTACCCTAGAGCTATCTTCAGAAAGGTTTTAAACAAGGAGCGTCCTAGCCTCATGTAAACACGAGAATCTCCAATCAACACCTGCCCCCCAGCACTGAAATAACTCCAAGGATGCTCAGAACAGTCACTTGCTTTGTTAAAAATGCAGCTGAAAGGGATTTTCCCAGAACTCCCTCATTGCCAATCTGCATCTCACTCATATCTAACCTAAATCTCATTAGCTCCAAATTAAACTGATCGCTTCTCATCTTGTCCCAGCAGACGCAAAGAACAATTGATCACTTTATAACAGCTTTATGTGTTGGGAAGAATTCACTCCCTGTTTTTGCTAATCAAATTCAGCTTGTTCTGTCAGCCCTCCTGGTCCTTCTTAACTCTCTCAAGTCCTCCTGCTTGCTCTGGTGGGGTGGGAGCAATGTTGGAAACACATGGGGCTCTGCAGAAAGATGGCAGCGGGATGCATCGCAGGCAGGGAACCAGCCCACCCAGGGAAAAAACTCTGCCAAGGCTTCCTGCACCCACCTTTCTACATTGCTTCCCAGTTCCAGAGCATATTTCTCAGGTCTGGTGGAACGTGGGACATCCCAAGAAGGGGATAACAATTGCAAGAGGAGCATCCCATCCAATCCCAAACCGCGCTGCTTGGCGGAAGGACGACTGACTCTACTTTGGAGTCATCCTGGAGTGCCGCCAGACAAGGCTGGACTGCACCGCACTCTGCGGGAGAGACGATTCCTTCCGAGGTCAGTCAGAGGGGAAGAGCCGGAGCCTGGCAGATTCTGCTCCGGGGCTGAAATTGGATCATTGCTCGACAAGCCTCCTGCTCAGATAGAAGCATCACCACTAAACCCTGGCGCTTGCCAGGCAATGTGTTCGACTGCAGCTCCAGTTTTAGAGGAAAATAGATAACATCAACAGAGGCAGCAGTTAAATTAATGCATTGCCCCCCTCAGGAGTTAGCCCTCAGCCCTGTGCATCAGCACGATTCCAAATTGGCAAACGCCTCCTTGAGGACTTGAATTATTCAAGCCATTTTGGCAAGATAACTCAAGCTTTGCCCAAAGCTGCTCCGTGTGCATTCCAGCAATGGCAGCATCTGAAACCGTTCCCTCTCGCTGCTCCGGGCTTCCCGTCTGCCGGCAAGCAAGAGCATGCAGGAGAAGGAACAAGGAGAAATTGCACAGGATGCTTTTCCTAGCAAGGGCTGCGCCTCCTCGCCCCTTAGCTCAGCCTCAGGTAACAGCAAAACCAAGGGCTGTGACAGAGCAAGCTCCCAGGGAGTTTTTGTAATTCCTTTGCTCAGCAACAGGGAACTGGCACTGGAAGGGACCCAGGAGCCAGCCAGTCTGGCCTGGTGCAATCAAAGGTGGTACAAATCCTTCCAGAAGTGGATCCTGCTTTGTCAAACCCAGCTCAGCCTCTGCTCACCAAGGCTGTTCCAAAACCCCATTGGATGGGCTGGTTTCCAGCTAGAAGGATTCTGCCACTCGCTGTGAGCAGGCACCAGGAGGAGGAAGGAACATGCCCTGGTGAGGGCTCTTCAACATCTGTCCTTGTGTTAAGGACCACAGCAGCTCAGCTCCACCACATCATAGCTGAGAAGTCGATGTCACCAGCACAAGCCATGTGCTGGCCACTACTGGGATCCACACAGTATCTGAAGGATCTCCTGGGCTCATGACATCTAAAGAACAGACACCCAAGACTATTCCCCATCCTGCACACACTGGGCTCAGGTCAGCCCACCATTTCTCTTGGCTGTGGTGGGATATGAACATCCACAGCTCAGGACATACATGGCTGCAGGCCACCCTATCCTGCTGACATCCCCAAGCCATAACCCAGCTTGGGGAGCTCGTCACAGTGCGGGGGAACTCATCTGTAACTCAGCTCCTATATCCAGATCCTGGGCTGCATTAGGAAGGGCACAGCCAGGAGGCAAAGGGAGGCAACTGCTGAACAGAGGGAACACTCGTGAAACCACATATATGGGCACTGTGTCCCATCAAACTGGAAAGGGTTCAACCAAGGGTTGAAACCAGGACTCCCGGTGTTAAATTCACAAAGCTCCTGCTCTCCAAATGAGAGGTCCAGCCCTGCTGCTGGCTCACAGACCTGTTCATTCCTCTCCACTGGAGAGGACTATCTCATCTATTCCAACAGGGATGCTAATGGCTTCAACCCAGCTCCAAGTGGCTCCTGCCAAACTCAGAAGGTAACGAGAAGAGAAGAGCAGTCAGGAAAGAGCAGGTCTGGAGGGGGCACAGCAGACAAACTGCATAGCCAGAGCCCTGCAAAGAGGCAAGTTGATGAAACAGCACATTAAGAGCTTCCTCTGCCGTGGGACTGACAAGTGGTCTCCAACCCAGCATCCCCACACGATAGTAAATCCAAAAGGAGAATGAAGTTTTCAGATGCCAACATGGGGTAATTGCTCTCGTTAAGGAACATCACAGGAAAAAGGGCAAACACTCTGCCTTTGGCAGGTTGAATTCCAGTTGAATGCGCTGGAATTTATCCCCTCCACCCATACAGTTCAGAGGCAAATGGAAGCAGGAGAGGGAGGGGAGAAAAGTGAAGGCAAAATCTTGCTGGAATTGGTCTACCTCTTCCACAAAGCATCACAGCTGTTAACAGATCTGCAAAGTCTGGGTGGAGGGCTGACCAGACAAACTGCAGTCCCCTGGGAGAGTTTTAACTTGGAGAACATCCCTCCAAATTTTTGCAGGCAGGTGCATGACATTGCAGGACCAAGCAGATGATCTGAGGAGCCGAGGCAATCCCAGAACAGAGCTCCTCCGCAGCAGCCAAAACATCTCCCATCAGCTGAGATGAGCTGATAAAAATGCAGATCGATTCCAGGGCCAGGTCTTCAGCTCGTGTAAATCGATGCCGTTCCCGTGACTGGAGCAGATTGCTACTAACTCAAAGCAATGTTATCTACCATCAGCAGCAAGAGACACCGAGCTGCAGGAAGCCAGGGTATCCCATTTCTGCTTCCCTTAGGGAAGGTGCTAATCAAATCTCAGTTCTGCCACAGTTCCCAGCATCTGCAGCAGTCCCCTAGCCCAATATATCCTTCCCCAAGCAGCAAACCAGCCATGCAGACAAAGGAACTGGGAGGTACTGTGTGGATCAAGGTGGCCACCCTGAGGTTGTTGAGCTTCTTGAGTATAACCAGATCCAGAGCCTCCTCCAGGGATGGGCTAGGGGTGGACACAGCTGACGTACAGCATGAGAAACCAGCTGCAAGATGTACAGAACTCAGGCAACCATGAACCTGCTACAGGCACGGCACTGCCCTGGATTGCAGCAAGGGCTCGAGCAGATCCCTCTGACCCATCATCATCCCCTTACCCCTGGCTGTAGCCAAAGCTGCCCACGACTTCTCCAGTGTACAACACCATGGCCAAGGATGCATCTGTGCTGGAACGGTGGGACAAGTGACACAAAGAGGACAGCCAGGCTAAACGCTCCTGCCTGGCCTGATGGCTTTTTAGTGCTCATGGGGGCCCTGGACCTTGCTTTTGTAAACCACTGACTAGAGCCAGCTCGGATATCCACCCAGCACCAGGCAAGGCTCTCCAACCCCTACTGTGAACTTATTCAGCAGTACAAAAGATAGCCCTGATGTTTGATGCTGCCTGCTACATCCATCTGCTGTTGGCAGATATTTTGGTGCTAATTAACCCTGGGAAGACACCAAAAGATCACCTTCAGACCAGGAAGAGTTTGCTAGCTCCTACAGATTCAGCTGTCCTGTTACCATTGCCAAAGGCAGCCTTACAACTGAGTCACTCCTCGCTGCCCTGGACCTGGTAGGAGCACCGTCAAGACATTTTAAACTGCAGCTACTTGTTATTTGGTGCACAAGGTCCTGCACAATTCCTGACCCCCCACCAGAGCACTCCTGCCTCCCTCAAGCTCAGCACTGCTCACAGCAAGCCAAGCAGACACTGCAAAACCCCAGGTTTCAGAATGGACCCAGCCCTTCCCCAGGTTGATGCCCAGAAGTATTGGCACTAGGAATATCTCACCCAGCTGCCCGGACAACAGTTCTGCATCCCACTGCTGCTCTCACAGCGAGGTTCTGCAGCTCTGGACCTCAGAGTACAAAATCGGGTGGAAACAGGTCTACACTGCCCTCCTCGCACAGGTAGGGACACTGGCTTGGGAGACCAGAGCAGCAATATTACCCCTACAGCTCAGCACAGGGATCGCTGAAGCCCTCCCTCACCTGGGTCACAAGTCAGGGACCCCCATGTCCAGCTGCCTGCCAGACCCCCAGCAGATGTAGGCTGTCCACATTAGGAGCCCAGGCTCACCAGAATCGCATGGCGGGGCAGCCAAAGGCACTTAGCTTCCGTCTGATATTTTCTTCTATGTGGGGGTTCACCACCTGGAGCTCTTTCCCAACGTTCAACACTCACCGTTGGAGAGCTTTGCTGCAGGTCATGCTGCTTTTTAGCCTGAGTCCCGTGACTGCTGCCATTTCCCACTGGGGAGGGGAAATTCAGGATCAGTCCCATATTCCTGAAGGGTCAGACCTGTACCTCTGAGCCTGGAAAGCAGGGCACGAGGTGCGGTAGGAGGGCAGGAGCATCCCCAGAACGAGAGCCTCAGACAACAAAGGGACCCCAAATCCTTTCGGCCCACTGCCGAAACACTTCCCCCTTCCCACATCCACTGTGCCAGCCTTACTCTGTGTGTGCAGAGCAGGAGTAACAGGCAGGGACAGACAGGCAAGATGAATCTACCTGCCTGCAACAACAAACCATCAGTCCTGCTGAAGAAGAACCATGCTTGGAAACCTGTGTCCATCCACCCACCTGCTTTGAGCTGCAGCTGGTTGGGTTGCCACTGAGCTGGACTCCGGCACAGCGCCAGATATCCCAGCTCACAGGGCAGTGTTTGTCCTGCCCGTACTCCCCTTGATAATTGCACAAGGCCCCGTGTGCCAGGACACTTTGTGCCATCTCAATGCCAAGCGCTTGTCATCGCTTCTTGATTTGCTTCCCCACCATGTAACAGCTGAGAAATGCATCCCCACGCTCATTCCTGGAAGCATGTCGATGCACCAGGAAGGGTGGCTGATCCAAGTCCTCTGGCAAGATTGCTCTTACTGGAAAAGACAATCACAACCCAGAGACACATGGTCTCTACCCCAAACCTTGGCACCTCCAGGGAAGGACAAGAGTTCCCTTGGCTGATGGGGATGAGGTTCTCTCCCTTGTGATGAGCTGAGCTCTGCTCTCTGCGGACCGTTACCGACCCACCTGTCCCCCAGGCAGCTCCTGAGTCTCCACCCTCATTTAGGCCAACCCCATCAAGCAAAGACAGGCTAGAAGGTATGTCTACTGGTGTAACTGTCACCACAGCAGCAGCTCCATCACCATCCACCTCCCCAGTGGGTTTACTGGAAGAGCTGACACTTCTCCTCCAAGCCTTGGTTGCATCCTGTGCACTCCTGATGGGAATGAAGAGGATCTCGTGGCTGGACAACAAGAACTCCATGGCTCTCCGCAGCAGAGAGCAGCTGTCAGAGGGCCTCCTTTGCAGCAGCCCTTGCTCCCCACAGGAGACCAAGCATCTTTGATCACTTCTGTCCCTCCCAGGAACATTTCCCACCCTGGAGTACATCCTGATCTTTGCTGGATCCAAGTGCTCCCAGCTGCCAATGCACAATGGAGAAACCAGGGAGAAGGGAACATCTAGCTTCTTGCTGGCCAAAGTTATAAGCACACAAATGGATTTGGGTCTACCCAAGCAGGAATTAAACATTACACCACATTCTTTAGGACAGGACAGATGGGAATGTGGCTGCCAACAAAACCAGCTCTGTGCTCGGTCACTGCTCCAAGTTAATCTTTCCCCAGGTTGCAGAACCAGAGATGGGCAGTGACGTGGTGACCCCTGCTCTGCACTCTACAGTTATATTGCCTTTGGCCATGAACCTTATTGTGTCCAGACATCTCCCTCCCTTCAGTGCTGCACTACGAGAGTCTTTACCTCTCCCACAACAAAGTCCAGCTCACACAGCAAAGAGAGGAGCCAACAGGACGTGGTGTCCAACACAGTCATGCCAGAAGCAGGGGAGATAACGCAGGACAGCTCAAGCAGCCTCCACCCTCCCTGCTTTACCCTTTTGGTCACATTATTCCCCTGATATCTGTTTGTAGGTGGGTCATGTAAATCCTTTCCCTCATCCTTGCAAGGCTGTGCTCTGCTCCCCCCCCCCACCGGTCCCTCCGCCCTGTGACGCAGCACCCAGATTGAAGCAAAGCGTCCCTGTGGCCCTCTGTCAACAGGCAAGGGGAGGAAGGCTTGGCCAGCTGGTGGGGGAAGGAGGTCTGAGGCCAGCGGTCCATATCCAGCACATGGGTCAGCATCAATGGATTCCAGTGGGGAGGGGAAACCAGGAGGCTGCTCCAGGCAGAGGACAGGGATGAGGGAGGGAAAGGAGAGGAGAGACAGAGAATATTGTAAAACACAAGACCTTGAAACAGGCAAGGAAAGGTTGGCCTGCATTGCTCACCCTTCCAGGCCTTAATCCCTTCGTTAGCATACATGCCTGATACAATTAAAGACAAACTTCCAAATCTGCAATGCAGACCGTCTGCGCCAACAAAGGGTCCTGTGAATTCATCTCTGCATTAACTGGTATCTCCCAAGCGGAGGAGCATTTCTCGTGCGGTGCACCTCTGTGGGGCTGCCCCCCGGGTCCAGCTGCCCCCCACGCTCAGGGACTGGGCTCTGTGGACGAGCCTCAAGCATTGAGGAAGGTCTCTGAGGCAAGTAGAGCTGGAGCTAGTGACACACAACCAGCAGGAGCAAAGGTACAGGCAACGAATGCAGAAGGTGTGACCAACGCCAGGAGAGATGTGGGTCATCAACACCTTGTGTTGAGAACGGACCAGGATAAATGAACAAGGTGATAAGGACGGGGCAGACAGTACACCAAGTGCTGGGGCTAGTGGGGGTTGCAGGAGATGGTTTTATTGTCACTTGGTCTCTGCACTCCTGCCATGGTAGCCTGCAGGTCTCCCCGTTCTTCTGGATCACCAGCTCTCCAGGATGCCTTCTCCGTCCCCACAGCCTACACTTTCCGCAGTGGGACCCCATGCTGCAGCCAAGTCTCTAAACAACATGGCAACACAAACAATAAAAAGCGATGTACCATAGCAAAAGACAATGCCACAGCAAAAATTTGGCCAACGAGGAGGGATGGCAAAGCCACCTCTGTACACGCTGCAGAGGCGGTGTGCGACCACCTGCGTACACGCTGCCATGCACACGTATGTATGGCTCTATGGGCATGTGTATCTGCCCGTGTGCGCTGAAGAGCAACAAGCAGCTCTGCTTCTCCCCGAAGGCTGAGTGTTTACCCACTTATCATTGCTGTTCTTGGGCTATCACTTTCTGGTTTATTATCCCCTTGGATTTATTTCTTTATTTTATTTAATGCACTGAAGAATTGATATGCTCAGAGCATCGGCACTCAAGGGATGCTTTCAGAGCCACCTTGGCAGATGACGGTGTTGGGCTGCAGCAGCAGCAGGGCTGGTTGCTGTTGCCACTGGGGTAGGAGAGCTGCACGATGGGAACAGGCGGTCATGGCCACAGGAAGCAGCACTGTCCAGCTGCACCCCTCCGTGACAGGTGAAAAGGGACCATGTCTGGTTTGGAAGAGGTCAGGCAGCATGGAGATGAGGACTGCGAGTGATGTAACTTATCGGGGGAAACACCTCTGGTCTTGTTTCTTGGAGAAATAACCTGTGAAGTAACTGCTGTTTGCAGGAGACCCAGAAGCTTGGAGGCAATTAGTCTGAGTTAACAAGCCAAAGCTGCTATCACTGCAGATCTTGGGAGGAGGAAAAAAAAAAAAAAAAAGAAAAAAATCAAGCAGGTCCCACAGGCTCTACAGAAGGGGGAAATAAGGCCGCTCAAGATCTGTTACAGTATTAAGTCCTGTGTCTTCATGGATCCCCAGAGAGATGTGCTCACTCCTCTGGCTTCAGTCCTCGCACCCACCCCCTTCCTTCTGCCCTCCCAAGGAAGCAGCAACATCTGCTGAAGAGAAAGGACACACCTGGGAAAGAAACAGGCTTTCTCCTGGGACATGAAGAGCCAAAGCACAGCAAAAAGTGGTAGCTGGGAGGAGAGCCCGGCCATGCAAAGTCATGCCAAGGGGTGCCTACCCTACCCATGCTGTGCAGCAGAGCAGCTCCCACAGGAAACTCTGAGCCCACTGTCGAGCCTAGACTAGTCTGGGAAAGTCCTACATGAAGCATAGGACGTAGGTGAACCTTCAGCAGATGTTGCATGGGAGAACCTTTCTTCTCAGAGGTACAAGAAGTCACTTGGATAGCCCTCAATTCTAGCAGCACAAGAAACCAGAGCAACTGCAACGATAGGCTGGAGCAACACTCATCCCTTTGTGCAATGCCTGCAAAAAAAAGCAGGAGGGGGATGCTTTAGCCCCTGTATCTGCCACCCTGCAGTCAGCCTGCTGCTTCCAGCAGCTCCCAGGACTACAGAGCTGATCGTTAGTATCCATACTGGCTCCTGGTCCTAAGAACATCAAACATCATTACAACAGGAAAGGTTTCATGGCTGGGCAAGAAAAGCACGATCCCAGCAGCTTGGGAATCTGCTCGGATCCCTTCTGTAGGCAAAAGGATTTTTTTTTTTTAAGCCAACCCCAGGATTTTGGGAGCTGAACGCATCATGTTTGATCCGTAGCACTGGCTATATTTTAACTGGCATTATTGTATATGGAGTCTGTTAAGAGGAGTCTGAAGGCGACCATCAACTCACAGAGGACATACTGTGGCATGAATCCCTTCCCAACAGCCTTGGGCCAGCTGCGAGCAGCTCTGCCCCATGGCTCCCTGAGCCTCTGGGCATCAGCAGGGCTGAAGGGATTCCCAGAACAAGGTCAGCATCCCGATGGCACCATGTCTGGAGCTGCATCAGGCACACACACCGCCTCGTCACCCTGCACAGTCAGAGACCCTGCAACAAGGGACAGGAGCGTTACTGCAGGTCTGGGCATGGCCAAGTTCCTCAAACAGCCCATCACACCCAAAGGTGAAGGAGACTCCTCAGACCCCCAGCTCCGAGGACTCAGACCAGATGCAGTTTACCCTCAGATCCCACCCAGAGCTGCAGAAAAGCAGGTGAAGCTGCCGCAAACTCATTGCGCCCACATCCTTGCACCTTCGTTTGGAAAGCAAGGCTGAACAAACAGATTCAACGGCAGAGCTCGCACGCTGCCAGGCCGACCGACAGCATCCCATGCCCAAAGCACCTCCCTTCTCCCAGACATTATGCGTGAGAGCTGTGACACCCCGGCACACGGGAGGAGAACGGAGCTTGTGTTTGCTCCAGGGCCTGCTAACGCTGTTCAGAGGCGTTTAGTGCTACAGAGCCCAAACAAGGCTGGAAGAGAAGTTCAGTAAATCATGTCCTGCCTATTTTGGAGCTCCCAGGAGTAGTTTGTTCCTTTCCACGGACTCCAGTGATCGCTCCCTTGTGGGCACAATGATCTCTGCTCAAACCTCCTTCTGCTCTTAAATGCTTACATTAACTGGGTAATTCCAGCAGCAGCTAAGTGTGCTTCCAAATACAGTGGTTTAGAATACAAAAATCTTCCCCAAAGGAGCTTATGCCTTGGTGTCTCGGATGTAGAGACCCAGTAGGCACTAAGATCTGCCAGGACAGGAAGAGAAAGGCAGAAAAGGGCTGGAGAGGCCATTAATATCCATGGCTACATCTGTATTTCTGGATCCTGGCAGCTTCCCAGGCTCCAGGTCTACACCTCAGCTGTGTTCCAGCTCCGCAGCAGCATCCTGCCCCTCACACAACAGAAACCTTCAACCTGCGCTGGAGGGCAGGCGCAGAACCGTCTGACAAGTTCCCCACTCAGGGTGCCCAAGGTGTGCCCAGGGGTCTTCTAGACAGACCTTGGAGGAGGCAGATCCAATGCCAGCACTATCACAGGTACAGACCTTTGAGAGCCAGCATCACACGTGGCTGGAGAGGGCAGGGTCCATCACACTAGTCGAGCGTGACATCAGCACAGGGTGCGAGCCCACCGCATCCAGGTCTCCAACAAGACCCTGCAGCATTTCTGAGAACTAGCACAAATCTCTGAACTGCTCAACCAGAGACACCACGGAAATGCCCTTTCATCAAGGCTGGCCCCTGGCCCAAGAAGTTATTTTGGGTTGGGATTGCTCCTGCCTCAGAGCCAGCGGCAGCCGAGGACCCTCAGAGGGTCCCCACCAGCTTCAGACCCAGACAACTGCGCTCCCGACCCCATGGCTGCCGCGAGCCCCACGCTGGGCGGCAAAGGCTGCAGCAGGAACGTCCCCTGCCCCTTCCCGATTTAACAGGAGGGGAAGGCTCAGCTCCGCAGCCCTGCCGGCGGGACGCTTGCTGCAGCGGGGTTGGCAGCCCTGAGGGATGGAGGTGTGCAGGGAAGGGCTGCCGGTCATCCCGGGGGGAATGCAGGACCGCGGGGGGAGGTGACGATGAGGTGCAGCTGGTGTGCTCCTGACTGCAGGGTGCTACAGGGACAACAGCAAATTCACAGGGCAGGAGCATGTTGCCCTTTTAGTTGGGGAAGCACAAACTAGAACTGGCCTGATGTCCACAAGCAGGGACAGCTTGAGTGGGCAAAAGACATGGCTGGTGCTGGGCTAAGGTCTCTGCTTCAAAGTCAGCTGAATGGCAATCTGCTGAGCAGGGAAGAAGCCCGCAGAGCAGCTCCAGGAGCCACAGCACAGGCAGGAGCTGTAGGACGGGACAGGACAGAGTTTACGCTGGTCTTCCTGGCACATACAGATCCTGAGTCCTGCCCAAGGACTTGGTCTGCTTGTCTCAACAGTGCAACCAAAAGGACCTCGGGACAACGCTGGGCAGCAGGTCTGGGACTGAATCTTGTCCCCAGAAGGGTCCACAGGCTTGAGAGACACAAGCAGAACACTGCTGAGCAGAGCCAGGGCCAGGAACTTCAGAGGTGCTGATCCCTGGAGGCTCGGCCATTCCAGACCCACCTTACAGGTCATCCTCCAAGTCCCCGCAGCTCTGCCCTGGCACGTAACAGCTCCTCCTTGCACAAGTGCTCGTGCCACAGCCCTCGCAGCAGCCTGCCCCAGCTCTGCTCTAGGTCCTCGTGCTCCATCCCTTGGCCCCGCGCCCCGGAGCCGCCAGCCCCCCGCCACCCTCCGCCCATCTGGCAGCCCTCTTCATTTGTCTTCATGCCTTTAATCCTCTAGTTAAATGGCGCAGCTCTGCACTCAAAGCTGCAAAGAAACAGCCTAATGGCCATTAAGTTCCCCTTCAGAATATTAGATTCAGATCCATCAATTTTACTTTGTAGAGAATATTTGCAGTAAAATCAGAGCAGCTCCCAGGCGCCTGACAGCCCAACAGTGTTTTCTTCCTAGGAGCAGCTGTTCAGAAAACACATCGGCTCAGGATTTACTGACAGTTGGCAATACAAGATAGTTCAGAGCCACGAGCCGGAGGATGCCACCCGCTTCTGTCACCCATGTCAGCTTCCGTGAAGAAGCCACAGAGCCGATAAAACACGTCTGCTGCTATAACCCTCCGGCTTTCCGGCATCCGCCCACGGCCTGCCGTTGCTCCAGCCCTGTCCTCACCAAGGAAGCGCTGGTCACTGGTGTGCAGCCCACTTCATCCCCACTGAGGACTGGGAAGGTTGCCCCAGCATCGCTGCAGACAGTGCAGCAGAGCTGGCCAACTGCTAAGGGGAAAAA